>CM037090.1:67890292-68311746 GCA_020916435.1 Oxytropis ochrocephala
ATGAGTGATGAGAAGGGTGTAAGAGTAGGCATTTGTTCATGGAACAAATAAGGCATGGGGTTTGTATGATTGGGGAAGCATGAGTTTCTTGGAGAAACTCCCCCTGAGGTGATGCTGGGATTAGTTGGGTTAATGGTTCAGATATGACAGCATTATCACCAAGCTCTTCTTGTGGCAGATCATCCTTCTATGCATCTTGTTGCTCATTTTCAGTAGCTTCTTCAACCTTCTCTGCTTCTTCAACCTCTTGACTAGGTTCTTGAGTAGTTTCCACATGGATGTCCATTGGGAAAATGTCTTGAAGTACTACAGTCTTCTCAGAACCATTTTCACCAGAAGAGTGGAGGTGAAGTTCCTCAGTCTTTTCTACTGAGTTTTCACCACCAGCAACCTTTTCTGGTGTATTGTAACTTATTTCTCTAGCAACAACATGTGTTTCTTCTTCAAATATTGGTACCAAATTGCTTGTTGCTTCTTGATCTGCAATTCTCCAGAATTTTCTTTCCTTTGTTCTAATGAAGAACTTCAAAGGAGGTGCCCTTATCACTTCTGAGGAGGAACTATCAGAGTGTTGTTGCTGTTCTGTAATGGTTTTCTCAGCATCAGAGTTTTCTGATGCAACTTTCTCTTGAGAAATACCGTTCTCTTGAGAGTTAGCTTGTTCCTCAGAAGCACTCTTCTCTTTAGAGGCTTCTTGCTCAACATTCTCCTCTTGATTCTAAACCTTCTCAGGTTCATTCATTTCATTCTCCTGACCCTTCTCTAGGTCAACTTCCATTTCATGACCCTTCTCTTGTACATCAACAGTCACTTCGACTTGTACATCATTATTTCTCTTGCTTCTTTTGTCTTTTCTCATTACTTCAACAATGGATTCCTCATTGCTTATGTCAGTTGACACCTCAGAAATCTTTTTGGTCTTTTTTTTCCTTCTTATTCTTTCCCTTTTTCTCTTCTTCTACTTTGGTGACCTCAATGCCCATGAGTTTGAGATTCTTTGCAGTGAAACCCTTCATTTCAACAACACCTTCACTTGCAGAGATGTTGATTTTGTAGTGGTTGAATATTCTAGTAAGGGCTATCCCATAGGGAGAGAAGTGTGAGTTTTATCAGCCCTAATGGCATTGATCATATGATTGATCATGAGAAAGGGTAGACTCACTGGTTTGTTCTTTACTAGGTGATGCAACAGTATAGAATCACCTGTTGTTACCTTCTCAAAGGATCCAGATCTAGGGAGATGGGTGTGGGAAAAAATGTGTTGTAGAATTCTAACCATGTCTTTCAGGTTTGGGGTGGTTATAGGTAGAGAAGGGTCCTTCAGAAGGGTGCTCTTGTAGTCATCTATTGTAACACCAATCTTCTCATACTAGTTGTCTTCATATACCTTTGTTCCATCATCTGGTATATTGAAAGCTCTTCCAAGAGAGATTGTTGTCACCAAAATTTCCTTTTTATTCACTAATGTAGTGATCCTAGGGGGGTCATAATTGATTGTGGCACATTCATAGAATTCTCAAATCCTCTCTTTGTAAACCAGATCATCCATTGTGATGAAATTTTCCCATTTCTGGTTTGTGAGGAATGGAGAGACATTCCATATACACTAGCGAAATACCCGTGCATACGCACGGGTGTCATCGTGTTCTTTGTACGGATAGACTCAGATAGAATTTAATTAGTCCGATCATTACCCCGTGGAAATCAATACAAATTTAATTAGTTTGAACATTATCTCGTCGTGTTTTTATATGAATAAACTCAGATAGAATTTAAGGGCATAAGTAAACTAATCAGCATGTAGACACATTTGCTATAGCAAAACAAAACACTCAAAATGCCTTAAAAAACATGTAATAACCCAACCCAAAGGAGGAAACAAAAATGTCAAAAGATTCCAAAACTAATAAGACACACAACAGTTCTAATACAAAGAAAATGCTGCAAACATTCATCTAGTTCAAAGTAGCAGCTTCAAAGATAATTACATCTATATGTAAAAATCCTAAATTAATATATGTTAATACAAACAAAGCCTTCCAAATACTCCTGCATTACATACTTCAGAGACTATTTCAACTAAGCCTTCTGAAACCCCAATCTCTTCTTTAGGCACTATGACTTGGATTTTGTCACCTATATAAGCAATGTTGTCAAGACATTGGTAATACTCATAAGATGAAATCTCCAGAAAGCAATCTAATATGGTATGAGTATGACACTGTTTTAGTCTAAGTATCAACTTGTATACTGATAATCTACTATTCAGTACTTTCATTTGACAAAATAAATATTGCTAAGACTCAGTTGACAAAATAAATATTGCTAAGATTAAACATAAAAAGAAATAATATAATCATGAAATGAAAAATAAATAGATTGAAGCAATCCGTAAAAATAGAAGGAGCATTTTAATAATCCAAATCCAACATAACAACTAAAAAGTCTTAAATAAACATGTTGACAAAACTTGAAATTAAAGATAAACATGTCATGTAAACTTGTTAATGTGAGAGAGAATTTATAAAAAAAAAAAGGTCACGAAGATAGAGTTAGAGTAAGAAAGATATTAGTTTAATAGAAGGGTAGTTTGGTATTTTTGGTAGTGGGTGTTTTGATAAAAGATATAGTTGATAGTTGATAATCTCATATCTTTTTAATTGATTTTAAATCCATGGTAATAAATGTGAGTCACGAAAAGCGGAATGATAAAATGTAAAACGGGGGGTTCTGATGTTTATTTCATATATATTTTTTTTTTGAGATTATGTTTATTTCATATAGTTGTTGAGACTAATATTTTACCCGTGTATTTATTATAATTATCTATGAAATTATTAACACATTAAAAGTTGCAAAATATAATAAAAGAAAGAGGGAAAACTCCACAAAAGACGATATTTCAAATTTATTAAAATAGTTGCGTTGCAAAAAGTTTTTTAAAAAAATCGATATGATCTTATAATATTAATAATAGAGTAAAAATTAGGAAAAAAGAAAATGAGATGTAATAATAGTTGTATCTTTCTATAATAGTGGCGCTTCCCGTTGGCGCTCCCGTTGGCTCTCCCGTTTGTGCAAATGCTGGCGCCTCGGTTGCTTGTTGTTGACCTTCCTGCTGCTGCTCCTGTTAGCGCTTCCATTGGCACTCCTGTTGATGTTGTCGTTGTTGCTCCGGTGCGACTCACGAAAAAAGTGAATGGATTTAATTATTGATTTTTTTAGGAAAAACAATTTTGGAATTTTTGCTAGTGGTATCGCTTATTTTGATATCGGTAGTGATTAAATTAATTGAGTTTAGTAGTTTAGAGTAGATTAAAGTAAATAATAAATTTTAAATGATTTAATATTAATTTCATTAAGTTTATTTAATTACTGATTTTGTAGAAATAATAAATTTAAAAATAAAGTGTTTTTTTTCAAAAAATTTGACTACGCTCGTTAGTGCGGCAGGCGGCACACAACTTTTGTTGCGTTTTGGTGCTCCCGTTTGCACTCCTCGCCGCCTCCGCTTGGCACTCCTATTGGCACTTTCGTTGACATTGTTGTTATTACTCCCCTGTGGCTCACGAAAAAAGTGGATGAAATTTAATTATTGATTTTTTTAGAAAAATTTATTTTAGAATTTTTGCAAGCGGTATCGCTTTTTTTGACAAATGGTAGTGGTTAAATTAATTGGGTTTAGTAGTTTGAGTAGATTATAGTAAATAGTAAATTCTACATAATTTAATATTAATTTAATTAATTTTATGTAATTACTGCTTTTTAACAAAAATTAATTTTCTCAAAAATTGTGTAGTTAGTATTTGATTATGTTGATAGTAAAGAAAAGTGAAAAAGTGAGAGAGATGAAAGGAGAAGAGTAAGTTTTAAAGTGAAATAAAAAATTAAAATATGATATAAGAGTGGGACCCACTAATGATAAAAGTGGGTGAAAAAAAAAGTGAAAGGGATAATATAGTAATATTGGTGGTGGGTTGATGGTATATATTTATAGTAGATGTTAAAGTTGTCCTAGTTCATATTATAAAGTTTGGCTAAAATCCTAATGACCAACTTACACCCATTGGAAAGGAATCGATCACTCTCTAGTAGCTATATATAAATTGAATCTTGAGGAACAACAAATCCCAAATGTCAGTGTACTATATTATTAATATAGGGTTCATATTTTTTTGATAACATTTTTTTATGATAACAATATAGTGTCTATATGTGTGCACTAAAAGAATATATAAATATTTTATCAAAATAAAATAAAGTTATATAAATATAATATAATAATTCAAAAGAGATGTTTGACTCTGTTGCTTTTTCTTTAATGCTTTTTAGTGTCTATCTTTATTTCTTTTTCTTTCAAAACAATAAAGCTTGATTTTAAAGTCATAATAATTCAATAAAAAGGAAAAATATGATCCCCCCCACCTTTTAAGGCTGAATAAAAAAAAACACATTAAACACCCTTTTGCTCTACGTATTCCCGTATTTTTATACAAAACATGTTGGTTTGCTGCTTTTGACATACCCATGTCATTAATAATACCACCATACTTTGACCATGCATGGTAAATTATATAGTGTGTCCTCCAATTATAGCATGTCGTTTATAAGTCATGCACCACTCAGTACTGTTTACATGTAGTTTCTCTGTTTCTCACATAAGCCGATGTATGGCAACACACAATGGGATGCATGGTGTAAGGGGTACTGTATGTGATTAATTAGAGGACACGTCTATAACATATGGAACCTGCAGAATCGAATAATGCAACAGAGTTGAGGACCCTGCTACATTTGTGGTTGTCAGACCCAGATATGGCTGGTAATGTGAGTGGTTCACCAAATAAATCTGAGACACCAGTTAACTAAATGTTAAAGGATGACATTGTTGTAGGTAACATTGGTAGGTTAGTTAGCTAAACATATGTTGGACGAACCGGTGAATGAGAAAGGAAAAAGAGATAACTAAAGCTAACTATTTATAGTTACAAGTGCAGGAAGAGAACCTACTGATGCATTTAATGCCGAAGGGACACGACGGACAAAGTGAACTGATATAATCTTCGTGGCGCAGAGTATGGAAGATATATGAAGTAAATTGTGACATTTGTTTTTTTTAAAAATTTGTTAATACAATAATACACTTATCACAGCCATTAAAATAAAATCAACTCAGTTGTTTTGACTATAAGTACAACGCTGGACTAATATTGTTCATTACCCTATTTCCAGCTTACCAGTTAGAAGCAACAACCTCGCCAAATATGGCGAAACATACCATACCTAAGTCTCATGAAACCTGGGTAAACTATTTTTTGCATTTAAACCCATTATAGATGGTTATTAACATAGTGTCTCTTACAAAATGATGTTTCCAGTAACTTAATTATAAGAAGAGATATTTACTCTACATGCATAGAAATATATTGTCATTATGTAAAACATGTTAAATCAAATACACTATATATTTAGTTCCCAGTTATTGTGTTTGAAATATCATGTAGTTTTACAACCTGCTACACGATTAGTGCCGGTAGGCTATATACATCTGAACGATTTTGTTTTCTAGTTTACAGGTCACCACCACTGTTTTTTTTCGATGGGGTTAACACCATGTCTCACCTGTCTCCAGTGAAGAATCTTGTGAAAGCTAATGCTGGAATAGAAGATAATGGTATCAAGAAAAGGGGAGAACAAGCAAAGCGTGCACATGGTCAAGGGGAGGGCAACGTCGTTTCATTGGTTGTAGTTGGGCCTCCAGCTAACACGTAACTCAACTTCACTCTAATGTAGTGTAATCCACCCCTTGAGTAATATATTATAATGTATCCTAAACATGATGCTTATTGTCATGTGTATGTTATGTATGATATTCGGGGTCCGTTTTACTATAACTATCCCCAGTTAATGCTACCAAGAGAGGCATATGTGCTAAGTTGTAATAGCCATCCTGATCCACGTATTTTGTAACATCATGTGGTTGGACTTTAGAAAGGTATGCAAGACGTAAGTCTAGAAATTAGCTTTAATTGTCCTCGCGATATTGGCGTAGACGGCTCAATCAGGAAGGTCATCTTCCACCTATTGTATCTATTAGTAGAAAAATATATGAAGGGGTGGTGTGTTATTATTATTTTGCCATGGTTCTTTGTTTGTGGCTTTGAATTTAATTGAATACCATAGTGATAGAAATAATGGCAACATAGCTGACTTCAGATGCTTATAAATGCATCAAATGTAAAATTCATGAAAGAAGACAAAAAGCACACTTTAATTACCATGAAATATCTTTAAGGGAAAAAATCCAACCAAATCAGTAACAGTTGACCCGACCAAAAGTTAGTTCAGAAGTAACAAATGATTCCAAGGGATATAAGTTGGAGATAAGATACATGGACCAATGTCTAATAGCGTGCTATTCAAACCTGACAGAGTGAATACCCATTTACGGATAGGCAAAGTGAATATGTAAAAGGTCCCTATTCAGTACACACACACAGGAATGTCATGTAGGTTCTGATGCAGACATCTGATAGATTCCTAAAAAGTATTTAGGGGTTTTGAGGTAAATGTTCCAGAATATAGGGGTTAGTTTTTGTGAAACAACTAATATATAGTATCATTGTCATTAAAATTGATGAGCACATTGACCATGTAACATATTCATCAATTATAATGCAGACGGGATTCGGTGCTGCTTTCGCTAAGGTTATTGAGATCGAGCTAGACCAAGGGTGGTTGTATGATGCATGCAATACATGCTTCAAAAGGGTTACTCAATGTGGTAACAAGTATGCTTGTGATGATTGTGAAACAATGGTCAATGCCACCCCGAGGTGAAATTAGTTTGAAGTCATTTCACAACTTTAAAACTATATAATTTGTTGGGAGACATAGGAATAGTGATACTGTTCTGTACCGTATCTAAGGGTCAGTCGATCCTAGATAGTAGGTAGGAGATGAGATTGATCAGTAACGGTTTTGGCTGAGGTTGATATTCCGAGATGAGGTGGCCGAGATGAGGTGGCCGATCCTAGATAGTAGGTAGGTGATGAGATTGATTAGTCAAGGTCATGTCCGATGTTGATGTGCCGAGATGAGGTGGCCGAGATTGAGGTGGCCGAGATGAGATGGCCGAGACGAGGTGGCCGAGATTGAGGTGGCCGATCAGAAGTAACAAATGAGTCCAAGGGATATAAGTTGGAGATAAGATACATGGACCAATGTCTAATAGTGTGCTTTTCAAACCTGACAGAGTGAATACCCATTTACGGATAGGCAAAGTGAATATGTAAAAGGTCCCTATTCAGTACACACACAGAGGAATGTCATGTAGGTTCTGATGCAGACATCTGATAGATTCCTAAAAAGTCTTTAGGGGTTTTTGTGGTAAATGTTCCAGAATATAGGGGTTAGTTTTTGTGAAACAACTAATATATAGTAAATCGTGAGATACTCTGAGACCAAAGCATCATCCCCGTTCTTCACATATATTTCCCAAGACCTTTAGCTTCAACACATTGCCATATCAACATGCTTCCATTTGAGCGTCTAAACAACTCGAGGTATGGATACGACTTGGAGATTCGCTATGAGCCTTTTCACGTAGAGTTCAATCTCGATGAGGTATGTGTTCAGAAGAGCAACCAGTCCCAAATATATATACAGTGCAACTGCCATTAGTAATTGTAACTTGATGTACATGATTTAACACGTATGCATGTGTCGGTGCAATTTTACCAGGATGTCGCGAAATTACTCGCGACTCGCTTAACGACCCAACATGTAGACCACGTAGCTGACTTCGTGTTACTATGTGATCCAAAAGGTAACATGTTTCAAGTTTATGTCTCAAAAGTTTCTGGTAAGGCATCCTTTGCTCAAGGTTGGAAGGAGATAGGCCAGTTTTATGGGCTGCAACTCGGTGGATGGGCGAGGCTAGTGTACGTTCGAGCTGATAGGTTCCTTCTAAAAATGAAGGATAGACTGGACGAAGAAGTCATCTATCCAACCCCAGCAACTATTTCCTTTCTCGGAGATGCACCAAAACCACTAAACGGTTCTGCATTTCAGTTTATCCCACACCTTTTTTATACTATGTGCTAGAAACCAGACATTTTTCATGTTCTCCAGAAAACCTTATCTTTTGCAGATGTTTTCTCTGGTCACCTGGTATGAAGAATGAATTTAGTCGCTTTTATTGCCATCACCTGGTTATATTATATGTATCCATATCCATGTTGGTAAATGAATATATATATATATATATATATATATATATATATATATATATATATATATATATATATATACACACACACATATTCATATACACACACACATGTAGGTATACCTTTTATATATTTTAATTTTCTTTGTCTAGTAACACGAAAATGGTGTATATATGCAAAGATATTCCACATGACTATCATGGTTGCGTTTTCGCAAACCGGTATTCGCATTGTGCTATTCGACGATCTTGGCATTGAGGTAGCATGCTCTCTGAAGTTTCGTAATGATCACAAAAGATCATGTGGCATTGCGACGGGAACCGCTTTTTGCATGCTTAGAGGACTTAAAGCCAAAGCAATGAGTCCAACTTGGTGTTCCTTGCAGCAATCCAAAGTTGTTGCACTTCATACTCCTGGCTTCATAAATAGTTGATTTATGTTTACTTAATTTCAGTTTAAAGACTTTATGTTTGTAATGAAATGAAGTAAGGCCAACGGCCTTGCAATGACCCACGTAGAATGTTGTTCCCGGTCATCGTATGTGTAATGTTATTGTCGTCGACATTTGCATTTAATAGTATATATCTAGATCTATAGCTATGTTGCTTGAAGTCTTTCCCACAATATTTATTAATTGGTCTTAGAGGTTCCTGCTTTGGAGTTTTAGTTTAATCACAAAAACAATAAGAAGTGATTATTACAAAAAATAAACAATAAGAAGTAACCATGATTTGACAAACTAATAATGCATAATTCGCCTAAACTTGTGTCGTATAACCCTGACAGTTCCAAGTTACATTTTGGTATATTTGCAACTATAACCAAAAATAGTAAGTATTAAAAACAAAAAAGTGGGTCAAAAAAGCGACTATCAATATTTTTCATGTCTGAGACGGCCAGTTTGTTTAACACAACAACAAAAGGTAGTGTGGTTCATGGCACCGTAAAACTTTCCATATCATTGTGTTTCTATGGTTACTTCTTTGAGGCTTCCACCGAGTTAAACGAATTCTATGGTTGCTTCAATTTTATGATCATTGTTCATTCCATTTTCCTTGAATGGTGTAAATTTAAATATATTAAATAATAATGGAGTAGCCCCATATTAGTACAACAGTTTAGGTCGTCACAAAATATTGTATATAGAGGATCATTCTAAATGACTAAGACTTACATCACCAAGCCTTTTGCTTAGTGATGATCAGTAAATTTATATTAGCCGTTGGATGATAAATATATAGTTTGTTTTTTTTCACACCCCCACCCAATCCCCATAAACCCCCACCCAATTTGAAATCCTCAAAATGCCCTTGGAAAAATAATGTTTTTAAAAAAAATAAATAAATCGTATATACCCCTTTGAGTACGTATATACGATGACTATTTTATGTCCAATCGTATATACGTACTCAAAGGGGTATATACGATGGGTTTTTTATTTTTTTTAATAATTTGTTTTAATTTTTTTTTACTAAAAGGCTACTAAAAATTCGTTAAATAGTCAAAAGTACTCCAAAAAATTATAAAAACACCACTAAAAATCTAACAAAACCAAAATAAGGCTATACAAATTTTTTTAGATTTTTTGGAGACTATGAAAAATTAAAAAAAAAAAATCGTAAAAAATAGTAAACGATGGAATTTGGGATTTTGAGGTCGTAGTCCCATAAGAAGTTCCTTCTAAGGGAGTCTTGATTCTTGATTTTTTTCGGATTTAATGGCTGTGGTTTCATTACGATCGGAGTATGTTGCCCGAAAACCGATTTTTTTGCCTAAATTATTCGTTCGACGTATAACATCGTCACGTTTTAACGAACTACACACAAAACCTATTTTCAGGACTTAATTAATTTTTATTTGATTTAAAAAATTAAAAAAATACAATAGGGATCGTATATACACCTGAGGGGGTATATATACGACCCTATTTTTTGCCATCGTATATTCACCCCCCAAGGCGTATATACGATTATGGTGGGGGGGTGCCAATCGTATATACGCCTTGGGGGGTGTATATACGATGGGCTAAAAAAATAGGTCGTATATATACCCCCCAGGTGTATATACGATTGGCCAAAATTTTAAAAAAAAAAATTACGCTTTCAGAAGGGCATTTTGGGGTTTTCAGTTTGGGTGGGGGTATATGGGATTGGGTGGGGGTACAAAAAAAACCCTAAATATATTACTTAAATTGTATCCAATGGTTGTTATTATAGGAGGGTAATTTAGTACTTTCCAATATTCTTTATAATAATTAATTAAATATAAATAATTAATAAAACTATCATCTTCTATGTTTAAGGCCATTAATTCCGACGGTTACATGTTTCAAAGTTAATGCCTAATTAATCGGAACCCACATAAAAGCTAACATTAAATTACTTTTTTTAGTAATTGGTAAATTACATTTTGATTCCTTTAGTGACTATCACTAAATGTGTCATAGGCAATGCTCTCCATAAGTTGTATGGAACAGGTAGATTGGTCCCGGTAAAGTGTTGTATTTCTCATAGTTAATGATATTTATAACTTCTTAGTTAGAGTAACTAATGTATTTAGGTACGTTTCCAAGGCAAGTCATGCCCTTTCAAGTCTTATGATCAGTCTATCCCGGTGCAGTGAGCCTGAAGTGGGGAATATACTGCCAGGTATGACTAAAACTGATGCTTATCCCTTTAATGGCTAACATGTACTCCTACACATCTATTCAAGCATAGATTAGTTGTTGTAATCAATTAAATTTATTCAAACATAGATTAGTTGCAATAATCTCAACCACATCATATCTAGCTTCTTCATTCTTGATTTCTATATGTTAGAAGAAATTGGGCGAATTGGGATTGGAACTAGAATAAAGAACAAGATTTGTGAAATTAGGAACAGTTTCCAAGAAGAGTACTCCATTGTGGATGCTCATAATGCAAAAGGAAGATAAAAAGGCAACCGTAGTCACAAAGTATACCGTTGTCTTTGCGATTCTTGTCTCGTCTTCATCTTCTCTACTCTCTTTCTCGATATTTTGATAATCAGAAAAAGAAACTACACTAATCATCTTCTTTGTCGTACTATGTCTTTGTGATTGCAGAAATACTGTTCCTTTGCCGGTGAAAACAATTGCCTAAGTCTCTGAGTTTTTGGTAAGTCGCTTTTTCATCCAACACTTTCGTAGTAAATACAACTGAAATTGGTTCAAGGGAATGAACTTACATCCATCTTCGTAATGATCTTATCTGTAATGTATTTGTGTATTTATATATGTATATGTGTATGTATGGATGTAATATTTGGATGTATGTATGTATGAATGTATGTATGTATGTCATGGATGTATGTAATTTATGTGTATGTATGTAACGTATGGATGAATATATGCATGTATTTATGGATGTACTTAATGTATTTGTGTATGTATCTAATATTTGGATGGATGTATGTATGTATGTATGTATATTTTAACGCATAGAAGGATGTATGTATGTATGTATGTATGTATGTATGTATGTATGTATGTATGTATGTATGTATGTATGTATATGTGAATGTAGGGGTGTTCACGGGTCGGTTTGGATGGATTTTGACCAAATCTGTTATCCCAACCAATCATATATAATCGGTTTGTGTTGGTTTGGCTTTTGAGTTTTTTACAACCAAACCAATCCGATATTGAATGGGTTCGTTCGGATTAGGCTCGCGGGTCATGTGCTAACGCCAACTTTTAAAAACATAAAATCCAACACTTTTATAATTGGCACCAAAACCAGACTGAATCCAAATTTTTTTAAAAAAAAATAAAATCCAATCCAAATTATAAAGTATGTCTTACAACTTAACTGCAGAACAAGAAAATAAAAAGTCTAAAGCACACATCACGTGCTTTGATTACTACTTCATTTCATTTCATTCTCTATAATATAAAAATCATTACAAAAGTACACTCTCAACCCAACATTACAATAAAAACTATCAATTTGTGTAAACTAGGGCTGGACATCGGTAGGGCCTGGTCGAATTCGGGCCCAAACTGGCCCATCCAAGTCAATCTGCGGATTAGATTTGGAGGCCCAAATCCGACCATTACAAAAATCGGTTTTTGGCGGATACGGTTTAGCGGATTGGGCGGTTTGTCGGATGGATAGTTGCGGGTTGGGCCTTAACTGGCCCAATAGCTTATTTGAAACTTTTTTTTTCTAGTCCATATTTTTTTCTAGTATTTTTTGCTGTTTTAAAAAACTGATTTGATGATTAAAAAAACCTGATTTTAACACCACATAAATTACTAGTATTTTTTGCTGTTTACTAGTATAAAAACTTGATTTTTTCTAGTATTTTTTGCTGTTTTAAAAAAACCTGATTCAAACATACATGGGCTTAAATTGATGGCCAATAACATATTCATACCTGTCCTAGTAAATTTTAAACTAAATTATAACACAAACATATTTTTAAATGATAACACATCATCATAAAAGAGGTCAAACCTCAACCAAGTTTAAATAGTTACCGCTGCCAATTACCAATGTATGTGGCAGTAACTATTAATCTAAGCTTATGCCAATTACCAATGTATGTGGCAGTAACTATCACAAGCACATCAACCAAAGTAATTAACAACCAACTAAAGCAAGCCACACCTAAGTTTAATCTAAGTTTAAAATGTAAATTACACCATACACCCATGCAAGGGGAAACTTACAGCTTCTTTAGAGAAGCTTAATGAAGTTCACAACTTCAAACAAGACAGATAAATTCAATCTGCAGAAATCTACAACTTCTTTAGAGAAGCTTAATGAAGCTTGATGAAGCTTAAAGCAATTTGCATAATAAAACAGTAAACTTCATTAGTTAAAACAGTAATAATGCGTTAAATTAATAATAATCACTTAGTACCACTAACCTTGTTACTTGTAGGTAGAGAGCCTAAGTAACAACCCAAATAATACTTTTCTAGAAATAGCATGCACAGTCTCATTCTGCAAATAACAAGAAACAACAGCTTAGAAGAAGCATTCACAGTCTCATCCTAGTTTATTCACCCTTTTTCAATGCTGATGAATGTAAACTTGACAATAATAAGAATGTTTATTATTGTCAACATACCTCATGCAGCAGTTGCCGGTTGCCCAGTGGTAGTTTGGCCAGTGGCAGCTTGAGGGGGGTTTTGAGCTTCCATTCCTGAAACTCAGATCATACAATAAAAAAATTGTTAAACACATTACTTATAAACAGATTTAGCAATTAAACCAGCAACTTGTAGACCGTTAAACCAACAATTCAATTTATTTTTACAAACAGAAACTAACAAGCATCAAGAAACTACTAACAAACATCACAAATTTACCAATTAAACCAGCAACTTATAGACACAAGTTAAAATAGTTACTGCTGCCAATACCTGTCTTAGTAAATCCATCCATCTTATATTGCAATAGTTTCTGTCTTCTTGCATTCATAATAAATAGTCCACTTCAATCCATCCTTCCAACAATGGACTGCACATATTGAAAAGTAAAAACGCCAGTTGTAGAAAAATAAAGCTCCTTGATGATACAAATATCTAAATCTTCTAATCCCGTGATACAATGATTAAGACTAAAATATATAAAAGGGATATACCTTACAATAACGTTCTATGTGAATTTTCATATTTGCGGTGCCATGTTGCCTAGTGTCACATAGATACTTCTGCCCACAATAGTTACACTTAGAAGTTGGATTTTGAGCTTCACTTTCTGGTAATTTAGTGAAGTGGTCCCAAACAGTTGAATTCAAAGGCTGGTCCATTCCTGAAAATTATACCCAACAACATTTTTATGAGAATTAGAACAGATGGAATCTTCAATAAACATCAACAAATTATTATTGATGCAATGCAAGAAAGTTAAGTGAGAACAGAGCCCTCTGATACAATATCACGGTGAGTTAGGATTTGTGCTATTATATATATATATATTTTTTTTTTATATAATAGCACAAAATATACACAGATTAATGACTCACAAATCTACTCATTCAGAAACTAACAACCATTAAATAACTAACAACCATCCAGAATCTGACTCACAAAATACAAAGATTAATAACTTTATCTACGAACTTACTCATTCACCTTACCAATTGATTAATAATTCACAAATCTACAAAAGTACAGCTTCTTCTTTCTTAGTCCTTTGACACTTTCTCCAAAGCATTCTTCAATTCCTTGCCCAAGCATTAAACAAATTAATCAATAACACATAAAACAAATCAAAATGAAACAACAACCAAGAAGCCAAAACACAAAGACACACCCACCTTTATGTTATCTATCCATCTATGTCTCTTCCATTGTTTCTGAACACTTGCTCCAAAGCTTTCTTCATTTCCTTGCCCAAGCATTAAACAAATTAATCAGTGGATTTATCATTACTCAGTGAAACAATCATACTTAAACCTAAAAACAAAAACCATTTATAATTTATAAAATCAACCCCACCCATTATATCAGATGTATTAAACTCAGTGAAACAATAAACTTAAAACCATCAACCCAGAAAATACAAAAGCCCTAAAAACAGAGAAACAAGGGTTTTGTAGTGCTTTCTAATCAGTTTAACATGTAGTAAGCAGAGAAACAGAGATAGAGTTTAGTAACGGAGAAACAGAGATTTTGCAAAAGCAATAAAAAACAAAAAGCAATAAACCCTAAACATAGAAACCCTAATACGCAGAGAAACAGAGATGAAAACCCTAATACAACCATAAAACATGATGTAACTGGGAAGCCATAGATATAGTTCAAAATCATATGAAACCTAGATCACTCAAAACAAAAATACATGAAACCCTAGGTTTGAAATTAAAATCACAAAATACGACCAAAAAAACAAAATAAACAGGTTCAAAAGAACAACAATATGATGAGAAGAAGAAAAATTGAGAAAGAGAACTTACCACTTCGAAGGAACCAAACGAAGACGACGAAAAGAGATAATGAGAACCTCATTTCCTCTGTGAGAGAGTTGCAATGAGGGTTTCGTTGGAGTTACAATGATGGTTTCGTTCGTTGTGGGGTTTAGTCGGAGATGGATGGATAGGGTGGTGAGTTGCGGCTAGGTTTTCGTTGGAGAAGATGAGAGATGAGTTCTTTGCTAGGGTTTCATATTTTACAAAGAGTGGAAGTGAGAGTCATCTGAAGCGGTTGCGTGAGTGTTGTGTTTTTGTTTAAATATTGTGGTTGAAATTGAAACGGTTGTGTTTTAGTGTCAATGAATAACCCTAGTTTTCAAGCTGCGTTTAGTAACTTATTGGGCCGGTCGGGTTCGGTTATGCTTGGATTTGAGAGAGCCCACCGCCACCGACCATTACTGTCCATTAATAACCAATTTGGGCCACTTCTTAACTGAATTACTAAACAAACCGACCAGTCATTTTTTTTTCTTTGTCGGTTCGGGTTGGTTTTTGTCGGGTTCGCTAATAATGTCCACCCCTAGTGTAAACCTTCTGCACAATTAGCAACAAACCTATAATTAGACTAGCATTATAACCTTTTGCACAGATGTTATAATTGATCACAAACCAACACAAAGGTTGTTATAATTGGGTCAAACTTGGAATAGAAGCATCATCTCCTGGGTTTCAGGAGGGGAAAAAAATTACACAAGAAAAAAGCAGCACAACGACAAACGGAATAAAATCTAAAGATACGGGCAAAAAAGGATGATAAATAAGTTCTACACAAAAGAATTACACAATAGCATGCACTCAATGAATGAACCCAATACAAAATGGAAATTATAGTAGCTTTAAGAAATCAGAATTGGGAGAAAAACCTGATGTAAATTAGAATTGAGAGCAAATCAGAAATGATCGTTAGGGTTCGAATATGCAAAAAAAAGGAGCACAATCTCAATTCAAATGATTTAAATCTGTAAAATTGGGAGGAAAACTCATGCAATTCGCACAAGGAGTGGAGAGGACGTTTCACAGAGGAATAACATCATGTGAGTAGCACAAGCTAGAGGAAAGAAGAGGAAATCCATAGTGACGTGGTTTGGAGTTTAGGAATAAATAGAGATTGCAATTCAACATCAGTGAGAGTGATGAGTAAATATGATTAATAAACGAGCAACCTTTGAGATTTGTGATTGAGAATTCAGATGAATGCAATGAATTATTGCCTAGAAAATACACTTATTGAACCTTGAAGGAAGGAATAAAACTTCGAAGGAAGGAATTATTTGTTGGCTGTGAATATTGAGTGGCCATAATATGTGTGTATGTATGTATTGTATGGATGAATATATGCATGTATGTATGGATGTACTTAATGTATTTGTGTATGTATGTAATATTTGGATGGATGTATGTTTGTATATTTTAACGCATAGAAGTATGTATGTATGTATGTATGTATGTATGTATGTATGTATGGATGTAATATTTGGATGTATGGATGTAACATTTGGATGGATGTACGTCATTGATGTTGTTGTAATCATTTAAATTTATTCAAACATAGATTAGTTGCAATAATCTCAACCACATCATCTCTAGCTTCTTCATTCTCGATTTCCATATGTTAGATGAAATTGAGCGAATTGGGATTGGAACTGGAAGAAAGAATAAGATTTCTGAAATTGGGAACGGTTTCCAATAAGAGTACTCCATTGTGGATGCTCTTAATGCAAAAGGAAGATAAAATGGCAACTGTAGACACAAAGTTTACCGTTGTCTCTGGAACTCAAATGAAGTTGAATTGAACAAAAGTCTTTGCGATTCTTTTCCCGTCTTCGTCTCCTCTACTCTCTTCTTCGATATTTTGATAATCAGAAAAAGAAACTACACATATCATTTTCTTTTTCGTATTATGTCTTTGTGATTGCAGTAACACGGTTCCTTTGCCGGTGAAAACAATAGCCTATGTCTCTGAGTTTTTGGTAAGTCTCCTTTTCTTCCAACACTTTCGTAGTAAATACGGTTGAAATTGGTTCAAAGAAATGAACTTACATCCATCTTCGTAATGATCTTGTCAGTGATGTATTTGTGTGTATTTATGTATGTATGTATATGTGCATGTATGGATGTAATGTTTGAATGATTGTAAGTAAGTTTTAACAGATGGAAGGATGTATATGTGTGTGTATGTATGAATGTAGGCATGTATGTATGTATGTATGTATAAATATATATATATATATATATATATATATATATATATATATATATATATATGTATGTATGTATGTATGTATGTATGTATGTTATATTTGGATGGATATATGTATGTATATTTTAACGCATGTATGTATGTATGTATGTGTGCATGTATGTATGGGAAAACCATCAATGGTCTCGTTAGGGAAATGGACCCTAGCATCACCGACCAAAGGCCGAGGTTGGGGTTCGAGCGAGGGCGGCTATGATCGGGCTACTTACGCGTATGTATTAGGATTTCAAAGTTCGGGTTTTGAAATCATGGTTCGGAGCAATAGATTTTTAGGATGAAGCCTTGAGGTGGTTTTCATGGCCATTGAAACTAACAATCCCAACGACATTTTCTCTGATTTTTTCTCATTTGCATATAGTAGCAATACGTACAAAGTTATGAGTCGAGATTGCTATAGAAATGAAAATCTCAAGCAATTACAGGTCCTTAGCCACAGATACACACATACACACGTATTCATAAAACATTAAGCAGGAACTAACAAATCATGTGACCACTCTTAAGGACGATAACAAAAAAATAGGGATCGGATTTCAGAAATTAGAACTCACCAGAGAGATGTATGTATTTTTGTAATTTATGGATGAATGCATGTATGTATGGATGTACTTAATGTATTTGTTTATGTATGTATGTATGTATGTATGTATGTATGTATGTATGAGTGTAATATTTGGATGGATGTACGTCATTGTTGTTGTTGTAATCAATTAAATTTATTCAAACATAGATTAGTTGCAATAATCTCAACCACATCATCTCTAGCTTCTTCATTCTCGATTTCCACATGTTAGATGAAATTGAGCGAATTAAGATTAGAACTGGAAGAAAGATTAAGATTTGCGGAATTGGGAAGAGTTTCTAAGAATATTTCTATATTCCAATAAACAATATCCCTTAAAAATTAGGGGCCTTCATTTCGGCTCATATTAAAGAATTTTTTCCTAATTTCAATAATTTTGGCAAAAAATGAAAGTTATAATAATTAATGAGGTTTTAAGAAGAAAACAATGTAAAAATTGAACTCAAAATTCATTTGTGCTTTTATAGGAAGCTTAATATAAAAAGATTTGGAAAAGAGTTATAAAGATATTTCAGAATTATTTATTTTTTGTTACAAAAAGTTTAGGTAGGTTGGGCTTTGAGGGCTCACCAGGGTCAGACAGGTCTCAAGGCTCAAAATTACCTACCAACGAAGTCCTCAAGCTAGTAGCGATATGAGCGAACTCCTTACCAATAGAGCCAACCTTCATTAGCTCAAAATTATTTTTAAAAAATTATTACAACTATATAAATATTGACAAAATTACCCAGAAATTTGCATAAAATACAAATAGACACACTCCTTTCAGTTTTTGTTTTCTCACACTTATCCCTGCAGAACATTCATATTGCAAGCAATATCAGATCAATAAGAGGAGCGACTTCAATTTTTCAGGAGGCACAAATTTGTGGGTATATAAAACTAGAAAGAAGAACAAAATCTTTACTCATCATTTGATCCTTGAGTAAAAGAGATGATCATTAATCAAACACTTCCATTATCGTAAAACATATCAACCTAACAATAAATTTTTTATATAGTCACAAGGGCAAAAAGAAGACAAAGGAAATAAATAATCAATTTGAAGGTTTAGCTACTAGTAAATGATTTTCAGGAGAAATGCTTGGTGGAACATATCTGACAAGCTTTGCATCTAATCCACGTTCTCTTAACCACATCAACCTCCCTATGTCAATGATCCACTTACACTTAAATCCCAATGCTGCTCGTTTAGCTGCTTCCATGTTTGAGAGAATTTCTTCAACTCCATTCGTATATCCACTACCTTGCTCCTTTCTGCTATCAAAACACAAAGCTCTTAATTTACCAGTTTCAATAAAACTGTTTAAAATACTAATTGACTTGCATCGAGAAGTTTGATATCAATTTAGTGATTAAAGAAAGGAAGAATTACATTGATTGCAAATGCGACGCACAATCGGTACTATCGAGAAGATCAGAACTATGAGTATCATCTACCGCCCAGCTGGTAAACCATGTAATGGCATGAAATTCTTCCTGTGTCATCCCCAAATCTAAGAAGAACTTTTTATCTACAGGGTCACAACATCAGTTAGCTAGTAACCATAAATTATCATTACATTCAAAGAGAGGTTTAAATATATAAACTATAGTATTCACTAGAGAAGAATGCAATTACTTGTATAGTGTTTCCATTGGCAAAGATGGTGACAACATGTTGCTATAGCTAAACCTCCAAAATTATTATTAGCAGTGTACTGTTCCTTACTGTCTTTTCGATATTCAGGAAAGCAGCATCTCATAGTCAGGTCTGGAAAAAAATGCATAATCATTTATATTTGCATCAAGAAAACAATCACTGTGTAAAGTATGAATTACACTTGAAATCTTGAATGGATATTTAAACTGCCAAAATCACCTGTTGCAGCTCCACATAGATGTTTACCGGTGGCCAGAAAGGGAACTCCTTGCAAAGATTCAACAGCATTCAAATCTAAATCTTCAACTGCAAAATTGGATTTTCAAACTTTCTGGGGCTCAATATTATATGAGATATAAAATCCAAATAAATCGGGCAACAATACAGAATTATGAAGAAGCAGAAAAAATAAAACTACAAGAAATATGAAAGCAGTCATATAACATTATATTAGGGATTATGAATCTTTAAAACGATTTCAGCCTAAAACTGATAAAAAGTTGGAGAGCTGCATAAGAGATCAAATCTAAATAATTCAAGAATCTGCACATGTCATGTGTATGAATGTATGGAAAACTAGTATACTGCAAGAAAAAATTATTGATAAGGTGGAAATCAGACGCAGTATCATCACAAGAGGGGAGGATAAGATAAAGTGATTGTTAATAATCTGGATGGCCATCTTCAACATATCAATAGGGAAGGAACGAGTGTGGTGTTTCATTCATTACATTCAAAAGAAATTTGGCGTGAATTGAGAAAGTGGATAGAAAGTGCATATCAATAGGGCTATCTCTGTTTATAAGAAGCTTTGTATCCCTATTTCCCATCGTAATTCCAACATTTTTATCTCTCTCCTGTGCTGTAGTTATAGCACACAAACAAATCGCCCTGTGTAACTCCCTAAGCAATAGTACCTAAATTCATGCTTATTAAGAATTTTAGTTAACTGTAATTAGTTTTCTTAATCTCATACAAAAAAGGGCATTCCCTAAACTATCCTTGATGATATTTATTTTTAAGGCATTGCAAATTGTTTCTTGCGAATAAAGGAGGCATTAGTAAATAAAACTTAAATTAACTTAGGAGGCAAATCGGGAACAATATCATTAAACAGGATGAAGTTAGGTGAAATTTGCTCATATTTACTTATTTAGGACCAAGAATTATAGGTTTTTTTTGCTTACATTCGAGTCTAGAGGTAGGGAGAATAAGTTAGACCACCACAAACAGTATCGTCCAACAAAATAAGGAGATGCATCAGTTCTATCAAGGTACACTTGAACTAAAGAATCGTCAATAATTTTATTTTTATTTATTTATGTATTTAGCATAGAACAAATGGTGTATCTTCAAAAAGAAAAGCATAGAACAAATGGTGAACAAATTCAAAGACAAATGGAAAAGAAAAAAAAAAGATAGAAGCAACTTGGGTGAATAAATTCAAAGACAAATGGAAAAGAAAAAAAAAGACAGACTTGACTGAAAAAATCAGTCAGCGCATGCATTTATAGCAAACAAAATTAGCACTGAACACAACTCAATCACATATTTCTTTTTGACCTCTGAAAGAAAGCTTTGCAAAATTGCAAAGACGTTGAAGATCATTTATCCCATTCGATAAAGATTCATATATATGTTTTAAGGTACACTATACATACAAAATGTTAATCACGAATTCTGACACATGAATGTACTTCGAATATGAATTCCTTAGTAAAGAAGTTCAGAAAATAACTTCTACAACAAGAATAATGAGGACCCTTACTGTCAATTCTCAAACGCTCTAACATCAAGCTCTCATTCTGTCGAAGGGATCGATCGGCCTAGAAATAGCATTAGCATGAAGTAAACAATTAATTAATTAATTAATTAAAGATCACTACAAGGTCAAACAGCTCAGGAACATCACCAAATATGATTAACATGATTTAGAACTTAGCAAAAGCAGTTTCAGGTATAAGTTTCACCTTCAACTTGTATGATTTTCGCTCAACCAGGAAGACTTTATTGATTCCATAACAATCTGCAAGCATTTGCGTCAAATACCCCCTACCAGCTCCAAACTCAATCACTGCAGAGACACCATCCTCCTCCCCCTCAACTTGCTCCTCAGATTTGGATGGTTTTCTTCTAAAAGAATTCTTCAATACGCCGAAGTTTTCCAAATTTCCAACGATAGATGCCTGCTGCATTATATGTTTCTCCTGCAATGGCAATTTCCTGCAAAGTGCAAACAACTCAAGTTGGAAATAAAAACTAAACTCATTTAACAAATAATTAAATTCAGTTTGCACCTTATAGTTTGAGTTGAAACCTTGTGAAGTTGACTTTGACACTTTGCCCCATGTGGTTAGTTCCATTAGCAGGACTAATGAAAGTAAGCATAAGGGGTTTTATGCTGACGAAACAAACTACCATACCAGGGTAAAGTAACAAATCAGACTCACTGGCAAAAAGTTTTGATAAAAAGTATAGGGGGCAACCTGAATTTAACCCTAAAGCAAATTCGAATCCGTCACAAATAGCTACCTCTCTTCTACTCTGCTTTTAATCCACACGCTGCAAACCTCTGGCATCTGAAATGAATCCTGAATATCCTTACACAACGATTCATGAACAGATTCGATCTTTTCAATTAAATTGCAGAATTCGGGCACACTCATTGTATGAAGAGCATTCCTTTTCATTTCTGAAGAAACAGTCATAGTGGGCAATTTTGAATCACCAATCCCTGGAGATTCCTCCTCTAGTTGCTCCCCATCAGAACCAGCATTTATACCTTTTTGATAGAAAGGTTGGTCGGACAGGGATTGGACCCGTTTCAGCAATGGACACCGCTTAACATGCCCTTTCAGGTTTTGCTCTAGCACTGAACTATCAAATGATGAAAGGCCATTAATCAAATTAGAAAGAGCTAGGAATTATAAAAATGAACATGGGCTGATAATGATAGAGAGAGAGAGAGCAAGTACTGGGATGAATCTATGGGGCAAAGGATCCACTGGCCTTCGGATTCGGATCTTGAGTTATGATTACCACAGAATCTGAGTCCGTAGAAATGAGAGAAAATGAGTGAAATGAAAGAAATAATGGATAGAAAGAAATAATGGATAGAATGAAAGAGAGTAACACTTACAAGGAACCATTGAGAAGGGTGTTTGCACAAAATCTGTTTTTTTTGGGAAGCCAGAAACTGCAGCGCTTAGTCTCCATTTTACCTCCTAGGTAGCCTGCTTCACCTCTCAAAAAGTTTACACCCTCAAAATATGGTTTTGGGTAGATTTTCTCATTATTGTGTAACCAAAGGTTGACAGGCCAAGTCAATGAATTAGCAATCTAACCCCTATGAAAGTGGTTGAATCAGGAGGCCTGGATAAGGAAATACTTGAATAGAAAAATGAAAAATTTATTCAACGCCCCCCTAACATACAAGGAACCACCATTGAGATTCTTAAACAACGAGTAAATACAAGGCCAGTTCAAACTATACTTCCAAACTGGTTTCAGAAATCTAACCACAACATACATAATAAGCTTAATTTTATAAAGCATAAGATCAAATCAATGTTTGCAGCTCAAAAATTCACATTGTTACAGGTTTTCAAATTTCAATTTCATAGTGATAGGCTGCTCAAAATTTCTGAATGTAATGTAATATTTGAATAAAACCAGTACGTATTTGATAAGGTTCTTGTGAAGGCGTGACCTAAAGGTACTTACTAAGACCTTACTTAGGTCACTGGTGTCAAAAAAAAATAAAAAATAAAAAAGGCCTTAGGTCACTGGCTAGCATTTGTTTGATTAAATCGGTCACTTTTGCCATTTCAGGTCACAACTAGAGTAATGTTTTGTTATCAAGGACTAGAATAACAAGAGCAGCAAAACCCAGTAAAATATTCATAAGCTAATAATAATGTGGTTTTACATAACTGTTTCTGATGGAAAATATCATTGTTAACTTCTGCAGTCCTAAAGCTTTTCATAACCAACCAACCAATCTCAATCCAAAAGAAACTCTAAACAGTGGTGGTAGGCAAGCTAACTAGTGCATTGTAATAAGCTGTCATTATTAACCAAACAAATCAAGA
Organism: Oxytropis ochrocephala; assembly: GCA_020916435.1. Lineage (NCBI taxonomy): Eukaryota > Viridiplantae > Streptophyta > Magnoliopsida > Fabales > Fabaceae > Oxytropis > Oxytropis ochrocephala. The sequence continues at coordinate 67,914,045 of CM037090.1, forward strand.
AAATTCATGTTGGGCTGTAATCTAATTCAACTTTGGTATTTTATCAAACATAACAAAGACATCACTCATTAATTAAAAAAAGGAACAAAACCATAGACTATGAACTAACTAATCACCCATTTGATATCCAGGGTAATCCATCCATTCGAAATGAAAAAGTACAAAAGAATTAGAGGGATCGCGAGATAAGTACCGGAGGAGACACTAAAACAGACGCTGCCGGCAATAGATCTTTCCACACACTTGACTTGAGTAATACTTTCGTGTCACCGGCTGCAACAGAGTAGGGCAAACGTGCAGCTGAACACGGTGTCGACTGTGGAAAAGAAAAAAAAGAAGAAAATCACGTACAAACCATACTAAACTATGACTTGTTTGGTTGAAAAGAAAATTGATATTTCTTCAATTGGATTTCTTTTTTTTTTTTTTTTTTTTTGGTAATATTCTTATATTCGATTTCTAAACTCGATGAAAATAATAATACTGATGATGATAAAAATAAACTCGATGAAAATAATAATAAGTGAACTAGCAAAAAATATCTAGGCATGCGCACGGGTAATGATGTCTTATTTTTATAAGAGTCTCTTCCCGCTTAACCAAAGCTTTGGGTGTTGAATTCTAATCGGGTGTTGTTTCATCAATTTGTAGGGGTGCAAGAATTGATTTTCAGCCAGCAAGCCCAAACCAATATCCCAATAAGAAGGAAGTTTAGATACCAACACATGTTGGCGTTTGTTTTTCCCACACCCCCTCCTACTCAAAACACACCTCATAAGGGTGTGAAAAGATAAAAATGCCAGCCAAAACCTCTTTTTTCACGAAATTTCACCTGTTCGAACACGGGCCTTCGAACAGGTTCGAATGACATCGTTCGTGTGTGTTAAGTCTTGACTTCACACCCTCTTGTGCGTAATTTCACCTGTTCGAACGAGGTCATGCGAACAGATTCGCATGAGGGTGTTCGAACACCCTATTTTATTACAAAAATTGGACTCTCACACCACATTCACCTTTTTTACCTGTTCGGTTGACCTCAACCGAATATATTCGGTTGCCCATCCCCGAATCGGTGAAAACACGCACTCTACTTAAGAGTATTTTTGGAATATTTGGAGTTAAGGGGTGTGAAAGAGTAGGAGGGGATGTGGGAAAAGCAAACACCCACATGTTTTGTGTTGAAGCCAATGGTATCTCTGGTGGGTTGGCTTTGTTTTGGAATGATTACTATGATGTGCAAGTTACTGACTCTTGCATGAATTTTATTCATGCTTTTTTGACTGAGAGGAGATCTGGGAAACATTTTGTTGTTACATTCACATATGGTAACCCTACACTTCAACAGAGAAAGCTAACTATGGCCCAAAATTCTTCAACTCAGACCTCTACACCAAACTCATTGGTGCTGCATAGGTGACTTTAATGGATGTTTCATAGGTGGCCTGGATCTCGACGTAGACGACTCAAAAATATTATTTTAAGGAGTCGCCACCCAATTTAATTTTAAATAGGAAAATTGAAAAAAACCTAAACCTAACATTATCGGCTTGCATACCTAGTTTGGATTCGGGAGTCGGTTATGCGAAGGGAAGGGGTGAAAACTATATTCACTGCACCCCTAACACATCTGTCCTAAGACAGTTACCCTAAATTTGATTTGTGCAATAATTACTAAGTCATGTAATTATTTGTTTACCCAAAAATAAGATTTACAAAAATTTAGTAGAAAAGGAATGATTATTTGTTTACAAGAAGATAAAATAGGGACTAATTTGGAAAATTTTAATTTTGACTTTGACAGAGAGACCCCGCGCCTACGTACTCTCTGGTGCTATGAGAGACTCAAAAGTCATGTAGTTCTTACTGAAAATTTGTTGGTTGGTTGATTTTAATTTTGAAGGGGTTTAACATCTCGGTCAAACCCATATTTTTTTGGTATTTTGAAAAATAGGTGTTTAAAGGAAAAGAAATTGTTTGGAGATTTTTAGAAAATGTTGATTTATTGATTTGATTTTAATTTTTTGAAGGGTTTAAGACCAAGCTGTACAACTCGGGTCTCTTAAACCGGTATGGCGGATTTGATAAGATGTACATCTCGATCAAATCCTAATTATGTTATTATAACTAAAATAGAATCGATTCATTTAATGGCTACTTATTTATTCATTAATTTGATTTATTTGGTTTGATTGCATTTGACTTCTCTCGTAATATTTTGATTCAATTTTTATTTGTATTAATTTCTTTTTTTAATTCAAATTAAATGACCATTAAAGCTAATTAATAAATGACAATTAAAGCTAATTAATTTCTGATTCTTGAATTCTTTTTACATTTTTGTGAAAAAAAAAATTTGAACTTAGATTTTGGTCATTACTAATCACTAATAGAAACAAAACTATAAAAACAACACTCTTTGATCTTCACATTTTTAGATTTTGAGATAAGCAAAAAACAAAAAATGTGACTAAGAAAATAAGTTAGCCAACCTTCCCTTTTGCGTTTTGGATCGATCCTTATGATTTGTCGTTGTTGCTATGTGTCACTCATTTCTATTGTTGTTGTTTCAGATTGTTGAAAACCAAACCCAGATCTAGCTCTTCCCACCAACGAACTCAGTCCTCGCGATTAGGATTTCAATGTGAACGCCTAATTGTTTTTTTAGTGATCTCGAAATCTAAATCTTGGGGAGAGAGAAAGAGAGAGAATGGTGGTGATGGTTGCGAAGTCAGGGAGAGAGTGCTGGATGGTGGTTATTTGTATGTGGTGGTGTTTGATGGTGATGTGGTAGTTAGAGAGAAGAGTGGTGTGAGTGGTGGTTAGAGAGATGAGTGGGGTGAGTGGTGATTAGAGAGAAGAGTGGTGCTCTTCCCCCTTTTCCTCTAATGTCATCTCCTCTCCCTATATTGTTTTTTTTCCTTTCTTTTTTTCTCTTCTTTCTCTTGACTATGATTTGGTTTGTTTTTATAGGTAAAAATTAGGGTTTTGGACATTAATGTGGTTTGACTAGGCTTGACTATTTTATGCAAATATGGGCTTTGAACTTGCTGAGAAGACCCGACCAAAATCAGCTCCTACTACTTGTTGACCCCTGAAGCTGCTGTTTTTATTTCTTTATTTATTTATTAATTTCGTATTTTATTTTATTTATTTATTTAAAATTTTTGGACTAAAAACATTGTAACAAGACAATTATCTAAATCTACAATTTTTTTGTAATTTTTTGAATTATTATATATATTTTTTGTTTTGTTTAAAAAAAGGTAAAAATAATGCGAAAGTGACAAAACTAGTAAAATGACGTATTCAACGACTAAAACACGCAAAACACGCAAATGTGCATATTTCGTATTTTCCAAAAAAGTCAAAAATACCGGTAAAAATTGAGTGTTCACAATCATGAAAGGGAGGGCTCCACCAGGGTAGAACCAGTGAGAATCAATCTATTTAGGCAGTTCCTAGATGACTCTCAACTCATGGATGTTGACTTACAAGGCTGCAAATACACCTGGATAAAAACCCAAGGAATGGTACTAGAACTAGACAGAAAATTGATCGTTTCCTAGCTAACTTGGAATGGAGGAGGTTGTTTCCTCACTCTATAGCAACTGCATTACCAATAGTTAATTCTGATCACTCTCCCATTATTCTAAACCTAGCCCATCCCGGTCTAATGGTGTGGCGCATTTAAATATGAAGCTTTTTGGGTAGAGAAGGAGGAGTGCAAGAATATAGTTAACTCTAGTTGGATGAATAACTCAGATGCCCAAAACAATCAACCTAAAAGCATAGGGGTTGCAGTGAAGAGCAACTTAAGGAGGTGCATAAATAACCTTATCCAATGAAGTAAAGCCACTTTTAAGAATGCAGCCAAGGAAATAGCAAAGATGAAAGGTAGACTACAAAGTGTTCTTAACCAGCCAAGGAAATAGCTAAGAGAAAACATTAATAAGCTGTGGAAGCAAGAGGAGGCCTATTGGAGTCAAAGGTCCAGAGTTAAGTGGCTAAAGTGTGGTGACAAGAATGCTAAGTTCTTCCATGCCTCAACTATCCAAGGAAGAAGCAGGAATCGGTTGGAAAGAATCAAAGACTCACAAGGGAATTGGTTGGAAGGTCAAGGTAATATAATAATAGGTATTCTTGAATTCTATTCTAATTTATATTCCTCTGAACCTACTATGAATGTGCATGATACTATTCAATGTGTGCCTCAACTAGTTAATTCAGAAATGAATGATAGGCTTATGGCCCCTCCTATTATGGCTGAAGTTCAGAAGGCTACCTTTTCTATGGGGGCTCAAAAAGCCCCTGGTCCTGATGGATTCAATGGCATTTTCTTTCAGAAAAACCGGGACATTCTAAAGGGGGATTTACTTAAGCTTGTCACAAAGTTCTTTGAAACAGGTAACCTTGAGCATGAGTTTAATTCTACCATGGTTGCCCTTGTACCCAAAGTCCATATGCCTGAATCTATCTCGCAATTGACGCCTATCAGTTGTTGTAACTTCTTATATAAGATTGTATCTAAAGTCATGGTTAATAGGCTCAAACCCATTATGAGTCAGCTAGTTTCCCCCCCAGCAGAGTGCTTTTGTGGGGGGTAGACTGATCCAGGACAACCTAGTTGTTTCCCATGAGGCCTTTCACTCTCTCAAAACAAAAGGTAGATATGGTGGTAGAGGCCTTGCTTTGAAGTTGGATATGAACAAGGCCTATGATAGGCTGGAATGGAACTTCTTAGAGGTTGTCTTGACAAAATATGGATTCTGTTAGGCTTGGGTCCATAAGGTTAAGAATCTAGTTAATACAGTGTCTTACACATATAAGGTTAATGGCTTTAAAACTAGGAGAATCCAACCAACAAGAGGGTTGAGGCAAGGGGATCCCATTTCCCCTTACCTCTTTATTCTAGCCTTTGATGTGTTATCTAGATTGATTTTCAGAGTTGCCTCTGAAGGGGAGTTTAAAGGCATGAAACTAGCTCTTAATGCTCCAGAACTAACTCACCTCTTCTTTACAGATGATGCCCTTATTTTTTCACAGGATTCCTCTGAAGGTATTGCTACATTGACTAGTATACTCAACAAATTTACAAGTGCTTCAGGTCAGAAGATTAAACTATCAAAATCAGGTATCATTTTTGGTGCATCTACTCCTAGTTACACAAAAGATAGGATCACTAATGTGCTAAACATTCCTATATGGGACTCACCATGCAACTACCTTGGCATTCCTGCTGAGTGGGGAAGATCTTAAGTCCAGAAGTTACAATGGCTCTATGAGAGGGTTCTCAACAGAATGGATGGGTGGAAAGGTAATCTTCTTAACCCTGCGGGGAAGGAGACCCTAATTAAAGCAGTCATCCAGGCCATTCCTTCATATATTATGTCTATTGTCCACTTACCTAAGTCTTTCTGTGACAAACTTACCTCTGCAGCTATCACTTTCTGGTGGAGTAAGGCTGGAAATAAAAAAAGCATACATTGGAAAAGGAAAGAGATTTTGTGTTCACCAAAGAAGGAGGGGGCCTGGGATTCAAGAACTTCAACACTATGAACACTTCTCTTCTCACAAAGCAAGCATGGAGGATTATTCAAGAGCCTAATTCCTACTGGGCTACCACTCTAAAAGGTATATATACTTCCCATCCAATGATTTTTGGAATGCTAAAGATAGAAAACAAAGCTCATGGGTTTGGAAAAGTCTCTTGATAGGCAGAGACCTGCTAAAGAAAGAAGGTAGATGAAACATTGGAGCTGCTTCTAAGGTGTCTGTGGCAAATGATAACTGGCTAGCTACGGGAGACAAGGCTATCTTGAAGAAAGGTGCTACCTGCAACACTATCAATGACCTGGTAAGCCCTAATCTCTCTTGGAACCTTAATGCTCTACGGAATTGTCTTATGCCTGAGTCTGCCATTCATGCTATGAAAACACCTATATCATGGACAGACCCTAATGACTCTTTGTACTGGCCTCATACCTCTGATGGGAGGTACTCAGTAAAGTCTGGCTATCAGAACCTTGCTTTAGGCACATACACTCAACATAATCAACCATCCTTCTCTAGCAACTATCCTAAGGAATGATGGGATATTATTTGGGGGTCAAATGTTCCTGAGAAAGTTAAGCACTTTGTGTGGAAGGCATGCCACAATGCCCTCCCCACAAGAGAGAACCTAGCTAAGAGGAAGCTCACTAGAGATACAACATGCCATGTGTGTAGAGAACAACCTGAAACTATTAGCATCTTCTCCTACTTTGCCCTTGGACAAAGACTGTCTGGTTTGGGGTGGGCATAGTTCCTACTCCTAATGCTAGCAATAACTCAAACATCCCAAATTGGCTTATTTCCGTGGGTGATTTTTGGCATCAAAATGATATGGATGCTAAGTTTTTAACTGCCTTATGCTTACAGACACTATGGCAGATCTGGAAAGAAAGAAATGATCTAGCCATTAGCTCTAAATTTCCTAATCCTACTGCTACTACTATTCTTGCTAACACACAGACAAATGAATTTCTACAGGCAAACAACAACCAAGCTACTATTCCACATACACAGGCACCAAGCAATAATAATAAAAGATGGAAGCCTCCAGAATAAGGCTATGTGAAAATGAACACGGATGCAAGTCTAGATGTCACCACGGGGAAAGGATCCCTTGCTAATGTGTGCAGGGATCACAATGGAATGCTATTAACCATGCAAGCAGCACGTATCTATGCTATCTCACCTCTTGCAGCAGAAGCTCAAAGCCTTAGAGAAGCCATGAAGCTTGCTGCTTCACTACAACTCCAGAAAGTGGAATTCGAATCTGATTGCCTTTGACTCATCACCACATGCAAAAAACAAACAAAGAACCGTGAGATTCAAGGGATAGTGGATGACATTCACTCGATGGAACAAGGGTTTCAAAATTGCAAATTTAACTGGATCAAGAGAGAAGGAAATGGTGTTGCACATGAATTGGCCTCCCTTTGCTCAAACGGTAGACTCGCTGGCAACTGCTTCTCACACCCACCTTCACCCCTCAAAGATGTTCTGGATCGAGACCGGCGAAATGGTGTGCTGAATCCGAATGCCCCTCCGTTCTACCCTTGATAAATATGAACGATTATGGTGGTTGATTGATAACTCATATTTATATGAGTTATTTATACTCACTCAAGAATAAATCATGCAAGTTCTCTAGCAATACAAGGTTAATTTAAGTAGTTTTACGTTAGTTTTGTATTTCTGAGTGAGTGAAAGGTTAAATGAATGAATCTGTGCATTTTGGCACCAAATGGTGCCCTTGAGAGCGTTTTGATGCTTTTTGTGCTTGTGCAGGAAATAGTTCTAAACGTTACCACGTCCGTCACCACGTCTATAGAAGTGCAGCAAAGCAAGGGTGAAAGATCTTCATTTTGGCGCGCTAGTAATGATGGTCAAAGATATAAAAGTCAGAAGATCTTCTATTTCCCATGAGCCGACGCACGAGGCAATCAGAGCACCGAACAAAGGTCGTAGAAGAGAGAAAACAGACTTGGTAGGTGGGCAAGTGACGTCAGCCACACGTGAGCAAGTAGGCTATTTAATGAAGGCTCAGCTCACTCTCAAGGCATCGATCCATACCACGCATATTCATAACCATTCCATCTTCATCCCTTCACCATAACTCCATTTTATTTCAGAAGTAGTTTTGTAAAGAAGATCTGGAAACAGACTTCTGCATTTTGCTTTTTTTTTTCTGAACTTTGTTTTATTTTCTGCATTGCTGTGAAGCTCAGACGTTGTAACGTCTATACAGCGTACATGCTGAAGAGTTACTTAGGTGTATCTTTTACACTTAGTTCCTTTTCTTTCATGTATGGTATTTGGATTACTCCTCATCATTCTGTAAAGATGCTCAGCATGAGCTAAACACTTTGTAGTTGAGTTGTTGTTTTGCTTGTAATGAATTTCTAGTTAATGTTATGAAGTATTGACGTTGCATGTTTTAAATCTTTGTGCGAAAATATTTCCAAACTTGTTTTGAGGTTGGCCTCTTAAAATAGGTAGATTCATAGGTTCAGACTTGGTCTATGAAAAGAACTCAAAGATTTATATGAACGAATAATGCACTAAAGACATTTAGGCATCTTTATCTAAGTCTAGACATAGAATGGATAATAGTTCATAGAACATTGCTGTGGGTGCTTAAAATACAGGAGTGGGCCTATTTAGAACCTAGACATAGGACCTCTTATACTTGAAACTCGACGCTTTGTCTTTGAAAAGCATAGCTCTTTTACAACAAATGCTCAAACGTGGCCACGTCTATACAAAATAACATTTGAACGTCATAACGTGTAAACGTTATAACGTCTGGCTAGAAAAGATTTACTTGCATGCAACAACTCAACTCATCTCTCATCCATATTCACAACCAACATTTGTTTACTTGTTTTAATTACATCTTTAGCTTTAAAACCAACTCTTATTGCCGATTTGTTACTTGACTCTCTTGTGTTTTGAAACTTGAACTTTGAAAAGTATACCAATCCTCGTGGGAACGATCTCTTACTTTTATCCACTTTATTACTTGTACGATGTGTATACTTGCACTATAATTGCGAATACCACAACTAATTTACACGCAAACATTGATGTAATTGAAGAAGCGCAGATCTATAGAACATAGAGCACTGATTCCTCTTTCCTCCATTATTGACTATTTGCCGAATTAGGGTTTCCACATCAACACCTCAAAGAAAACGCGTGAGGAATCTTTTCTAGATTAGTGTAAGTTGTTGGTCCAGTTGGAGATAATGTGTAGTGGGTAGTTGTCTTGAAGGAAACAGAGTTTGGGCTTGGACTGGAGCGGATTGTGAAGGTTACTGTGTTATCTGCTCATGGGTCGAATGCTCGTTTTAAAACTTATATGCACCATTTTGCTGTTAGAACCATTATGCTTTCGATTTGCTACCCCTTTATTTTGTAACTTATTTGGAACCCTCTTGGAATAGGGTCCTTTAGCTTCACTATTAGTGTGTGTAATATTTGAGGCCTTGCCCAACTGATATGAAATGTTACACATTTGACCAAAAAAAAATTTGGATCTTGCAGCACCCGAACCCGGATTTGATGGAGCAACATGTGGGTTATTTCTAACCCGGAGTATTTAACCTCAACGAAAACCCTAGGCGTCGTTTAGACATATGTTATACCCCAATTTTGTCTGATTTTCTTTTAATGGCTTAAATATCATTTACCCCTCTGCAAATATCAGCATAATCCATTTACCCCCTGTAAAAACAAAAAAATTAAAAAGCCCCTTGCAAATAATAAATGTTTCTAGTTACCCCCCTATAGGGGGGTAACCATAAACTATTTATATTTTGCAGGGGGGTAACCGTAAACGGTTTATACCCATTATACACTTAACGCTGTCAACATAATCTAACAGCAGGGGGGTAACCGTAAACGGTTTATATTTGTAAGGGGCATTTTAAAACTTTTATTTTTACAGGGGGGTAAATGGATTATGGTGATATTTGCAAGGGGTAAATGATATTTAAGCCTCTTTTAATTTACTAGATTGCATTTTTGTAAGGCTCGAGTCTTATTACCACGTGCCAGTGTCATACAAGTGTTGATTAGATACCATTTGTTTAATTGGGCCTAAGCCTGATACTTTGCTTCATTTGGCGCGATTACCATTTTTTTCGTTTGGTTGATTTAGTCTTTGTTTTATTTTTAGTCAACGCAAAATAAGTATATCACAAAAATACAAAAAATATAATAAAATTCGAAATAAAAAAAAATATTACAATTACTTGTCCAAAAAGTCCAAAATACAAAAATAACAATACAAAGAAATATAAAAACGAAAATATACAAAAAAATAGGGATTAGTGTTTCAGCTCCAAGGAGCTACAACTGCTAATGGGCTAGTCTTCTCACCAAATTTGCAAAGGAAAACAAGGGTCAAAGCCCGGTCAAAATTCATTAATGTTAAACCTAATATTTTACTATAAAAAGAGAGTCAGTCCATTCAGTCAAGGGAGGATCAGAGACAAGGAGACTGCGAAATTACTAGAAAAAAAAAGATTAGAGTTTTACATCGAAATCCTAATCCACTAAACACGGTTCTGAGTTTCTGAGCGTCAAAAAAGGAGAAGCAGTAGCAGGCAGGAACCATATCAGCAATCACAGAAGAGTCACTAAAGCAGAAAGAGTAGCAGTTCAAACAACAAGCAATCAGGAGACCTAATCTGAAGCTGGAGTGTAGGTTGGTTTTGTCATATACATTCATAAATCCAAAAATAGATGTGTTAACACTCAAACCTTATAGACTTAACGAATCTGTATTTTTATCACCATCATCATTAGTTCGTGAGTTTTGATATGAATGATAAACACTGTAAGTATGTCAAAAGGCCAAACACACCCTAAAGGACAAAAATCAGATTAGGCTTGATCAAAAATAAGTTGTTGATCAGATTTTGCCTCAAAATATAAGTGTATGTTCTGGTTAGGGTTTGCCGAAAAAAACATATGTATAAAAAATAACAGAGCAATCTAGTTGTCTTGATAAAATAAGTTGGATTATGCTTTTTTTAAGAATATGGTTGCTATGTGTGCTGTTTTAGAACCAAGCTAGACCCTTTTTTTTCCTTCTCTTCATTTTTAATCGAGAGAAACTGAATCTAGTAATAATAAGGTAACATTGGAACATCAATAAACCAGAGAAACATCAAATAGAATGAAAATAGGAAGAAAGGGGTAGAAGAGAAGAGGAACAGAACCGAATAATATGAAAGGGGAACCGAAAACTCACTTTATTAGTTTCGCCCACCATAGACGGTGGCCGTTGGCCGTGAATCACCCAAAACCGAAGCAATCCCCAAAAAATAAAACCTCACCGTAAACCCCCTGTCACCGTCCAAACTGCGAGCACGGTCGCGAAGTCCTCTTCACCATCGCCATTGGGTTGGTGTCCGTTCATGCACCCACAGTTCCTCTCCTCTCGTTGAAGTTTCACTGCTCTCTCTCTCTCTCTTCATGGAAACCGGCGAAATTTTCGCCTGAGATCTCTCTCTCTCTCTCTAGCGGCGCCGCTGCCATCAAGAAGTGAAGGGGAAGAGTGAAAATTAGGGTTTGATTTTTAGGGTTAGGCAATTTATAGTGTCTCCTTTTATTATTTTATTTTTGATATTCAGATTCATACTTACACCCCACGAAATATCACACACACTCCCTCACTTAAGCCCAGTTTCGCATACCGGGTCCTCAGATGTGAATTGGGCTTCTTTTTTACACCCCCTATTTAATTATACCGCTTCCTGCAACTAACAACACCCCCTCTTTGCAATTTCACCCTTTTCCCGTTTTTTTTAATTCTTTCTAACTCAAATACTTTTCATCAAATCAAAAACAATAATTAAATATTTTTCTACCCCAAAATCAAATAAAAGACTAAGTTGGTAGTACAACCGGGTTAGTCATCATTCTAGGACCAATGAGCTGTACAGTTCAGTAATTCTAAAAACTTATAAAAAATACAAATAAATCACTTTTCCCAAAAATAGGGGACTAAGTCGGTTGTACAACCGGGTTAGTCAGCGTTCTAGGACGAGTGAGCTGTACAGTTCAAGAGTCCTAGAATACCTATTCTAAAACCAACCCACCTCACATCAAACCAATTTCTCTCAAAAACTAAAAAAATCATTTTCAAAAAAGTAAGGGACTAAGTCGGTTGTACAATCGGGTTAGTCAGCGTCCTAGGATTAGTGAGCTGTACAGTTCAAAGAGTCCTAGGACCCCTACACTAAAAAACACCAGCCAACAAACCTTTTTCAGGAAGAACTACGTAGCTTTGATTCCTCAATTTCATCCGGAGGTACGTAGGAGCAAGAGTGTACTCTTGTCAAGCTTTAAAAACTAAAAATTTAATTAAGTCTTTTTCTCTATAAATAAAAGGGTAAAATATTAATAAATTATAACTAATTAGACAAATGATGTCGTGGGGTGCTAATACCTTCCCCACCCATAACGACTTCCGAACCTTAAACTCGCCTTGTCCTAAACCTAAAGGGATTTTTCGAATTTGCCCTTAAACTAGAATTTCGGTGGCGACTTCCTTTGAACCTTTCGAAGAATCCATTCCCGGATTTTTCGATCGCTACAGCTGGCGACTCCACTGGGGACTTAACTTTTTAGAGAGTCAAAACCTAGTCTAATTAGTTGTAGGATTTAATTTTTACCCTTTCCTTATTTATTTATTTTTTTTGCATGTTTTATTTTTATGTGATATATAAACCATAGGATAGAAGACGATATTTGTATGAATGTTTGTTTTGTTTGCAGCTTTGGGTTTATTTTAAACTGCTCCTACACACACTGCACCTCCACACATCACACACCTGTGAGAAAAGGTCCTTTGCCCGGACTTAAGTGCAAACCTAAGTTAGAACGAGATTGTGTAGTGATGACCTGCGGGACGTACGTCTCGTTGGGTGGTCACGAAACTCTCACCTAGAGTTTGATTCCTTTTGAGGATTCTATCCCTTCTAATAGCTTGCCTATTGTTGGGGTCAGTGTTCTTGACTGAGGTCCTTGGCTCTAGGAACCATGTGTAGGACTCTTTAGAGCTACCCTTGTGAGGCTCACTATAAAGGAGACCTTAGACCCACTCCATAGGATACCCTTCTAGGGTCACAAAGGAGCTTCATACCCTTGCATTCAGACAAATATTTATGCATACCGTCTTTAATAAAAAAAATCAAAAAAACCAAAAATTATTATTTACTGCATTTTTAGAAAATATACCACATGCATTTTTTCTTTTTCTTTGCACTACAAAAAATACAACAAATAAACATCTAGTGTTGCATGCACTTTTATGACCGTCAGAGAATTAAAATCTTTACCTTGGAGAGAAGTCGTGCACGCCGAAGTCAAAATTAAATTTTGTACTTTACTCTCCAATGAAATGTTTATAATTCCCCGACGTGATAAATAAAATCATATGTTATCATTTCATGCACATACATTATCATTTCATTCACAGATTAGAGATCCAACAAGTAGGACTTGTATGAGATGCCAAGCCACGCCACATTCGTTTGGTGTTGGGAAGCATTGCCGGGGAAGAGTGGATGGCTCGGAGTCGGCATCATGGTCGGCGTCGAGGTTGGCGTAGCCGAGTTTGCAACAAGGTCCTTGACATCGGTACCTTTCAGTTCGCAATTGTGGGGACGATGAATTAAAATTGGAGTTTCTTGAGTCCCTTGTTGGTGCAGAATCTTAATGAAGAATTGAATTCCTGCGAAAGGATTCAGCCTCTCCAACCTCGGTCATGTATTGTTCCTTTTCGTCGAATCGAACAGAAATCATGCTCACCGTCTTGACCTGAATTGATCGGAATGTTACTTTCGACGTGTAGACGACGTCGACAATGGTGCCTTCATTCACAAAGCTGAAGTCGGAGCCGAGATTAGGAACATATCTTTCACGAAGTGATCGAGATCGGTGGCGAGTGACTTCGGATAGGAAATCACAGTAGGGCGACATCGCCGACATCAAGGTCGGCGCGTTGTCCGACGTTGCATCTGAAGTGGAGTTACTGCCACAGAGTTGCTGAGATTGCATCCGATATTGCTTTCGAAAAGGAATTGCAGTAATTGCACAGTTTGAATGGATAATTGATGTTCCCTGATGCACTTGCAGCGACTTTGAATTGAATTCTTGAATTGATGAGTTTGACCTCAATTTGCAAGAGGAATTTGCGTTTTCAGAGAGTTTTGTTCTTGCTTGCAATTAAACTTACTCATACAAGGAATTGAATTAAACGTAAAGAATTAATGTAATGCAAGGAACTGATGCGAATGCAAGATCCGGATCTATCCTCATCTCCAAGCTTTAAACAAAATTTCTTGAATCTCGGAGCCACCAAAAATGAACTGATCTCGCGGTGAGTGAGAAGAGAGTGAAAACACTCCCACTGTGGTCGCCATTGTTCATAACCGAACTAAAGAGAGAGAGATAAATACGCGAATCTTCAAGCCGAGGTTGAGGCGTCCGAGTTAGTTCTTCATCCGAGGTGGATGCCGGCGGGGGTGGTACCATGTTCGAGGTATAAGCTGAATTCCGCTTTCTCGGAGCTCGACGCTGGTTCTCGGAACTGGGGGGATGTCCTCGGTCGTCCGAGTGTGCTCACGGCCCACGCCGGGTGGGGGTGTACCTACAGACACTCTGATGCCTAAGTCAGTGAGAGAATAGGCTAGAGTTGCAAGAATGAGAGCGTACCTCGATTTGGAGCTCAACGCCTCTATTTATAGGCGAAGTAGCTTGGTCTTCACCGTTAGATCTGAGCGCGTGATCCTGGCCGTCGGCTTTGATCATCCGAGCGAGATATGCCGCACCTGGTGCTCTTGGCGTACTTGGACCTTGCTGTCTGAGAGATATTGGTTCGGCCCAATATTCAACGGGGCTTCGTAGCCCAGGTCGGAACAATCAGGAAGATCATCTAGACATTTGCTATATAGATTATTAGTTCTATGACCGGTGAAAATAGTTTTACCAGACTCTAAACTATTTATTTTGCATACATCAAATTTAAAAGTCACTTCATGTCCAGAATCACATAACTGACTTACACTAAGTAAGTTATGTTTGAGTCCTTTCACAAATTGAACATTTTGAATCTGATCAGAGTTTATTTTACCTACTGTACCTATTCCTTTGATGTAGCCTTTGTCATTGTTGCCAAATATGACAAGTCCTCCATCAAAGCTCTCCATGGAGAGAAATTTATCCTTCTCCTCTGTCATAAGCCTATGTAAAGAAGAGAGCACGAGTTTGTCCCAAATTGACCACAAAGAATTTTTTTTTTCCGTTCCCATCCCCATGGGTGAAAATTCCCCCTGTGCGGTGTATGTAATGTGCATTCCCCGTGGAGATCTCCATGTAAGGGTAGATATTGTCACCCTAATTACATTACAACACCCTTAACAACTTAATTGGTAAGCACAAATTTATTAAAAATTTGCAATTTATCTTTTTTTTTCTCCTCTTCAATTTATTCTTAGCAAAATTAACATAAGATAATGGTGGACGTCGCAAATGTAATGCTAGGAAAGTCTTTGTGAACAAAAAACTGAATTAACTACAATTTGAATGTGTTGTGAAGATCACATTTGCTCAACATCTTCAACTTCAACAGATCAACCAGTATGTACATTAGTAAGAGGGAAATGTAGAAAATAGTTGAAAGATACAACTTCTAACATTCACCTTCAAGGTTCTGACACTCACTTTCAGCACAAAACTTACACAAAATTTCTATCACAACCATCCTAACTTTCTCCCGTAGGAGTTAGTAAGTCAAAAACATCATCCATGTTCAAGAACAAACCAATAAGCACATTTACTCATTTCGTCTTTATCAAAGTTTCATATGTAAAATGCATGCAAATTTTTAGCCATGAAATAATTAGTCGTGGGCTCTAACTCTAATTCATTGTAATTCAATTAGAAAGATGATACTGCCAAATGTCCAAGATAACATTTTCGATGATTATCCATTATAAAGCACATTGATGCCCAAAAGTTAAGCCCTTTTACTCTATAGAAACACATAAAAACCTTCCCTAGTTGGGCCCTATAGTAATAGGGCTCATACAGAGCCCTTACCATATAGAGTAAAAGGGTTCATAAAAGTTAAGCCCTTACTATACATATCAAATAGATTTAAACACCAATGCGCTATTATATTGGTTTTTGCATTCCTTCCCCATTGCTATTGGATAATCACTACAAGAAAATCGTTGATTTGCCACGGACATTTCCGTCGCAAATGTACAAATTTCCGTGGAAAAACAACATTTGCCACGGATTAGCCACGGACAAAAAATGGTGGCAAAAACGCTCGTCACAAATCGTTTGCCACGGACTTTTCCGTGGCAAATTTTTCCGTCGCAAACCCGTGGCAAATCCATCACAAATTTTCGTCACAAAGTCATGGCAAACTCTGACACCTTCCGTCGCAAATCCGTCGCAAATTTTTTAAAAAAAAATTTAAAAAAAAAAGTGTGTTATGTCAGCCAAGACCATCATAATTGCTTTTTCACATCCTGGTTGCCTCAAATTTCCATACTCATCACAGTGATGGTATAATACAATACATGGTTCACAATATGGCTTCAATTAGAGGAAGTGTAGCACCATCTTGAATATAATATACATGAATAAAAGAATGTAAAGCTAGTATACATTTATAGGTCTGCAATTAAAACCATAATGTTTCTTTCAGATAACACTCATCTGTAAGGTGGCACCCCGATCATTGGCTCCAAAGGAGCCAATTCATGTTGCAGAAACTTGTAAACGGACTCAGTCGTTACAGACGCCACTCGAACTATAAGACCAATTCTCTGCAGACAAAATGAAGTTGCAGCCAGTGATATTTTTTTATAACTAAAACATATAGAATATTAAAGAGTCATGAAAGCATGGTATCATTTACCTTAGGACCAAAGACACTGCAAGAAGCCATGAAGCTTGGCTTTGTCATGAAATAATCACCTTGTCTCTTTCTTTGATTCAAGGAAGCAAAGCAGGATCTTGCAATTGCTCGACATATAATTCTTTTCACATGCTCTTGAACTAGATTCTGGATATACTGCATCTTTGGCCTAAAATAATAAAGCATGTAGTACACAAATTCATGATATAAAACACATAAATCTAGAATAAGTAAGACAACACCAATCACTCACCCCAGGATTACAATCATTGCAGTTACTTGGTATCCCTGCATGCGTTCCTTCATACGTCCATTTTTGTCTTTTTCTAATAACATCTGCTTGTAACAAGAAGCCATTTAAATAGAATAAAAGAAAGGAGAGAATCTCAATCTCAAAGTTCTAACTAGCACAAGAGGCATGTTATCTGTGCACCACATTTGATAAGAGTGAAAGATGAAAAAGCATCACATGCTGAAATAGCAATAGGTGAACCACTAACAGTCACGTGTATAACCATCAGTCAAGTCTAAAATTCTTCTTACATCCAAACAAAAAGTGTTTCCTCTGTAACTTCCTATAATTGTCAAAAACCAGTGTAAAACATAAAATGTTGAACATATATAGTTATCATTAACATACAACAATAATATTCGATCCAACTATTGCAACAGAGGTGCACCAAGTAATCAACTATCCAATCTTATATTGTAGAAGACCCCCCCTCCCCCCACACACACACACACAAAATAAAAAACAACAAGAATAATAACAGGAAAATATAACTAATTAGATAAAAGGTACTTATAGAGACAAGTTAGGAAAACACCACCTCAGATGCCAGGGAGTTTTCCAACAACTCAACTTTTTGAAGGCTCATATATCAGTAGCAGCAACAATGTAGAATCGTGGATTAAATCTATCTTTCTGTAACACTGCCAATAGATTAAGCATCTCCGCAGTATGACCACCTACGCCATAATAAAACAAAATTTTAGAATTGCCATAAAATGTTTCAATGTAGATGGAAAAGAAGAAAGGTAAGCTCAAACCTGATCCTAAAATAATTAGGGTACTAACAGGTTTTGAAGATCTTTTGCTCAAGGGCTTGCTGCTATAGTATATGACATAAAAGACACAAACCAAGCAAGATCAAGGTGATAACAAAAATGACACTTGAAAAGGTAGTAACTGAAGATGCGGTAGAGAAGTTGCAGCAATTGCCTTTGTCCATCTGGAGGTCAAGTTTCAAGACTTCGATTAGAGCTACACTTAAAACTTTGCCACAAAATTCGGAGAAAATCGATGGAACAAAATGATTACTTTCATACGCATGTATTGATTTATACCCAAATATAACTACAATATAATATATATATATATATATATATATATATATATATATATATATATATATATATATACACACACACACACACACACAAAAGAGAGATCCACTGCTAGAGTGAACTGCATCAAAGACTATATTTTACATAAACAATATAAACAAGCAGAAATATATATAAAGTGGGCATGAAGATCTCAAAGCTTCTTGCTTTTTGAAGTTAAAACTTGATATGAAACATTGACCAAAATATTGAAGAGTGTCAATAGTCAACCAAATCCTAAACATGACATCTCTAAATATGAACAAAACCATCCCCTGCAGCTTACAACCTTTGCAATTGGATTTTCTTTTATCAAAAAAAGGGGCAACCCATGTGGCCCAATGGGGTCAAAACCGAAAGCCGAAAGTTATCCTAACAAAAATTAAGCAAAACTATCTTAACAAACTGAACAAGAAACCTGTTCTCAAAATCACTCAAAATCAAACGAATAGAAAATAAAATATCCATAGAATGAAACTCTCAACAGCAAGCAAGAACAAAAAGCAATCTCTTACCATTTTTAACCAATCAAATAAATATTAATCCAAAAAAAAAAAGACATATCAAACAATTGTTACTGGTTGGGCAATGGATGACGAATTCTGTTTTGAAGCTAAAATAACTGCAATCAAACACAAAATCCATTGAGAAAAATACACAAAATCAACAAACCCCAAACCCTAAATACACAAAATCAAAAAAATCATACAAACACAAATCCACAAACCTAGCTCAACTGAGGAAAATTTGTCAAAAATAATTGTTTTAAGAGAGATAGAGTGAGAGAACGAACCAATAGAGAAAGAGAGAGAACCGAGAGAGAGAGAGAGAGAGAGAGAGAGAATGAACCTTGAGTAAGAGAGGGAGAAGCGTTGTGAGTGAAACGACACCCAAACGACAACCCAAACGGACAGATACAAATCAGAGACAATCCTTGTTGATAATCTGAAGTCAGTGAAATGGAGAGAGAGAGAGAGACTGATCAATTTTTACCTTGAAGGTGATTGAGGAAAGTGAAGGTGCTTGATTTTACCTTGAGAGGAACCGATCAATTTGGAAGCTAGGGTTTCGATTTGGAGGTTGAGAGTGAGAGTGGTGGTGCAGTGGAGGTTGAGGGAGGCGCGGTGGTGGCAGTGCAGTGGAGGTTGAGGGAGGCAGGAGGTGAGGTGAGGAGAGTGAGAGGCGTGAGAGTGAGAGGCGTTGTGAGAGTGAGAGGCGTGAGAGTGAGAGGTGTTGTGAGGGTGAAAGAAAGGATCGAGGAGATCCTTTTACTTAAATCTCGATTGAAACGTTTGCCACGGCGTTGCGACGGACTGTCCATGGCAAATTATCAACGCCCATGGCAAATTATCAACGTCCGTGGCAAATCCTTACCAAACTTACTAAGGTTTTTCTCACGACAGATTCCGTGGCAAATCCGTCGCAAGTCCGTCGCAAATTGGTGACGAAATCAGTTTGTGGCAAATCCAGCTTATTCTTGTAGTGAATAGATGTGGAAAATGCTTTTAAAGCATTTTCATTATGACAATTTATCTGATGTGAAAACTACTTTCATAATGACTCAAAACCTGCTTTACTATTTGGATAGATATCCTATTAGCCCTGCTTGTTGGATCATATGTTGTCTGCAATGTACCAAAACAACCTTATAAAAAGTTGGATGCTAGCTAACCATATAAAAACCTAAGAAGAAAGTAATAAAACTTTTTAAGACTAATGTGACTAAATATCAGTGTCCTAACTATTATATCTAGTCCCCTATTTTTTTTGTTATTGTGAAGGGTAGCTTGCTTTGTGCAGAAATATAATCTTCCTTATTGTGATTGAAATCTTCCGCACTTTAATGTCAACTGTATTTACTTTATAAACTATGAAACTATATAAGGTAAACCAATTTCAACAAAATTTGACTCCACCTTCAAATGAATATAGCAAATGATGTAGAATGAGTCTAAAGAAAACCATGATCCTGTAACCCAATAGTTATTAAAATTGAAACCAACCTCATTGACAAAATGCCAAATTTGATGTAAACGAACAATATTTTTGAAAAATCTGCGCTTTACATATGTTGGGTGCCCATCCACTGATGCATTAACACTTTCCTGTCAAAATAGATAGAATAAGGACCCAAAAATTGAAAGAAACTACAAAAAAATATAGAAGGAATTTGGCAGAGAAAAAAGGAGATAAAAGAACTGAAGTACGAAACTGAATATAGTATCATACATTCTAATAGAGATATTGGGAATAATTAACACCGACATAGTTAGGCTAGTGAGATAAAGCACAATTACAGTCCAACAGTTGATCATAAACAATCATTTGGCATACCTGAAACAACAACTTTTCTAACCTCGTCGTGGAAATAAAAATTTCAAGGAATCGAACCAAAGTTCTATTACAGTTTGAGACTTACAATGAGAGAAGTAATTGAGCAATTTTCATTCTTTCAAAATAACAATTACATGCCATGATTATTTGTTATATATATATATATATATATATATATATATATATATATATATATATATATATATATATATATATATATATATATATATAAATTGAAACTTTAAGTATTGTAAGAACAAAATCAAATTCAAATTTTAGTGTTTGAAGATTAAAATTATTCATTACCAATATTTTTGAATCTATATATGTTGTCAAAAAAATAAAATTTGAATCTATATATAATTTTTTTGCTTCCATCAATGAATTGCACGAAAAATATGACACCAAATTTGATAGTCAAGCAAACATATTCCATTTAAGTATAGTAAATATAGCTAATAACCTTTTGAAATAAAAACAACGTGAACCTTTATTATAAAAAAAACAACGTGAACATTAATTTTAACGGAATAAAACAAAAAAAATTATAATTTACCAAAAAAAAACTTATAAAAGGAGAATGCCGTGTATGTTTTGAAAATTTAAAACTTAGATGAAAACAATTAAAAGTGTACGATTAAACTTAAAATGAAATTTTAACGGTACATTTAATTTATAAACACTATTAGTGTAAAAAGAATGGACGGCAGTATGATGGATGAACGTTGATTCAAATTGGCACATTAATAGACGACAGTTTTTTCATTAACTACAATTTAACTCTACAATTATCATAAGTATATTAATTCATAAGATTGTCCACATAGGTCGCTACATAAGACCAATCAGAAAATGTCATGCACATTTCTAAATAAATACGTGGCATCCACCTCATATCTTGATTTTGATCATATGACCCGTATTTAAAGTAACAGCCACGCAATCCATCTAAACGGTCACAATTAAACCTAAATTTTGGCTTGCTCTCAATCCCAAAAATAAAATATGATACAGAATAAATCGAACGGTTGTGGCGCAGTGAAATTGCGGCTGCTCTTTGAACGGTTGTGATGCACTAACTTGTTGTTGCTCTATCAATTCTAACTAAACCGTCCTAAAATTTGTGGATCCAAGTTTAATCACATTAATTCTGATTAAACCTTCCCTTATATCAAGGATCCAGAATTAATACTCCTAACACTACGCCAGAATTGTAAAAAGAGATCGCCACCTTTAGTAGCGTTTATAAAAAAACGCTAGCCATTTTAATAACACGCTACACCATTAGTAGCGTTTTAAAGTAAAACGCTACCTATTAGGTAACACGCTAGACAGATCCCTAGCGCTTTTACTCAAAACGCTAGCAAATTAGAAAACACGCTAGACGGATCCTAGCGCTTTTATTCAAAAACGCTAGCCAATTAGAAAACACGCTAGATAGATCCCTAGCGTTTTTTAGAAAGCGCTAGCTATTTAGAAAACACGCTAGACGGATCCCTAGCGCTTTTATAAAAACGCTAGCCAATTAGAAAACACGCTAGATAGATCCTCTAGCGTTTTTATAAAACGCTAGGTATTTAGTAAACACTCTAGACATATCCCTAGCGCTTTTACTCAAAACGCTAGGTATTTAGAAAACACGCTAGATAGATCCTAGCGTTTTTTTAGAAAACGCTAGGTATGGTTAAATAATTTTTTTGTTTCCCATTGAGCTACTTCCTCTTTCACCTAACACTCTTACCCGAAACGCAAAAATCACTCACCCGTAAACAAAAACCCTAACACCCTAACTCAAATTAACATCATCTCTCTCAACGAAAATCATCTCTCTCGGTGAACATCATCTCTCTCACTCGCACAACATTGGTGAGTTTTCTCTGTTTCCTTTCTCTGCTTTCTTGTTAGATATTAATTGTGGGTTCTAGTTTAGAAATATATTAGTTTTGTCACTTGTGCACACTAGACTCTTCTTCTTTTTTTTTTCACCACTAGCCTCTTCTTGTTACACATAAATTAATTGTTTGGAAGACTAGACTATATGGTTCCTTTGTCTTGACCAAAGGACCGAGAATAGAAATAGAATATGATATAGATATAGCTTGGGAAAATAAGGAGTGGAATTGAAAAAATTTAAAAGAGGAAATTTTGTTTGTTTTTTTATATGAATTGATTCTTCATTATATTCGAATTGCTTGATGGGTCATATGTTAAAGTTCTCTTCTCGTGATTTTATTATAAATATTTGGCAATTATGGATAGAAATTGGATGTCCGCCAATCGTCTGCATCCAAGGAGTATGCCATTTGGAGTGGATTATTTTGTGAGCTATCTTTGTTGAACGTTTAGGGACTTCTAGTGGTATGAAATGTCCTTGTTTAAGGTGTTGTTATGTAAAATCGATTCTTCGCAGAGGAGTTGACACGACATTTAAAGGCGAATGGAATTGATCAAAGTTACACTTGTTGGATAATGCACGGTGAGAAAAAGGTGAATCTTCAAATATGAATGATATTAGTAAGAGATATGCGCCACGGTTGACACCGAACACATTCATTTGATGCGAACGAATTTGAAGAGATGGCAAAGGTGGTTGAAGAGGATCTTAATGATTGTCCCGAAATGTTTGAGAAGTTGATAAGCGATGCAGAGACACCATTGTATGCGGGTTGTAATGAATTCACAAAATTATTGGTCGTGATCAAGTTGTATAACTTGAAAACTCGCCACGGATGGACGGATAAGAGCTTTACCGATTTACTCTCACTTCAAAAAGAAATGTTGCCGAATGATAATGTGCTTCCTTCTCGGACGTATGATGCAAAGCAAATGTTGGGGTCTATTGGCTTGAACTATGAGAAGATACACGCTTGTCCGAATGATTGCATTTTATTTCGGAATGAACATGCGTTGTTAAAGTCGTGTCCTAAATGTAATGCACCGCGAGATAAGAAGAAAGAGTCCGCTCCACAAAAGGTGTTGTGGTATTTTCCTATAATTCCTCGATTTAGGCGCATGTATCGTAGTTCGTAAGATGCAAAACACTTGACATGGCATGAGGATGAAAGGATTAAAGATGGTATGCTACGACACCCTACAGATTCTCCGCAATGGAAAAAATCAATATTGAGTATCCTAATTTCGGGGATGACCCGAGAAACCTACGCCTTGCATTGTCTGTGATGGATTTAACCCGCACGGTATCGAGAGTAGCTCCCACAAGATACATGGCCCGTGATTTTGGCGATTTATAACTTATCGCGTGGCTTTGCATGAAACGCAAATATATGATGTCGTTGTCTTTGTTAATTTCTCGCCCAAACAACTGTAAAATGATATTGATGTATACTTGGCTCCTTTAATTGAAGACTTGAAGCAAATGTGGGAGATTGGGGTAGAGGTGTATGATGGGTTCGAGAAGAAAGTTTCACCACGAGGGCTATGATCTTTGGCACAATTAACGACTTTCCCGCATACGGCAATCTATCCGGTGCATGAACAAAGGGCAATGTGCATGCCCTATATGTGAAGATAACACAGATTGGATGTGGTTGGAACATGGTAAGAAGAATATCTATCTTGGTCATCGTAGATTTTTGCCATCAACTCATCACTATCGATTGTGGAGAAAGGCATTTGATGGGAATACAGAACACGTAGAGCTCCCCGCCTTTGACGCGAATGTGTATTTGAAAAGGTGGAAGATTTGAACATTAAATTTGGGAAGCCTTTTGCGGGAGAGATTGCCAAACGGGGGTGGAAGAAAAAGTCAATTTTCTTTGAGTTGCCATACTGGAAGTCATTATATGTAAGGCATTTCATTGATGTGATGCATGTTGAAAAGAATGTCTTCGAAAGTGTCATTGGTACCTTACTCAATATGCCGGGTAAGACTAAAGATACCATCAACTCAAGGTTGGATTTGGTTAGTATGGGTTTGAGACCTGAATTGGGTCCCAGAAAGAAGGGTACACGTACATATCTACCTCCCACTCATACTCTATCTAGAAAGGAGAAGACTGTCTTTTTGTGAGTTTCTTCATGGAGTTAAAGTTCCAGAGGATACTCTTCAAATGTGGCGACTCTTGTATTGATTAAAGACCTCAAGTTAAAGTCTCTAAAGTCCCACGATTGTCATGTTCTCATGGAGAATTTGCTACCCATTGGTATAAGATCCATTTTGCCTAAGAAAGTGCGTCAGACCTTAACCAAACTTTGTTTATTCTTTAAGGCGATTTGTAGTAGAGTGATTGACCACGGAAAGTTGCCAACATTGCAAAGAGAAATTACTCATCACTTTGTGTGAGCTTGAGATGTATTTCCCACCTTCCTTTTTCGACATAATGATTCATCTAATAGTTCATCTGGTTAGAGAGACACAATTGTGTGGCCCATGTTACATGAGATGGATGTATCCGTTTGAGCGTTACATGAAGATATTAAAAGGATATGTGAAAAATCGATCACGACACGAGGGTTGTATTGTTGAGCGCTACATAGTTGAAGAGGCTATTGAGTTTTGCACGGGCTATCTATCTAGTCTTGAATATTCGTGGGATGCCAAGGTCTCGTCATGCGGGAAGGATTAGTAAAGGGATGACAGAACTAAATTAGTGATGGTATCAAGGAAAGAACTAGAGCAAGCACACTTGTACGTTCTTCACAATGATAGTGAGGTTGATTCATATGTTGCCAAGCACAAGGAGATTCTTAAGAGTCAATTCCCTGAAAGAAGCAAGTTTGGTTAGCAAAAGAACACAATAGGAGTTTCATAGTTTGGCTAAAACATCACATTGATGGTGAGTGTGTTTGAATCCTACTTCGATTTCAAAAAGATTGAGATGGTTAGCAAAATGTCCAAATATACATGTCTTCTCTTACAACAACTATCTAATGAACGAGTGCACTTTCTATACAAAAGAACAAGATGATCGAGTAAAATGCAAAATAGTGGGGGGACTCTTGTAGCTCATTCTATGCATGCATCCAAAGGCAAAGATAGAAATCCCATATATGCGAATATGTCTTACTTTGGCTTCATTGAACACATATGGGAGTTGGATTACAATATGTTTCAGAGCCCGTGTTCAAATGTGAATGGGTTGACAATAATCTTTGGTTTACTGATTGATGAATTAGGGTTCATGCGGGTGAATTTCAACAAGTTAGGATATAAAGATGAACCTTTTATTTTAGCATCGCAAGCTCAACAAGTGTTTTATGTCACCGATCCAGCTTAATATCAATTGGTCTATTGTTCTATTGGTGACAAAAAATTTGTGTATAACAACGATGATGATGAAGCACCCGATGATGTTGGTGTTGAGGACGACCCTTTCTTGTAACATCGTAACCAATAATAGGGAAAATACTTCTATAGAGGATGTTGTATATTTTAGAAAAGATAATAATGATGGAATTACTATTCGTCGGAAAAAAATACCAAGACGCGAATTGCAAACAAAATTTTGTCTAGGAAAAGGAAAAGGTAATATAGACTTAATGATTTCTCGTTATTTTTATTAATAGATAATTATTATATTGTTTTTGTAAATTTAACAATAACATGGATTATGTTATATTGCAGTCGATGGCATCACTTAGTGATCATGAGATCTAGTGGTCAAGACAAAGAGTCATTGAGGGTGTGTTTGTTATATATGTTATAGCTTTAATTTGTAGCTACTTTTGAGTTTCATAATGTAAGTTACTTATTATGTTGTATGATTTGTAAACAAAAATATCTATTAATAGGTTGAATTTTGTGTGTATCTATATATTGGATTGTAATGATATTGGCTGAATTTTGTTGGAATGATATTTGATGAATTTTGCTGGAAGGGAATGAATTAATAGGTTGTAATTAAAAGGGAGAATAAACAAAAATAAAAAAAATATTTAAAAAAAAAATCAGTCAATACATAGCGTTTTAAAGAGAAAACGCTAGAAATAAAATTAAAAAAATCATTCAATTCCTAGCGTTTTACAGAAAACGCTAGGAATGATAGTAAAAAGGTGCTATAGCATCCCTAGCGTTTTTACATAAAACGCTAGGAATGATAGTAAAAAGGTGCTATAGCATCCCTAGCGTTTTTACATAAAACGCTAGGAATGATAGTAAAAAGGTGCTATAGCATCCCTAGCGTTTTTACATAAAACGCTAGGAATGGTAGTAAAAAGGTGCTATAGCATCCCTAGCGTTTTACAGAAAACGCTAGGAATTGTAAAAAGGCGCTATAGCATCCCTAGCGTTTTAACTTAAAACGCTAGGAATGGTAAACACGCGCTAGATGATCCCTAGCGTTTTATGTAAAAACGCTAGGGATGCTATTAAAATTTTTACAAGGCGCGCTCTCTCATCTCCCTCACACACTCACGTAGAACGTCCCTTCTTCAACTAACCTCCTCTCCACAACCCAGAAACCCTCCACGAACAACCCAGAACCCATAACAACCCAGAACTCACGTGAGACTTCGCTCATCGTACCTTTGCGAACCTCCACGACCCAGAAACCCTCTTCGCTCATCTTCGCTCATCTCCTTGGTGCTACGACCCGTAAAACCCATAAACGCGACCCGAAAACGTAAAACGCAGAAACCCATCCTCTTCGCTCATCCTCTCTCTCCTTGGTGCTATCTTACCACGCAGCTCCCTCCCATTTGTTTCCTTTTTCTCACTCTCTCTCCCTTTTTCAAAGGTATTTCGCACTCACGTACTCTCCACCTCTCTCACTGCAATGACTATTTGTTATGGTTTTTTTATGGTTTGTTATGTATCTTTTGTATGGCTTTCTCTGTTACTTAGCTCAATGTTGTATCTAATTAGTTGTTAGATTAGTCTAGCTTAGATAGCATTATTAACTTGACTAGTGCATGGCTTTCCTAGTGCATGGCTTTCTCTGTTTACTCTAGGTTCTTAGTGCATGGCTTTCCTATATATGTTTACTCTAGGTTATATACTTAGTGCATGGCTTTCCTATGTATGTTTACTCTAGGTTACTTAGTGCATGGCTTTCTCTGTTTAGTGCATGGCTTTCATATATATGCTTACTCTAGGTTATATACTTAGTGCATGTCTTTCCTATGTATGTTTACTCTAGGTTACTTAGTGCATGGCTTTCATCATTACTTAGTGCATGGCTTCTTCTATATTTTGTTAAGTGTTTGTTGGTTCTAAACAATTAGAAAGCTAAAAATCACTGAGTCTATTTCATTTGGGTCATTGCAAGTCAGATGGCATCACATAGTGATCACGAGAGTAGTCAGGGTGGTGATGGGGGTGATAGAAACACAAAGAAGTTCACTCCCCGAGGAATTACATCGAAAAAGAATATCGTCCATCGGATAAGTAAAGGACACGAGAAATATAAGGTAAGTTAATTACTAATTATTAATGTTGTTCTCTACCTTTCCAAGTTATCTAATTATTTAATGATTTAATTATTTAAGGTCCGATGGAGTGTTAAAGGTTTGCCAATTGGAGACAACGGCACAAATTTAATTAGCTTTATTGGTACTAAGGTGAAACAAATCTTTCCAATTTCAATAAAAAGTTGGAATGAGAAAGATAATACAGTTTTGCCTAAACTGAAAGATGATTTTTGGTCCTTAATACGGTATATAATTTTAGACCTCTTTAATAATCTTATTTAGTGAATTTTTAGTTGTATTTATTTAATCCATTTTTATGTATAAGTAGAAACACTTTGATGTCGATGATGCCCAAGAGATTGGATACTCAAGGAAGCGGGAAGGTTGCATCGGGCATATAGAACGATGTGGGGAAAAAGTATACAAACGGCTTTGATGGGACCATCGACAGAGCCTCCAAAGATCAGTATGCTTGGAATTATAACTAAGGAGGATTGGACCAAATTTGTAGATGTACGCACTACTGATTCGGATTTCTGGTTAGTATATTAATTATTTAAGTTATATATATATATATATATATATATATATATATATATATATTTCACAACAAGATATCATTCATTAATGTATACTTATGTTTTTAAATAGAAAAAGCAAAGTCAATAAAGTGAGAGCTTCTAATCCCGAAACCCTTATAGAGGAGGTTCAAGTGGATATCAAATTCTTGAAGAAAGATTGGTAAGACACAATTAGTTTAATTTATTATGATTTAATGAATCTTTTAATTTACAGATTGATTAACAATTATTAAACTTAAATAGTTATCGCAAGAGGGGAAAGATCCAACTCAAGAATCCCTTGATCGTTGTAATTTATGCAGTTAGAGGCCCGACAAAACAAGGATGGGGAGATTGTGGATCCGAAAACTAAGGAGGTCAATGACAAAATTGTAAGTATTCCAAAATTCATGTATTGTAATTTTAATTTTATGATTCCTAGCAAGTTGGAATTTGTGTCCGACTATATTTTTTAATCCGTTACTCGATTTTTTTGACACGTGAACATATTTTTTTTTTGTCGATTAAATTTCTTTGACACTTGTTTATTATTTTTATCCGTTACTCGATTTTTTTGACACGTGGACATTGTTTTTATTTTTATCCGTTACGATTAAATTTCTTTGACACTTGTTTATTATTTTTATCCGTCTCGATTTTTTTGACACGTGGACATTTTTTTGACACGTGAACATATTTTTCCGTTACTCGATTTTTTTGACACGTCGATTAAATTTCTTTGACACTTGTTTATTATTTTTATCCGTTACTCGATTTTTTTGACACGTGGACATATTTTTTTATTGTCGATTAAATTTCTTTGACACTTGTTTATTATTTTTATCCGTTACTCGATTTTTTTGACACGTGAACATATTTTTATTGTCGATTAAATTTCTTTGACACTTGTTTATTATTTTTATCCGTTACTCGATTTTTTTGACACGTGGACATATTTTTTATTGTCGATTAAATTTCTCTTGACACTTGTTTATTAATTTTATCCGTTATTTATGTTTGTGCATCAGCAAAGCATATCACAATCTGTATCACAAGGAGATTTAACAGATTGTGATGGTCAACAAGATGTCCTTGCTCGTGCCTTGGGAAGGGAAGAGAGACAGGGTCGGATTAGAGGTTATGGATATGGGATTCCTCCTACAACCGTGTTTGGGCCAAAGAGCCAAAGCAAGGGTGCGGGATTGTAAAGTCATGGCGGCAAAGTATGACGAGCTATCCAAGAATGTTGCTTTGTGTTAATGGAAGAGAGACAGATGTTTAAGCGACTCTTGGCACAAAGGATTGGTGCACCATCCCCGCTGCACCACCCCTCACTGAACCTATATCACCCGCCGCACTTCATAGCGCCCGAGATAGCTGCACCATCCCTTCAACACAGGTATTTAACAAAACTCGACTTGTTTTTTGTACATATGTATTTGATAAAATTATCATGTATATTTATTTTTCTTTATAATTGATTTAGGATAACTGTGAATGTGAGCTATATATTGCAAACCCACATCGAAAGGTTGCAATGGGTTTGATATGTAACCAATTGAGTGCCACACTGCACAATTTACCCATGCCTGAAAACCATTTGAGAGTTAGGGTAGACTATTCAATAGAGGGTCTCGCACCATTGCACTGTTCCAATTGCTAATGCGGATATATTTACTGTGGATCAAGCACTTAGTACTTTTGTGGCATGGCCTGAACAACTTGTCGTTGTAAGTGACAATATTTTTGTTAATAAGTTGATGACTATAATGTGTGTTAACTAACTAATTAATCATTTTTTTAATATATACTAGGTACCCCAAGTTTCCCGACCTTCCCCTTCCATAAAAGTGTCCCGACCTTCCTCTTCCACTACCAAACTCTCCCGACCATCTACTTCTATACAGCCAGTCCAACATGTTGGTCAATTTCCCATTGATGAATTCCAGAAGTACATCGATTCTCTAAAGGTCCACATCACTCAAAAAATGAACCCGGACGACCAAATTTTTTTACCGGCCGATAACATTGTGGGCCTGGAACAGTTGGTAATTCTCAACATGGAGGATCTGAAAGCTATAGTTGAAATGGATTGGGCCACTGCCACTGATATTAGGTATACCAGAGGTATGTATTAAATTATTTGTACACAATAGTTGTTTATATTAGAGTATATATTAGAGTATATATATGAGGATCTGAAAGTTGTATATATATTATTTATAGGTTTTTGTACAATCGTCTTCTGGTCCCTTCCTTTCGCGGAACTTATTACGTAAGTATTTCTTCTTGTGTCCAGCGTGTATCGTTGTGTTTAAGCAAGGTAATACAGAGGAACGTATTATGGCTATTAAGAGTGAAATACAAAGTTATATCCATTCACGCTTCATGGATGCCAAGCATTTGAAGGGCGACTCTTTATTTTTGGCACCACTCAATAATGGGTGAGAAATTTAGTCTTCAATCACTTGTTTAATTATTTTGAGGATTGTATTATAGTGTAAATTAATGTGTACTCATTCGTGATTCATTTACTTGCAGGCAACATTGGGTACTCTTTGCAATAAACCCTAAGCAAAATGTTGTCTACTATCCGGATTCACTTCAAGGCCATTACAACGTCTCACGTGAGACTTCGTAGAGATGGTTGAGAGGTGTGTATGTGTAACCCTCTCATTTTAATTTGTATAATTTAATATATGTATTTTGTTCAACTTAACGTTATATATATATATGTATGACGTTACAATTAGCTTTGAAAGAATACTTGGGATTATCTACTGAGTAAAACAAGATGGCTACCCATAATCGTAAGCTTTTAAGAATCATTCTTATAATTTTAATTGAATTTTTGGTCATAAAAATGTGACAATTAAGTTATAATCTTTTGCTTTGTAGTGTCCTAAACAACCAAATAACAATGATTGTGGGTACTACGTTATGAGGTTTATGAAAGAGATTATCACTCATGACAAAGTAACAATCCCAACCAAGGTAACTACTTAGATTTCTTTTTATATTGATATTATAATACTTACTCACATTTAATAAACATTTTAATTCTAATTTTATTTCATTTTATTTTTCAAGATTTTCCCAAATTTTAAAAATATCCGAATTACTCTGTTTGAACAACTTACAGCAGTAGAGGGGGAGTGGTGCGCTTTTGTTTCTAGCTTTTTGTAGCAAGTTTTGAGATTCATAATAGTTTAGTTATTATATATGTTGTATATATTGGATTTATATTATGTTGTAAGTACTTCTTAGAATGATATATATTGGATTGGAAATATTATTTGATGAATTTTGTTGATCAATTTTGTTTGAATGATATTGGATTGGAATGTATTTTCTGAATTTGTTTGGAAGGGAATGAATTTATAGGTTGTAATTAAAATGGAGAACAAACCAAAATAAAAAAATATTTTAAAAAAATCAGTCAATAGGTAGCGTTTTAGAGTGAAAACGCTAGAAATGAAGTTAAAAATTCATTCAATACCTAGCGTTTTAAAAATAAAACGCTAGGAATTGTAAAGAGGAGCTAGAGGATCCCTAGCGCTTCTGAGTAAAACGCTAGGAATGCTAATAAAAGGTGCTATAGCATCCCTAGCGCTTTTACATAAAACGCTAGGTATGGTAGTAAAAAAAGGGCTATAGTATCCCTAGCGTTTTAATTTAAAACGCTAGGAATGGTAGTAAAAAGAGATATATGGATCCCTAGCGCTTTTTATTTAAAACGCTAGGAATGGTAGTAAAAAGAGCTATGGGATCCCTAGCGTTTTACAGAAAACGCTAGGAATTGTAAAAAGGCGCTGGGTCAATGGCTAGCGTTTTATATAAAACGCTACGTATGTCTAAAACACGCTGGGTCAATGGCTAGCGTTTTTTAAAACGCTACTAATGGGGTGTACGCATTAGTATCGCCAGCTTCTCTAGCGTTTTAAAACGCTACCAATGCCCAAAAAAAACGCTAGCCATCCTAATACGCTGGCGTAGTGTAACAACAATATCTTACCACGGAAGCCATCAAACGGACAGCATAAACCGTTCAAATATAAACAACAAGAAAAGTTGTTCGTAGTTCATAGTTTCTGGGATAATTTGATAAATTTCTGAAATAATACACATACAATATACATTCTCTCATAATAAAACGGTCCTTGATTGTATCATTATAAAAATAAAAATTTGAAAATAATTTATGGCAGTTTGCTTGCATTCTGTATCTGGCCAAAAGCAAGTGCATTGTTCATCATTCAAAATTTGGACATTTCAAATACACATCAATTCCATAAACAAATCAGATATGATCGATGGTGTTTGGAAATAACAACACAAATGTGCAAGTATACACAGTCCAAAAACAAGTAGTAAAAAGATCGAATCCACAGAAATTGAAAAACTCACTTTTAAAATCAATATAAACTAATAAAGTGTAAAGTAACTAAGTAACAAAATAATTTTGGAGTTTAAGTGATCACAACTAAGTTAGAAAGAAAGCAAAGTAAAAAGTGTGATAATGCAAATGAGAAAAGCTAGTTGGAATGTCTTCATCAAGTAATTTACTTCTAAGTGTGTGATGCAGTATGTGATGCAACAGACCGAATGTCACATTAGCTATGTGCATTTCAGTCACTTTCTTCAGAGTTTCACTACCAGCTCTTATGATCCTTGCTTTTTGCAGTAAAGAAATGGTTGTCAATACCTTTCTTGCCTCCTAACAATTATCCAAGTTGCTAAAATAAATTCACTCTTGTATTTTAAGTACCCACAATTCATCCTATGGACTATACTATCCTATTTCTAGGACTTAGCATGGTTTTCACAAAGTTTTCTTTATGTAAAACACTCACCCATATTAGTTCTTGATTTCTTAATTGTAAGCCATGTCTGCTCTTACAAATCTACTTATTCTAAGTGATCAAGTTCAAAATAAGTTTTGAAAAGATTATCAAACAAGAACTAAAGTACAAACATACATACATGCAACATACATACATGCAACATACTTACTTAAAAGCTCATTAAATGATTAGAACATTTCAACTAAGAGAGGTTTAGCTAACAATAGACATTGCAAGATATATATAAACTGAATAGACCATGTTTATATAATAGAAATCACAAAAGAGAAACAACAAGATAAAAGTTACAAATGTTGAAGCCCTTTGTATGAAATCTTCTAGCAATGCACTAGCATTACTCCTTAGCACTATACAAACACTATGAAATCGAGTTAAGGAGGATTTGTCAATTCCTTCCTTTCCCTCTTATAAAATAGAAACTAACTATGTATATTGAAATTTTGATTTAACTTATAGATTGTGATATATTTCCAAATGAAGATGTGAGGTCCTTTTATAGCCTTCAAGAGAGGAGCTTCCTTCCTTCATGTTGAAGTAATCTTGAGTGGATCATAGTTGTAGTTGCTTTTCAGAGGTTGATCCCAAGTTGAAATCTTTGACTAATTACATAGGGCGGTTCCATGATGATAGAACATGTGTCCCTATGTTGGTGACTCTTCAAAGCTATGCCTATAGCTATGTGTGAATGGTAGGCGCCTACTATGCAAGGTGGGATGGCTTCAGAAGACCAAACATGAGTTCAGCAATTGCAAGTGGATGCTCATGAAGCTGGCTGCTCATTCACCAAGTAGTGCAGATTTGATGCGAGATCGGTCAGAGGAGCATTTGATGCAGAAAGCATTGAGACTGCACTGAACAAAAACATCAAACATACCACAATATATCCAAAATGGCCTAATAATAACTATAAGCATTCAAATCACTCAAGTTATCATATATCACCTAAAATACTATATAAACTTTTTGAAAGAGAGCAATTACTAAGTTTAAACATATGAAATACTCTATATAAAATAGAGTTATCACACCCCCAAACTTAAACCATTGCTTGTCCGCAAGTAATGACAAAGACAAACTATTAAAAACTATAATTCTAGAAGAGAGATCAGTTTGATTTTTGGATTTTTATGAGGAGTTCCCTATGAACTTCAATTCTCAACAATCTTTCTTTGTGCCTTTATTTCTTCAAAACTACCAAAGCTATTCAAACTCTTTTGTGTGTGTGTGAACCCACTGAGTTGAGATTGGTTCCAAGACTAAGTGAAAAATTTCCTCCTAGCCTTTGAAAGGATTGGTTCATCTTTGGTCACACCAAAATATTTTTCAAAAGAGAGATTAGACTCACAAAATTTTCTCAAGTGTTGGGGAGTTCTACTAATCAAAGGGCTTGGTTGAATCTTTCAAAGCTTTTGAGCCAATGCATTTTTCTATTTTTTTGTGTGGATCTTTTTGTGCAGATGCAATACTTCTTTGAAGTGATTTGTGCATTGATTTTTTCTGCATTTTGCTTTTCTTCAGTGCAGTTTGCATTGATGCTTCTGCACTGATGATGCTTTTTCTTTTGCTAGCTCATATTATCTTCATCACTGACCTCCAGATGCAAATGCACTTTGGCACAGGTCTTTGACCTCCAGATGCATATATTTTTTTCTTTGCACTTTGGCATAGGTTCAGTTTTTTGAACTATCCTCCAGACACATTTATTCCTGCATGGTGTAACGCCCCAAAATTAATTAGGTGATTATTTAACTAATTTAATTAAGTGATATTTTAGTTGACCCTATTAAAATAAGGTGATTATTTAACTAATCATGTTCCTTTTTCTATTTTCCATGGATGGGTTAGAAGCTCTAGTGTTGGAGAAAAGCTATTAATTGGTGGTTCTTGGGTTGTTGGAGGAGAGGGTTCTTGGGTTGGCAATTTTGAGGTATGGGGGCTCTCTTTCATAGTTAATAATTTATAAACCATGAAATCATAGGGATTAGGTGTTAGGAGTAGTTGTTTAAATTGATTCATGAAGTATTTGAGTGATTGGGTAATTGTTTGATTTTATATGTGATTGAATTGAAAATGTTGTTTTTGATTGTTGGTGTTAAGGTGAGTTACATGAATTTAATGCAATATGATGTGTAATAGGTGTTAATTAATATGGAGATGATTGGTTGTTAAATTGATATAATTGAATAGGAGAAATTTGGTGCTTGTTAGGTGTTTGATAGATTGTTTGAACTAGAGTTGAGTAGGAGTGTGTATGTTGATGATGAGCTTTACTTGTTTATGGTTTTTGTGTGTTTTCTGGACACTGTTTCGGTTTTTCTCAACTGGTACTGTTTGGTTGATCCAAAAATTGTGTGGCTAATTGTTTTTGAAAATAGACTTAAGGCCGGTCGTTTTGGCACTGGTTTCGTTCAATTCAGAGTTGTGTAGCTCAAGTTATGAGTCTCTAAAGTTAGGTCAAATTTCTGGAGTCGAACTGGGAGTAGGTTCAGTCTTTGCAGGTTTTGGGTGCTCAATTGAACTCCGTTTTGAGTGATTCTTATTTCATTGAAAAATAGACTTAATTATCTACGAAATAGGCACTGATTTCACTGAATTTCATTAAGAAATGAGAAAGAAAATTTGGTTGCAAGTTGGGTAAAGCGTTCTGTCCAATTTTGGTACCTCAGTGTAGTGTTTTGAAAAACTGTACCAACTGAACACTTATTTTGAAAAACAAAAATCATAGGTAGTAACTACGCTCAGAGGGCTTTCCAATGAGTGGTCTTTTGTAATTTTTCGACGTCGTTTGCTATTTTAAATAATTCGCCGAAGTAGGAGTACTGCTGTAGGAATCCAGCACTTAGTGCGGGTGTTGCCAATGTTACCCAAAGTGTCAAAAAATACTGTTTTGGTCCCTCTGAATTTTCTAGTCCCCGAGGTGTCAAACTAGTCCTTGGGTGTTAAATTAATCCTTATGGTGTCAGATTAGTCCCTAGGTGTCAAATTGGTCCTTGAGGTGTTAAATTGGTCCTTAGGTGTCAAAATGGTCCCTGGGTGTTGAAATGGTCCTTAGGTGTGGGTTTAGTCCCTGGTGTTGACTTTAGTCCTTGGAGTGGCTTTAGTCCTTTGGCGTAGAATTAGTCTTGGTGATCTTTTAGTCCCTATAGAATTACTATTTATGGTGTGGTGTTTTATTGGTGAATAAATATTGGTGAATTGGGGTCTATGACCTTTCTTTGGTGTTGGTGACTATTTATGGTGTGGTGTATTATTGGCGAATAAATATTGGTGAATTGGGGTCTATGACCTTTCTTTGGTGTTGGTGAGCCCGCAAGGCTATTGGTGAGCATGCTAATGCATTGTTTTGGTGATTTGGTGTTTCTGGTGCATAGTCATGGTGTCGCATTATCATATGCATATTTTGGTGAATAGGCCTCGGCCTCTTAAATTATTGGTGAATGCCCTCAAGGCTATTTTGGTGATGGATCCACATGCATATGCCCGTGGAGTATTGGGTTGCATTTCATACATTACATACATATTCTGGTGACTGATTGGGTGTTCATAAACTAAAGGTGTATTTAATCGAATCGTATTCGTGTAATCGTATTCCCGTGTAATCGTGTATTCTCGTGCAATCAGTATTCTGAGTGTAATCTGTATTCTCGTGTAACTGTGTATTCTCGTGTAATCAGATATCCGTGTAATCTGTATTATGGTGTACTTGACTCAACCGTGTAGTTACGTGTATTTGAATTGATCAGTATCTCTCGTGTGCCTATTCTACTGTGTTTCTTGTTTTATCTATTATTTCCTATGTATAGAGACTCACCCTACTGCGTCGTGTTGCTTCGTATGTCGGCAACCTGCAAGTGACGGTGACTGAAGGTGATTAGAAGTCCTTCTTCTAGTATGGTCGAGTCAGCTCTGATACGTAGCACCGGGGGGATGTTTAGTTGTCATTGTCTTTTATATTTGGAACTAAGATGTTAAGTTATGATTTTCCGCTGCTGTAGTATTTTGTCCTCGAACATTGTTGGTGCTATGTATCACATACTTAAGTTTATTTTGATTAATATTTTGGAGTTTTGATTTTGGTGTTTTAAATGTGGCACCCTCGAGTGGTCGCACTAAAAGTTTTTACGCACTCTAATTTTCAAAACTAACTAAATAGTAGTTATGGTAGAAGGGGGTGTTACATTAGTGATATCAGAGCAGTTCGGTCTGTCCGGCCAAGTTGTTGAGTCTGTTAACCCTCGAGTCTTGGTACTCGTTCTAAATCATAATTATGTTGTTGTTTATTACTGTGACCTTTGTTGGTTTATTCTTTCATTGACATGTCTTGTAAATTATTTGATGGATAGCGATTGCAAGTTATATCGATCTATTGAGGTAGGTGTGATTGAAATATGTGACTGTTGATTGTAGCATTGATTGTGATTGTTTGTGACTGTTGTTGTATCATTAAGATATGTGTGATTAAAAGAGTTCTAACGACGTCAAAGGAGTGAAAGTCGTGACGACGCCTTCGCACTCCGGACTGCGTTAAAAGTCTTTTAAGGTGGTATATATAAATTTGAAAGAAAGTAGTTTTTGTGACCTTAATTAATTGGTTGCATGAGTAGGAGGGACTGATCACCCCAATAACTCATCCCCAATGAAAGAGGCGACAATAACTCATGGTTATTATTAACTTTGGATGCATGCACTAATTTTAATTTGGTCGGGTGCTTGATTATCTTGTTAGAATGAGAAAGTACTCTTATATGACCCAACCTTGGTAAGTTGTATACTGGACGATAGTTGAAGGATTGCTTGTTGAATATTGTTGCACTTGATTGACGTCTCTGATATAGGTTGATTATTACTGTGATGTATATGAGTTTAAATTTGATTTGTGCCAAATTGTTTTGAAGTTGGTGTGCTCAAATGAAATGCTGTGTAATACTATATTTTCAATTTCTCAAGTAAGGTTGCATAACTTGAAGTTTTGACATTTTTAGTGTTTTGATTTGGCTTGTTTCGTGAGCATGATGTGAATTGTCAAAATGAAATGATTAACTTTTCTTACCTTCTGAGTTTATGTCGGAAACTAAATTTTGAACTAATAAGTAGTTGTTTATGTGGTTGCATTTAGAGGTACGTGTTTCGTTTAGGGTACTCTACTAGAAATCTATTGTTTGTTGTGGTGAGTGTTTAAGTGGTGCATTGTCAATAATAGTTAAATTTTCGAGGACGAAAATATTCTAAGTGGGGGAGAGTTGTAACGCCCCAAAATTAATTAGGTGATTATTTAACTAATTTAATTAAGTGATATTTTAGTTGACCCTATTAAAATAATAAGAAGGTAATTAATTAAATCAAGGAGTGGGGTGTGGTAAATAAATGAGGAGTATTTTAGTTAAATTGGGAGGATGTTTGTAAGTAACTAAGAGGTGTTGGGTAGTAAATAAGGGAGTGGTGATTTAATTAAAATAATGAGTGGTTGAAGTAGCTAGGGGTGCGAATAAAGGGCCCAAAGCCCACTAATAGGCCCAAGCTCAACAAATAACCTTAGGGGTAGGGTTTTCTCCCCATTAGAAGGAAGGAAATGAAAAAAAATAGAGAAAGGGGACAGCAAGGGGGAGGGCGTGCAGCAGCCATGGGAGGGAGAGAGTGAAATTTTCCATCTTGGCTTGGGGTAAGTGGTATTTGGTACCAATCTTCTCCATTTTTCTTCCTCTATCATTTAGTGTAAGTTTCATACACTAATCATGTTCCTTTTTCTCTTTTCCATGGATGGGTTAGAAGCTCTAGTGTTGGAGAAAAGCTATTAATTGGTGGTTCTTGGGTTGTTAGAGGAGAGGGTTCTTGGGTTGGCAATTTTGAGGTATGGGGGCTCTCTTTCATAGTTAATAATTTATAAACCATGAAATCATAGGGATTAGGTGTTAGGAGTAGTTGTTTAAATTGATTCATGAAGTATTTGAGTGATTGGGTGATTGTTTGATTTTATATGTGATTGAATTGAAAATGTTGTTCTTGATTGTTGGTGTTAAGGTGAGTTACATGAATTTAATGCAATATGATGTGTAATAGGGGTTAATTAATATGGAGATGATTGGTTGTTAAATTGATATAATTGAATAGGAGAGATATTGATGCTTGTTAGGTGTTTGATAGATTGTTTGAATTAGAGTTGACTAGGAGTGTGTATGTTGATGATGAGCTTTACTTGTTTATGGTTTTTGTGTGTTTTCTGGACACTATTTCGGTTTTTCTCAACTGGTACTGTTTGGTTGATCCAAAAATTGTGTGGATAATTGTTTTTGAAAATAAACTTAAGGTCGGTCGTTTTGGCACTGGTTTCGTTCAATTCGGAGTTGTGTAGCTCAAGTTATGAGTCTCTAAAGTTAGGTCAAATTTCTGGAGTCGAACTGGGAGTAGGTTCAGTCTTTGCAGGTTTTGGGTGCTCAATTGAACTCCATTTTGGGTGATTCTTATTTCATTGAAAAATAGACTTAATTATCTACGAAATAGGCACTGATTTCACTGAATTTCATTAAGAAATGAGAAAGAAAATTTGGTTGCAAGTTGGGTAAAGCGTTCTGTCCGATTTTGGTACCTCAGTGTAGTGTTTTGAAAAACTGTACCAACTGAACACTTATTTTGAAAAACAAAAATCATAGGTAGTAACTACGCTCAGAGGGCTTTCCAATGAGTGGTCTTTTGTAATTTTTCGACGTCGTTTGCTATTTTAAATAATTCGCCGAAGTAGGAGTAATGCTGTAGGAATCCAGCACTTAGTGCGGGTGTTGCCAATGTTACCCAAAGTGTCAAAAAATACTGTTTTGGTCCTCTGAATTTTCTAGTCCCCGAGGTGTCAAATTAGTCCTTGGGTGTTAAATTAATCCTTATGGTGTCAGATTAGTCCCTAGGTGTCAAATTGGTCCTTGAGGTGTTAAATTGGTCCTTAGGTGTCAAAATGGTCCCTGGGTGTTGAAATGGTCCTTAGGTGTGGGTTTAGTCCCTGGTGTTGACTTTAGTCCTTGGAGTGGCTTTAGTCCTTTGGCGTAGAATTAGTCTTGGTGATCTTTTAGTCCCTATAGAATTACTATTTATAGTGTGGTGTTTTATTGGTGAATAAATATTGGTGAATTGGAGTCTATGACCTTTCTTTGGTGTTGGTGACTATTTATGGTGTGGTGTATTATTGGCGAATAAATATTGGTGAATTGGGGTCTATGACCTTTCTTTGGTGTTGGTGAGCCCGCAAGGCTATTGGTGAGCATGCTAATGCATTGTTTTGGTGATTTGGTGTTTTACGGTGCATAGTCATGGTGTCGCATTATCATATGCATATTTTGGTGAATAGGCCTCGGCCTCTTAAATTATTGGTGAATGCCCTCAAGGCTATTTTGGTGATGGATCCACATGCATATGCCCGTGGAGTATTGGGTTGCATTTCATACATTACATACATATTCTGGTGACTGATTGGGTGTTCATAAACTAAAGGTGTATTTAATCGAATCAGATTCTCGTGTAATCAGTATTCTCGTGTAATGGTGTATTCTCGTGCAATCGTATTCTGAGTAATCAGTATTCTGGTGTAACTGGTGTATTCCTAGTGTAACTGTATATCTGGTGTAACTGTATTATGGTGTACTTGACTCAACTGTGTAGTTCTGGTGTATTTGAATTGATTGTATCTCTGGTGTGCCTATTCTACTGTGTTTCTTGTTTTATCTATTATTTCCTATGTATAGAGACTCACCCTACTGCGTCGTGTTGCTTCGTATGTCGGCAACCTGCAGGTGAAGGTGACTGAAGGTGATTAGAAGTCCTTCTTCTAGTATGGTCGAGTCGGCTCTGATACGTAGCACCGGGGGATGTTTAGTTGTCATTTTCTTTTATATTTGGAACTAAGATGTTAAGTTATGATTTTCCGCTGTTGTAGTATTTTGTCCTCGGACATTGTTGGTGCTATGTATCACATACTTAAGTTTATTTTGATTAATATTTTGGAGTTTTGATTTTGGTGTTTTAAATGTGGCACCCTCGAGTGGTCGCACTAAAAGTTTTTACGCACTCTGATTTTCAAAATTAACTAAATAGTAGTTATGGTAGAAGGGGGGTGTTACACATGGCACGGGTCTTTGACCTCCAGATGCATTCATGTACTTAGGCACAAGTATAATTTCAAAAGATTCAAGATATGGCTTTGTCCACATATTTGTATTCTTTTTGTGCATTGTTTACTCTTTATACTTTTCAAATTCAACCTTTGTTTTCATAAAAACACCCCCAAACTTAATTCTTTAAGCTCTTCTATCTTTTTAATAAAGCTTTGTTTTGAGCTAAACTTACCAAAAATTCCCTTTCATCAGATTGATCTTTAAATAGCAAGGTTCTTTTCACAAACTCAGTTATGAAGTGTTGAAGTAAAAATAATTTTGGTTTTTCTAAGAAATAAGACTTCTTTTTCTCTTTTTCATCATTTAAAATTCCATCCATAGGGCTTTCACCATATTTTTGAAAAACTGATCTTTCCTACTAAAATGTTTAGATACTACTTTGTTAAGTACATCTAATATTTCAACAAACTATAAACTACTTAAAACATATATATTTACTATATAAAACATTTTTTTAATTAAACACACAACATATTAGATAAAAACAAACAAATTTAAACATAACATGCAAATGCAATATAAATCCCCCCCCCCCAAACTTAAGGGGTAGCAGTGTCCACACTGCTAATTTGTTCAGAAAATACAAACCATATTTGTTCAAAATAGGGGAGAGGGATTAAAACAAACCAGGGAAATAGTTCATATAGAAACACAACAAGCTATAGCAGTTTATGTGTGAAAACTTGTAAATGATACTCATTTCTTGGCTCCACTCCTGATTCTGGTGCTCTGCCTGCTTGGAGGAGTGTGTTTCACCTTCTGCTTCTTTTCTTTGGGTGGCTTGCTTGGTGTTTCTTCTGTAGGTGCAGATGCACCTCCTTCCTCTGGTGTATTTTCAGGAATTGTTTTCGTGGATCGATGCGAGTGCATCGATCTTGGATCGCATCAGTTGCTTCCTCTTAGGTGTCAATTTTGCTTGCCTGCCTGCAGGTTTCTTGAAGAACTTCTGTGTGTTGTGCAAAGCATCTCTTTTTTGTTGAGCCATTTGTTCCAGAACAAGCTTGATTGTTGCCTCATCATGCTGTGTTGTTGCCTGTTGTGATGCAGGAGCATCACTCTGCATCTCTACAGATTGAGCTAGAGGCTCATTTGCAGATGATTCTTCTCCTTTGTCTTGTTTGTCAATTCATTCTTCTTCTCTTTCCTGCACAAATTCTTTTTCAAGAGCAGAAATAACATTAGTAGTAATGTTGCTTGGATCAGAAGGTACTTGTTGCTCTGTTTGTGTTTCTGGCATAACAGGGTTAGGCTCAGAGATGGTTTGTTCTGTGTGAGGTGTTTTCTCAGGTTCATTTCTTGGAGAGGGTGGTGGAGGGGTTGTTTGTGGTGGTGATAGGACTGGTGGATCATTGAGGGAGGGTAATGGTGATTTTGGGATGGAAGATGATTCTTGGTTTGGTGAGATGATGGGTGTTTTGGTAATTGGTGATGTGATAGGTGGAGTTTGAGTTGTTTCTTGCTGGGCTTGTGGTGTTTGTTTGGCATATTTGTGTCTAGCTATTTCTTCTAGAATTACACCCCTAGCATGCTCTTCCTCTTCTACATCAACTTCATCATCAGTCTCTTCTTCTTTTTCTTCAACTTCCTTATCCATTTCCTTTTCTAACCCTCATCCTCAGTGTCAGAATCATACAAATCTTCAACAACAGGTTCTACCACAACCTTCTTCTTTCCTTTTGATTGCTTCCTAGTTACCTTCTTCTTGGTACTAGGTTCCTCTACCTTCTCCTTTCCTTTCCCTTCTTCTTCAGCCTCTTTCTCTTCCTCTTCTTCTCCTTCAGCTTTCAGTACCCAACTTGGAAATTCAGGGGCATTAACTTGGCCCACAAGATCAAATATCTTGTCAAAAACTAGCTGAAGCCAATCATGTTGGTCATTCAAAAATTTCCATACTGCAACTTGCTTCTGCATGTAATGCTCTTGCATTGCAGGTGCAGTTCCTCTCACATTTCTCAATCTTTCTTTCATCTCAGCATTCAGATTACCAGATGGGAATTTTCTTTGTTCATTAGAAGCAATTGGAACACCTTCTTTCATACACAACTCAATAATAAGACAAGGGAAAAACAGAAATCCCTTTGATTTTGTTGAGCATGCAAGAATCTCTCTAGCAACCAATCTACCTATATCAACATTTCCCTCGGAGAGAATTGTATCTAGCAAGATCAATCTCTCTTTGGTCATTGAATATGTGTGTGATGTGGGCAGAATTGATGTTGCTATAAATAGATGCCAATTTCCTAGTGCATCAATCAAGTAATTGCTCCTAAACTTAATTTCATTTGGTGTGAATTTTTCCCAAACAGATCCTGATATAGCAATCCTACTTCTCAGTTCTTCCATTTCTTTCTTAAAGGCCTTGGCCACTTTGTTCTCAAATTCAACTCCATTATATTTCA
Organism: Oxytropis ochrocephala; assembly: GCA_020916435.1. Taxonomy (NCBI): domain Eukaryota; kingdom Viridiplantae; phylum Streptophyta; class Magnoliopsida; order Fabales; family Fabaceae; genus Oxytropis; species Oxytropis ochrocephala. Next base: position 67,957,605 of record CM037090.1, read on the forward strand.
GCATATAATGTTCATTCAATTTCTTTGCATGAAAGTGTACAAGTTTACCTCTCACCATGGAAGTGTAGGAATGCTCTGTTCCTTCTTGTGGTGTGATACCAGCATAGAATTCTCTCACCACGTCTTCAATGTAGCCTCCTCTTGGTAGAACAAAGTGGTCCCAGTTGAGATTGGCCACTGTTGACATGAATGATGGGCTAGCCTTCTTCAAATCATACCCTCTCTCGGGTAGTAGATGCATTTTCCAGAAATGAGCATTATCATTGGTTCTGGATTCTGGTTCCTTTGCTTTGCCTTTCCTACTCGCTGATGATTCTGCATGCATGCTTTTCTTTCCTTTCTTCAAAGTTTCAGCATGTTTGCCTGATGATTTCTGTGCAGAATGCTTTTTCACCATCGCGATTGCTTGATTTCTAGGTTTCTTTTGAAATGGGTTTTTCTGGATTGGAATATGAGTAGTAACTTGTTTCTGAATGAAAGAGTTTCGTAAAGAAGAAATACTCGGAAGGTTCAAACATACGGAAGAAAATATAAACCTTGTCAAAGTGACAAGAGAGATGAGTCAATGATATCAAAGATAAGAAATGGAAGACATCAACGAAAGAAAAGTTAGAAACTCGCACAGTGAAAGCTTATGACAAGAAATAGTGGACATTCAATGTACAAAACATCTTCAATATATTCCGGATTGTAAACGATGTGTCGGCCTAACACAACCTTACAAACAAGACTCTATCGAAGTTATTCTTCCACGTAAATATCCACAATTACGCAACTCAAGAAAATAAAAATCATGTGGTGAAAATAACAGAAAACACTAATTGCAAGGTTAAAATAAGGAAAACATTATGTTCGAACACCCTAACACGACATTGACGTTAGTAAAGGAGTAGTACTTTAAAATCATTAGCAAAAGAACTTCACAAAACACTTTGTCTGTAGCATCATCATACAAAATAAGAGCATGCTATAGCAATGGATTTTTCGGAAGAATAGATATTAGTGCAACCAAGTCAGCCTATATACTTAGGTGAACATCTAATACTAAAAGCTAATTTAAAATACAAGCATTCTCAGCACACATTCTTATTCTAAGATGTTCAAAACCACGTAACACATAAGTCGTTCATTAGTACAGGTTATTTTGTAGTTAGAGGGGTTCACAATATGGTGCACGGAGAGCAATTAAGCAAATAGAACAAGATAAGCTAAATTAACACAACAATAGTAACATAAGAATATAGTCTCCAATTACACCGATCATTAAACAAGAACACAATTATAGGATAAGAGGGAGCGGTGATTGCAGCGTCTAAAAATGATTATCAGTTAGGGTGATCAAAATAATGTAGCACATTTGTAATGAATTAATACATTATAATAACTAGCAAGGCCAACCCACAAGGCACTCAACTCAAAATATCAATACACAATTAAAAACACGTATATGAAGACAACAATAAAACTTATACAAGACTTAGTATTTATCAATCAAAATAAACTCAATACATATTTACGCATCCAACATTAAAACTAGTTAAATTGAAGTCAATACGCAGCCTAAGTATATATTTATTTTTAAATCGCAAAACCACGTAACATCATGCTTTAGAAAATATTAGAATCATAATTAAATCATAAAAACTTGGAGATTCTACACCTTTAGAATTCATAGTCAACGACTGAATGGTATGAAAGTCAAGGAACAGTTCTCAAAGATTCGAGCAACAATTTGACAATTAGAATAAAACAAGTGAACGTAGTAATAACATGAAATGACAGTGAACAGCTAAGATCATTATGTCCAATTGCAATTACACAAGTAGTAAAACAATAGTTCTTGTAGCATTTAAAAATGAGGCTAATCAAAACATTGCAACAAGTGATAGCAACATATAGTGATAAGACAACTCATAATAATCAACAGAGCATCTACTCTAAAGCATCAATTCGCACGAAAAATACCCTTACACAAACACTTCATAATTAAAATAAATTAAACGCATTTATGAGCATAAACCAATTAAACCTATTTTAACAGAATCTCACAGACAGTCCCAATACAAATTTCATTCTTTAGTCATAGAACCACATATCACAAATAGTGTATAGGTGACAACTAAAATTCGAATCATAGAAGTTCAGCTTATATAAATTCAGAGGTTCCAAGAACACGAAAGCAACAAACAAATGACTACGATACAACTTCACACCAAGAAAACATAACGAACACGACACATGGCCTAAGTAAGAGACCAGGCTCTATGAAAAATTTCTCTAAGGGAAAAGAGTCATTCGGGGTCTAGGTTAGATTCTAACATTATACCAGCTCTGACTGTGATACTCTTTTCTACGAATATCTACCACTCACCCTATTATCTTGAGAACTTCACCAACTAAGTTGGCCACCCTCCTAATTACCGAGTATCAACAAGTAATGCGTGCAACTCTACTTAGAGTTCACACATCGGAAGGCTCAATAGACAATACAAATGGTCCGGTTAGAACCAACCTGCACTTCAGCATAAACAACCATTTCAGAACTAATTCAGGACACCTAGTTGTCATACACAATATGACAGACAGACACACTTGGCCGGACAGACCGAACTTTTGCTCTGATACCACTAATGTAACACCCCCTTCTATCTAGTCTATTATTTTAATAAATCTAAAAATCAGAGTCTACGAAAAACTTTAGTGCGACCACTTGAGGGTGCCACATTTAAACAACCACATTTAAAATATTCAAAATACTAAAGAGAATAACCTCCAAGTTAAGATACATAGCACCATAACAGAAATCCGGGAATAAACACCATTGCAAATGGAATTAACAAAACTCAAATACGGAAAATACAGCTTATCCAAATGAAAAGTCAATTCATAAAATAAACGACAAATCCTAAATATCCCCTGTGCTCGTATCGTATCGAGTGACTCGACCATACTAGAAGAAGGTACTCACGTCACCTTGATCCATCATCACTGCAGACGTTGCCACATAAGAGCAACATTCCAAGCGAGAAAGGGTGAGTCTCATTTCATAGAAAATAGTAAATAAAACAAGCAACACAATAAGACAAGCATTAGCACACCAGCAAGATACAATCTAATCACTTTCACCATTTAATTATACACACCTGCACAACCACCATAAAATGTATGCAAGTGCATGATATGCAACCCAACGCCAAGGGGTATATGCATGTGGATCCATCACCAAAAAGGCCTGCAGGGGCATTCACCATTCACCAAAAGGCCCGAAGGCATTCACCAAAATATTTTATGAGGCCGAAGCCTATTCACCAAAAATGCATATGATTATGCGACACCATGACTATGCACCATCACACCAAAAACACCAAATTATGCATTAGAATGCTCACCATTAATTTATTTACTCACCAATCACCAAGAGAGGTCTTAGACCCCAATCACCCAAATATACTCACCAATAGCATGCATCACCATAGAAAACAACCCTATAAGGACTACAACCACACCCAAAAGGATTAAAGGAACCCAAGGACTAATTGCACACCAAAGGACTAACCGCACTTTTAAAGGACTAAGCCACACCAAGGACTAAAGTCACACCTAGGAATTAAAACACCACCTAAGGACCAATTTAACACCTCAGGCTAAAAATGCACCAGGGATCAATCCCACACTGACACAGCGCGCCAAGTGCGCGCCCACGCTAAAGCCGCGGCGCCAGCATCGCATCAGACACAACACACAAGACACAGGCGGCCAATTTGGCGCCCGCACCTAGACACCAAAGAACACACAAAGACGCTTGGCAGCCAAATGGCGCCACGCACCTAGACACAAAGAAGACACGCGCAATTGGGGCAGCCACGGTTGGCGCCCACGCACGCAACACACACAAAGACAACACGCACAGCGCAGCGGGCTGCCACACTGGCGCCCCGCCGCACCACACCAAAGCACCCACACGCAACACACACACACACAGGGCGCCCACCTGGCGCCTCCTCCCCAACACACAAACCGATTCAACCCCATACATAACACCTTCAAAACACCTTCATTCAAGCAATTTGACAACCGCCTAACAACCCCTATATCTCTCCTATTTATTTTACATTGAATCAATACAATACACACCTTGACACCAATTACAATAGAATCAACAGTTCAAATTCACATGATATTCAACCCAACAATATATTCATTCAACCAACAAATACCAATCAATCCAAAAACACCACAATTCAATTTAAGAAATCTCTCTTAACACCTAAACAATCACCACATTCTCTCCTATTTAATTTCATTGAGTCAATATAACAATCACCAATTAAAATAGAACCACAATTCACTCACATGATATTCACCCCAAACACATATTCATTCAAACAATCCCCCAATAAATCAAGCACTCCATATATCAATTAAACAATTTCTCCTAACACCTAACTCCTATGGTTTTCATTCAAAGTAATACAATTAACATGCCAACACCACTCAAAATAACCTCATCAATTCAATTAGCACATAAGGACTCAATTCAATTATATATCCAGTTACATTCATCATCAAATCAATCAAATTAACATATAATAATTCAATCAAACATATCCTAATACTCAATCCTATGGTTCCATGTTTTATAAGCTATTGGCTATGGAAAGAGAAACCCCTTACCTTTACTAATTGAAGAAAATACTCAAGCTCCTAGCAATTTCCCCAAAGGCACCAACAATCCAAGCTTCCTCTTTCTCCTTAAGTTTCAATTCCGACGAGCCGGTATTTAACTCGAACGCGTACAATTATGCAATAACAATGATAGTCGGAAAGTCATAGACTAAAATATTAAAAATACTCAAGTGCTCACTTATAAATTAGAGACAATTTGAATTGATACCTATTCGAATCGTGTTGGATGGGGACGAGGATCAGGAACATGATCAGAGAACTCAATGTGCATATAGTAATGACATCTGTCCGAATTTACGATCTTTGGTGTTTGCATTGCAACTCCAAGTCTAATAGAGCGATAGATGACTTTTCTTTGTTTGAACGAGATCGGTGGCTAGAGTTCATTGGGGTGAGGTGAATGTTCGAATAGCGATATGGCCAAGCACACCGTGAAGATTGTTGTCTGCACTATGGCGTGGTGGATCTGTTAGGGGTTTGAAGCTATAACCATGGTGATTTTCTGTTGGACCCATGGAAGTTGATTCAAGATGATGGTCGAAGAAATCTAAGCAAGGGTAGCAGGGAGAGGTTCTGTCGTGGTCATCCCTGGAGTTTCGCGTGAGAGGGAGGGAGAACGCAAGAGAGGAGTTTGTGGTGGTTCGGCCATGGGGTTTCACGCAAGGAGGGCGAAGGCTACAACACGTTTTGAGGGCTTCTAATGGTTAAATCAACGCTGGAATCGAGTTCAGGGGATGTTTTCGAGTTGGAATGTTTATTTTGAAACTTGGCAATGGCTTGGGAAGGAGAACGAAATGGAGGAAGGAAAGCTTAGGGTTGCTGCCTGCGCATTGCAAATGAGGAAGAAGAAGGAGCCGGTGGTCGGGGCCGGGTCGATCTGTGTGGGCCTCGCATGGACCTGGGCCGCAAGTCTGGTTTGTGTTTAGTGGTTGGGGTGCGCCTAACAAGGAAATGGGGGTGTATGCGAGTAAAAACAACTCTAAGTCTATTTTAAATCATTTTAAAGCCTAATTTCACTACCACAATAATTTAACAACTCATTATCCCAAAATAGTCTCTATTGTAAATAACATCTAGAATACTAATATTTATAAAAATAAAATAAATAAGTATAAATATAAATAACAATCATATATCACAAATAGCTTATAAAATATATTTAAATGTGACTTCAACTAATTTTAATAACTCAAACACACAATAAATTAAAATAATTTAATCTTATCAATATAAAATAGTTCATAACACAAATACATATTAAAAGAACTGACGCACGAAAATCGGGGTGTTACAATCCAACCCCCCTTAAAAGAAATTTCGTCCTCGAAATTTTGTAAGCTAGCTCAAGGACAAAATAAAAGAAGAAATACTCGGAAGGTTCAAACATACGGAAGAAAATATAAACCTTGTCAAAGTGACAAGAGAGATGAGTCAATGATATCAAAGATAAGAAATGGAAGACATCAACGAAAGAAAAGTTAGAAACTCGCACAGTGAAAGCTTATGACAAGAAATAGTGGACATTCAATGTACAAAACATCTTCAATATATTCCGGATTGTAAACGATGTGTCGGCCTAACACAACCTTACAAACAAGACTCTATCGAAGTTATTCTTCCACGTAAATATCCACAATTACGCAACTCAAGAAAATAAAAATCATGTGGTGAAAATAACGAGAAAACACTAATTGCAAGGTTAAAATAAGGAAAACATTATGTTCGAACACCCTAACACGACATTGACGTTAGTAAAGGAGTAGTACTTTAAAATCATTAGCAAAAGAACTTCACAAAACACTTTGTCCAGTAGCATCATCATACAAAATAAGAGCATGCTATAGCAATGGATTTTTCGGAAGAATAGATATTAGTGCAACCAAGTCAGCCTATATACTTAGGTGAACATCTAATACTAAAAGCTAATTTAAAATACAAGCATTCTCAGCACACATTCTTATTCTAAGATGTTCAAAACCACGTAACACATAAGTCGTTCATTAGTACAGGTTATTTTGTAGTTAGAGGGGTTCACAATATGGTGCACGGAGAGCAATTAAGCAAATAGAACAAGATAAGCTAAATTAACACAACAATAGTAACATAAGAATATAGTCTCCAATTACACCGATCATTAAACAAGAACACAATTATAGGATAAGAGGGAGCGGTGATTGCAAAAAGCGTCTAAAAATGATTATCGATTAGGGTGATCAAAATAATGTAGCACATTTGTAATGAATTAATACATTATAATAACTAGCAAGGCCAACCCACAAGGCACTCAACTCAAAATATCAATACACAATTAAAAACACGTATATGAAGACAACAATAAAACTTATACAAGACTTAGTATTTATCAATCAAAATAAACTCAATACATATTTACGCATCCAACATTAAAACTAGTTAAATTGAAGTCAATACGCAACTAAGTATATATTTATTTTTAAATCGCAAAACCACGTAACATCATGCTTTAGAAAATATTAGAATCATAATTAAATCATAAAAACTTGGAGATTCTACACCTTTAGAATTCATAGTCAACGCATCGAATGGTATGAAAGTCAAGGAACAGTTCTCAAAGATTCGAGCAACAATTTGACAATTAGAATAAAACAAGTGAACGTAGTAATAACATGAAATGACAGTGAACAGCTAAGATCATTATGTCCAATTGCAATTACACAAGTAGTAAAACAATAGTTCTTGTAGCATTTAAAAATGAGGCTAATCAAAACATTGCAACAAGTGATAGCAACATATAGTGATAAGACAACTCATAATAATCAACAGAGCATCTACTCTAAAGCATCAATTCGCACGAAAAATACCCTTACACAAACACTTCATAATTAAAATAAATTAAACGCATTTATGAGCATAAACCAATTAAACCTATTTTAACAGAATCTCACAGACAGTCCCAATACAAATTTCATTCTTTAGTCATAGAACCACATATCACAAATAGTGTATAGGTGACAACTAAAATTCGAATCATAGAAGTTCAAACATATAAATTCAGAGGTTCCAAGAACACGAAAGCAACAAACAAATGACTACGATACAACTTCACACCAAGAAAACATAACGAACACGACACATGGCCTAAGTAAGAGACCAGGCTCTATGAAAAATTTCTCTAAGGGAAAAGAGTCATTCGGGGTCTAGGTTAGATTCTAACATTATACCAGCTCTGACTGTGATACTCTTTTCTACGAATATCTACCACTCACCCTATTATCTTGAGAACTTCACCAACTAAGTTGGCCACCCTCCTAATTACAGAGAGTATCAACAAGTAATGCGTGCAACTCTACTTAGAGTTCACACATCGGAAGGCTCAATAGACAATACAAATGGTCCGGTTAGAACCAACCTGCACTTCAACATAAACAACCATTTCAGAACTAATTCAGGACACCTAGTTGTCATACACAATATGATGACAGACACTTGGCGAGACGGGCATCGAACTTTTGCTCTGATACCACTAATGTAACACCCCCTTCTATCTAGTCTATTATTTTAATAAATCTAAAAATCAGAGTCTACGAAAAACTTTAGTGCGACCACTTGAGGGTGCCACATTTAAACAACCACATTTAAAATATTCAAAATACTAAAGAGAATAACCTCCAAGTTAAGATACATAGCACCATAACAGAAATCCGGGAATAAACACCATTGCAGCGGAATTAACAAAACTCAAATACGGAAAATACAGTTATCCAAATGAAAAGTCAATTCATAAAATAAACGACAAATCCTAAATATCCCCCCCGGTGCTACGTATCAGAGCTGACTCGACCATACTAGAAGAAGGTACTCACGTCACCTTCAGTCACTGTCACCTGCAGCGTTGCCACATAAGAGCAACATTCCAAGCAGAAAGGGTGAGTCTCATTTCATAGAAAATAGTAAATAAAACAAGCAACACAATAAGACAAGCATTAGCACACCAGGCAGTACAATCTAATCACTTTCACCATTTAATTATACACACCCAGACAACCACCATAAAATGTATGCAAGTGCATGATATGCAACCCAACGCCAAGGGTATATGCATGTGGATCCATCACCAAAAAGGCCCAGAGGGCATTCACCATTCACCAAAAGGCCCGAAGGCATTCACCAAAATATTTTATGAGGCCGAAGCCTATTCACCAAAAATGCATATGATTATGCGACACCATGACTATGCACCATCACACCAAAAACACCAAATTATGCATTAGAATGCTCACCATTAATTTATTTACTCACGATCACCAAGAGAGGTCTTAGACCCCAATCACCCAAATATACTCACCAATAGCATGCATCACCATAGAAAACAACCCTATAAGGACTACTACAACCACACCCAAAAGGATTAAAGGAACCCAAGGACTAATTGCACACCAAAGGACTAACCGCACCCCAAAGGACTAAGCCACACCAAGGACTAAAGTCACACCTAGGAATTAAAACACCACCTAAGGACCAATTTAACACCTCAAGGCTAAAAATGCACCAGGGACTGAATCCCACACTGAACACAGCGCGCCAGTTGCGCGCAGGGGTGCACTAAAGCCGCCGCTTGCATCGAACACAACACCACACAAGACACAGCAGCCAATTTGGCGCCACGCACCTGTAGACACCAAGACACACACACAAGACGCTTGGCGGCCAAAATGGCGCCACGCACTCTGACACAAGAAGACACGCGCGCAATGGGGCAGCCACGGTTGGCGCCCACGCAATAACACACACACAGCACAACACGCACAGGCGCAAGGGGCTGCCACACTTGGCGCCCCTGCCCGTGCCACACACCAGCACCCACACGCAACACACAACACACAGGGCAGCCAATTTGGCGCCCTCCCCCTCCCCACAACACACAAACCGATTCAACCCCCATACATAACACCTTCAAAACACCTTCATTCAAGCAATTTGACAACCGCCTAACAACCCCTATATCTCTCCTATTTATTTTACATTGAATCAATACAATACACACCTTGACACCAATTACAATAGAATCAACAGTTCAAATTCACATGATATTCAACCCAACAATATATTCATTCAACCAACAAATACCAATCAATCCAAAAACACCACAATTCAATTTAAGAAATCTCTCTTAACACCTAAACAATCACCACATTCTCTCCTATTTAATTTCATTGAGTCAATATAACAATCACCAATTAAAATAGAACCACAATTCACTCACATGATATTCACCCCAAACACATATTCATTCAAACAATCCCCCAATAAATCAAGCACTCCATATATCAATTAAACAATTTCTCCTAACACCTAACTCCTATGGTTTTCATTCAAAGTAATACAATTAACATGCCAACACCACTCAAAATAACCTCATCAATTCAATTAGCACATAAGGACTCAATTCAATTATATATCCAGCTACATTCATCATCAAATCAATCAAATTAACATATAATAATTCAATCAAACATATCCTAATACTCAATCCTATGGTTCCATGTTTTATAAGCTATTGGCTATGGAAAGAGAAACCCTTACCTTTACTAATTGAAGAAAATACTCAAGCTCCTAGCAATTTCCCCAAAGGCACCAACAATCCAAGCTTCCTCTTTCTCCTTAAGTTTCAATTCCGACGAGCCAGTATTTAACTCGACGCAGCATACAATTATGCAATAACAATGATAGTCGGAAAGTCATAGACTAAAATATTAAAAATACTCAAGTGCTCACTTATAAATTAGAGACAATTTGAATTGATACCTATTCGAATCGTGTTGGATGGGGACGAGGATCAGGAACATGATCAGAGAACTCAATGTGCATATAGTAATGACATCTGTCCGAATTTACGATCTTTGGTGTTTGCATTGCAACTCCAAGTCTAATAGAGCGATAGATGACTTTTCTTTGTTTGAACGAGATCGGTGGCTAGAGTTCATTGGGGTGAGGTGAATGTTCGAATAGCGATATGGCCAAGCACACCGTGAAAGATTGTTATCCGCACTATGGCGTGGTGGATCTGTTAGGGGTTTGAAGCTATAACCATGGTGATTTTCTCGTTGGACCCATGGAAGTTGATTCAAGATGATGGTCGAAGAAATCTAAGCAAGGGTAGCAGGGAGAGGTTCTGTCGTGGTCATCCCTGGAGTTTCGCGTGAGAGGGAGGGAGAACGCAAGAGAGGAGTTTGTGGTGGTTCGGCCATGGGGTTTCACGCAAGGAGGGCGAAGGCTACAACACGTTTTGAGGGCTTCTAATGGTTAAATCAACGCTGGAATCGAGTTCAGGGGATGTTTTCGAGTTGGAATGTTTATTTTGAAACTTGGCAATGGCTTGGGGAAGGAGAACGAAATGGAGGAAGGAAAGCTTAGGGTTGCCGTTCCTGCGCATTGCAGCGTGAGGAAGAAGAAGGAGCCAGCGGGTCGGGTCGGGTCAGTCTGTGTGGGCCTCGCATGGACTGGGCTGCAAGCTGGTTTGTGTTTAGTGGTTGGGGTGCGCCTAACAAGGAAATGGGGGTGTATGCGAGTAAAAACAACTCTAAGTCTATTTTAAATCATTTTAAAGCCTAATTTCACTACCACAATAATTTAACAACTCATTATCCCAAAATAGTCTCTATTGTAAATAACATCTAGAATACTAATATTTATAAAAATAAAATAAATAAGTATAAATATAAATAACAATCATATATCACAAATAGCTTATAAAATATATTTAAATGTGACTTCAACTAATTTTAATAACTCAAACACACAATAAATTAAAATAATTTAATCTTATCAATATAAAATAGTTCATAACACAAATACATATTAAAAGAACTGACGCACGAAAATCGGGGTGTTACAGTATATGATTCCAGCATCTAGCCACTTAATGATTTCCTTTTTCCCAACCTCTTTCATAATAGGATTTAGTCGTCTTTGACTCTCTATGCTATTTTTGGAATTTTCTTCCAAAATTACTCTATGCATGCATATACAAGGACTAATTCCTTTAATATCTGCCATTTGCCAACCTATAGCTTTGGTATGCTTCTTTAGAGTCTCATTTGTTCACAAGAAGGCATACTTAAGGTGTTCAGGCAGTATCTTCAATTCTAACTTAGGAGGTTGTTCTATTGAGGGTAAATTCTTCTTGAGAATTGGATTCTCAAGATTGAGTGGTTCATAAGTTCTAGCCCATACTTCCTTACAAGAGTTTTCTATTGGCAGATATTCCTTTTCTAGTATTTCATCATCTAGCAATGCAGCTGCATCTGATGCATCTGCATTGGCTAAGTGATCATACTGTTTGTAAAACTGTTTTTCTACCAATTGATCTAGTGAGAATAAGGATGAACACTCTTTTGTATCCTCTGCAGGATACTTCATAGCATTCATTACATTGAATTTTATCTCTTGATCATTCACTCTCATAGCGAGTTCACCATTCTGCACATCAATTATGGTTTTGCCAGTTGCTAAGAATGGTCTACCTAGGATAATAGGTACTTCCTTATCTGCATCAAAGTCAAGGATAACAAAATCTACAGGGAATACAAATTTATCAACGTTGACTAGGATGTCTTCTATGATACCTTCAGAATAGGCTATTGATCTGTCAGCTAATTGAAGTGTCACAGTGGTTGGTTTTGCATTTCCAATTTCTAACTGGTCAAAAATAGATTTAGGCATCAAGTTGATGCTTGCACCTAAATCACATAAAGCTTTACCAGTATAGGATTTTCCTATAGAAAATGGATTGTAAAACTACCTGGATCCTTCAATTTCCTAGGAATCTTATTTTGCATAAGCAAACTACAATCTTCTGTCATGACAACTGTTTCAAACTCTCCTAATCTTCTTCTCTTAGTAAGCACATCCTTCATAAACTTTGCATAGTTTGGCATTTGTTGGAGTGCATCTACTAAGGGAACATTGATGTGTAATTGTTTTAGTACCTCTAAGAATTTACCAAACTGCTTCTCCTCATGATCTTTTTTCAGTCTTTGAGGATAAGGAGGAGGAGGGTGTTCAGGTACTAACTTAGGTAGTGGACTTTGAACTTCTTGTGATGCAGGAGCACTAGATGCTTCTCCATTGGTTTCTTTTTGATTTTTGGCTTGTTCTCCCTTTTCTACACTTTCCTTCTCAGTTAACTCTACCAGATCCTTACCACTTCTCAATGAAATAGCCTTAACCTGCTCCTTTCCTTGTTTTTGAGAAGGAGTAGCTTCTGTATTTGAAGGTAAGACACCTTGTGGCCTCTGATACAGAGCTGTGGCTAATTGACCAACTTGATTCTCTAAGTTCTTAATGGAAGCATCTTGAGTTTGTCTAGCAGTTCTAGATTCACCTATAAATGCTTTAAGCATGGATTCTAGAGAATTCTCAGTGGTTGGTTGAGAGTTTCTTTGGTTATTCTGAGCTGAGAATCCTGGTGGTGTAGTTGGTGTAGTTGGTGCAGTTCTAGGTGCAGGTACACTATTGTTGCTCCATCTAAAATTTGGGTGATCTTTCCAACCAGGATTATAAGTGTTGGAATAAGGGTTGTTATTCCTATTATAACCTACATAATTTACAGAGATAGGGTTGCTAGAACACTCCTCATACAAGTGACCTCCTCCACAAGTACACACAACTAGGTGTGCACGGAGGTACTTGTTCTACTCTTTGCTTCTGATCTTTGTGCGGTGATGCAAATGCATTAGATGCAGATAGCATTGCCAGAAGTGAAGTTTTTCATCAAATTAGCTAAAGTGGCTACTTGAGCAGATATGGCGGATATATCATTAACTTCATGTACCCCGATGGTTTTTTTTGGGGCACTTACCCTCTCGGTGGGCCAACTAGAGCTATTAGTCGCTATTCTATTATCAATTAATTCACATGCTTCATTGTATGATAGATTTAATAACACTCCACCAGATGATGCATCAAGCATTATTCTAGTTTGAGGTTCTAAACCATTATAAAATGTTTCCATTTGAATAATAACAGGTAAACCATGATGAGAACATTTTCTCAAAAGTTCCTTCCATCTTTCCCATGCTTCAAATAAAGATTCAAACTCTTTTTTGTCTAAAAGATGTAATATCATTTCTTAACCTGACATTTTTGATAGGTGGGAAATATTTTCCTAAAATTTTTTCAGCCATTTCATTCCATGAATGGATAGAATTAGGCTCTAAAGAATTTAGCCAAGCCTTGGCTCTATCTTTCAAAGAATATGGAAATAACCTTAATCTGAATGCATTTTCACTAACACCAGGTATAATAATATTACTACATACTTCTAAAAATTGCCTTAAATGCAAATGAGGATCTTCATGAGGAGATCCTCCAAATTGACCAATAGTTTGAAGCATTTGAAACATCATAGACTTAAATTCAAAATACATGGCATCAATATGTGGTCTATTTATATTAGTTTGCATGTTTTGATGATCAAACTGAGCATAATCCCTCATAGGTCTATCTCTATCATTAATCATACCTATGTGATCCATGTGGATGAGATTTTCTCTATGAACTTCTTCTTGAGCATCTTTGTGAACCAAGGCCTCCTCTCACTGAGTGTGGCCTTGAGCTTTGTTCTTCACTGAAAGACATGTTGCAGACTTGTTGATTTTGCTTTTGGAGTCTTAGCAATCTCCTGAATCTTCTTTCTATTTCTGGATCTAAGCTATATTCTGGTGTTCTGTTTTTGGTTCTGTACATATACTAAGTACCATGTACTGTTGACAGAAAGTATAAATACCATAATTATATACAACACTAAATTACTATAAATCAGAATTTTAAAAAGAATTTACTTCAATCCCCGGCAACGGCGCCAAAAACTTGGTGTTTGGAAATAACAACACAAATGTGCAAGTATACACAGTCCAAAAACAAGTAGTAAAAAGATCGAACCCACAGAGATTGAAAAACTCACTTTTAAAATCAATATAAAGTAATAAAGTGTAAAGTAACTAAGTAACAAAATAATTTTGGAGTTTAAGTGATCACAACTAAGTTAGAAAGAAAGCAAAGTGAAAAGTGTGATAATGCAAATGAGAAAAGCTAGTTGGAATGTCTTCATCAAGTAATTTACTTCTAAGTGTGTGATGCAGTATGTGATGCAGCTGCATTGAATGCTGTTGCATTAGCTATGTGCATTTCAGTCACTTTCTTCAGAGTTTCACTATCAGCTCTTATGATCCTTGCTTTTTGCAGTAAAGAAATGGTTGTCAATGCCTTTTTTGCCTCCTAACAATTATCCAAGTTGCTAAAATAAATTCACTCTTGTATTTTAAGTACCCACAATTCATCCTATGGACTATACTATCCTATTTCTAGGACTTAGCATGGTTTTCACAAAGTTTTCTTTATGTAAAACACTCACCCATATTAGTTCTTGATTTCTTAATTGTAAGCCATGTCTGCTCTTACAAATCTACTTATTCTAAGTGATCAAGTTCAAAATAAGTTTTGAAAAGATTATCAAACAAGAACTAAAGTACAAACATACATACATGCAACATACTTACTTAAAAGCTCATTAAAAGATTAGAACATTCCAACTAAGAGAGGTTTAGCTAACATAGACATTGCAAGATATATATAAACTGAATAGACCATGTTTATATAATAGAAATCACAAAAGAGAAACAACAAGATAAAAGTTACAAATGTTGAAGCCCTTTGTATGAAATCTTCTAGCAATGCACTAGCATTACTCCTTAGCACTATACAAACACTATGAAATCGAGTTAAGGAGGATTTGTCAATTCCTTCCTTTCCCTCTTACAAAATAGAAACTAACTATGTATATTGAAATTTTGATCTAACTTATAGATTGTGATATATTTCCAAATGAATATGTGAGGTCCTTTTATAGCCTTCAAGAGAGGTGCTTCCTTCCTTCATGTTGAAGTAATCTTGAGTGGATCATAGCCGTAGTTGCTTTTGAGGTTGATCCCAAGTTGAAATCTTTGACTAATTACATGTATGGTTCCATGATGATAGAACATATGTCCCTATGTTGGTGACTCTTCAAAGCTATGCCTATAGCTATGTGTGAATGGTAGGCGCCTACTATGCAAGGTGGGATGGCTTCAGAAGACCAAGCATGAGGTCAGCAATTGCAAGTGGATGCTCATGAAGCTGGCTGCTCATTCACCAAGTAGTGCAGATTTGATGCGAGGATCGGTCTGCGAGAGCATTTGATCACGAGAAAAGCATTGAGATCGCAGACCGAACAAAAACATCAAATATACCACAATATATCTAAAATGGCCTAATAATAACTATAACAATTCAAATCACTCAAGTTATCATATATCACATAAAATGCTATATAAACTCTTTATTATTACTTGAAAGAGAGCAATTACTAAGTTTAAACATATGAAATACTCTATATAAAATAGAGTTATCAATCGACCATCTACACACAATCAATGCAAAAATTGTGAATTTACAATAAATTTACATTAAATTGTAGTAATTGGCAAGCATTCTCCTTATTTTTTAAATTAGGTTCCAACCATTGTCACTGAAAATTGAGACTAATAGCATTTCCAAACAATCCTAATTTATACTCCATCCGGACTCATATATAAGCAATTAACACTTTTTAAGATTCATTGAAAATGTGATGTATTTGGACTTAATATAAGTCTAGATACATTACATTTTCAATGAATCTAAAAAGTATTTAGTTGTTTATATATGAGTCCAGAGGGAGTACTTCATTTTGTGTTATTTAATCATCGATCAATCCTATATTCCTCCCATCATGCAAAACAAGAGCACCTATTCCCAACAAGGTTGACATGCTTGCTGTGATTGATGTAAGGGCCTTAAAATGAGACTATCTTTGAAAGGATCATAAGAAAGTGGAGAGTCATGTGTGGACCACTCCTCAATTGGAGTTAGTGTCAATTATTGTTTCATTGTTATACTTATCGTTAGATACGCTTTATCTATAACCCAATAATAACTCAAAGAGAAAAATCATGTACTTAGACTTAGACAAACTATTGCTACTAGCATATCATGAGTTCAATGTTGTCTATGTTTTCTATTGTTAAAATATAGATAGTAAGCCCATTAATTAATAGTAAGGCTCATTAGTTGGTTAGTATTTAAGGTAGGTGGTACACTCACTTGTAATCATCTTCTCATCATTAGTAATATTTTATCAATTTCAATATAATAGACATTTAAGGGTTTTCTCTCTAATCCTCTGTGGATGTCATGTTTTTCAACATGGTATCAAAGCAAACATGGTATCCTCCATAAATTCGTTGGTTTTAGGTTCCTTTTAATATATTATTAGTTTAATTTTAATTCATTTCCTTTCATATTTTCTTTCTCTATTTTTGGGGTTTTTTTTCTTGATCATTTCCAGAAACTAAAATTTTCCCTTTTCTCTCCACTTTGCTTTCGTGTGTTCTCTGATATGCATCATCTTCCGCAAATTGATCTCTGATTTCTCCTTTCAATCATGAATCTCTTCTCTTTGATTCAATTTTACTGGTTCTGAAACCCTATTTCTCTCTTTGAATCAGTTTATTCAACTTCTTGCAATTACAATTTGCGATTTGGGATTTTGTTCTGAGTCTGTTTTGGGTGTTTCTTTGCGCGCTTATGTTGTGGTTATTTGGTTCTGTGTGACGGCGTGACGACACGACGGTGCGATGACGTGCATTTCTTCGTCATCCTTTTCAGTCCGCTTCTGCATTTTTGTGTGTTGTGTGGTTGTTGATTTCTATCAAGGTTAGGAGATAACACCAGATGAATCAATTGATGTTGAATTGGAGGTTGGTTTTAAATTTCTTGTTGAAATTTATGTTTCTCACGTTGAATTAGAGAGACCAAACTGTGTATGCAAAGTAGGAAGTTCTTTTTACACGGTCACTCCCTTCCAATTGTTATCGTCATTGATGTTCTTGTTTGCTCGGTAGTGAAGCAAATACATTAAAACTAGATTTGTACATGTTTGTGATGATACCTATGCCTATTATCTGTTTGATGAAATGCCAATGAGAGAACCCCACAACATGAAGTGCCATGGTTGGTGGGTTTGTCACTTACTCATACTTGAAATGGCGGTTTCGTTCTCATGGTCAAATGCATCTACATTTATAAACAAGTCTCCACCAAAGATTCCACAAGTGCACATTCTAGAGGACCCTCTTTTGCATATTGCCTCTGCTCTTAGAATTGAGATCAATTGTGCTTTTGTTGTGCTATTTCCTATTGTGTGGTTGTGGCTGAGTTGGCTATTTCCTACTGCTTTCTATGTGTTTACTGATTATAGGGAAGACAATATTTTTGCTTAACTATTATGGAGGCCTATCTCAAATTATGGTGGTTTTTTTTTGTTGGGGAGTAATCATTTAGTGTTGAGAGTTCCTTTCCTTGCTCTTGTGACATCATCGTGCAGCAGCTGGTATCCGTTGTTGGGTAGAATTCATGGTCTCTTATTTATTTTTTGACTTCTATTAGATTGCTTGAGCAAAGGAGTTAGATAACCACTTGTCTACATGTCTTAATTGTTAGTATTGGCACTTCTGAATTGATGCCGCGGGCATTATGTTATGGACAATGGGACTCAAATGGCTACCATCTGTCTTGGATTGTGTTTTGGTGTACAGGAGAGCCCTCTTTTGTTACGTCTTGGATTTTTGGAGTGTCAACTTGAAGGTTTTCTCACTACAGGGCCTGGTCTTTTTTTTTCTTTTGAATCTATTGGCTTACTAGCATTTTGCCTATCTAGTATTCTCAATAGTTGGATTATGGTTTTTGGTAGTGATGGTGATGTCTTGTTTTTAGCTTCTGTTTGTGGTGGTTAAGCACGATGCTTCTGTCATGGATGGTTAAGCTTTGCTCTCTTTGTTGCTGTGCTTCTGCCAAATGGTTAAACTTTGAGGTATAGTTTCTGTTTGGTGGTTAAGCCTTGACTTTATGTCTTTGTTGATGTTTGCCAAGTGGTTAAACTTTGAGGTATAGTTTCTGCTTGGTGGTTAAGTCTTTGGCCCTATGGCCTTGTTGATGTTTGCTTCCTTCAAGTAATTAAGCCTTGAGTTGTGGCTTTTGCTTGATGATTAAGCGTTGGATTGTTGCTTCTTTCGAGTGGTTAAACCTTGAGTTGTGGTTTCTGCTCGATGGCTAAGCATTTGTTGACTTCTTTAGCATTTGGATGGTTATGCCCAAGAGTGGGGTTTGTTGATTCTTTTGGAGTAAAGGTTGTGGAGACGCTAGAAGAAGCTTGAAGGGGCCCGATAGTTGGTCAAAGACTTCTAGGAGCTATGCACCTCAACTGCTACCAATTTGGATTATTCTTTATTTCCATATTTTTATAGTATCTTTGTATTGCTTATCCCAAGCTGGAAGTGTTATGAACAACGCCCACACTTATGCGGAGGTCATTAAAATATAGATAGTAAGCTCATTAGTTATTAGTAAGGCCCATTAGTTGGTTAGTATTTAAGGTAGGTGGTACACTCATTTGTAATCATCTTCTCATCATTAGTAATATTTTATCAATTTCAATATAATAGACATTTAAGGGTTTTCTCTCTAATCCTCTATGGATGCCATGTTTTTCAATATCTATGTTTGGTATTGCCCTTTGAGTAGCCTTGAACACATGAGCAGCTTTTTAATTTTCATTTTTGAATTTTGATTAGGCCTTTGAACTCTACCATGGTTGTTCCATTTGAGTTTCGGTTTCAATGTTTCAATTTCCATGTTCAGTAACCCTTTTACGAGTACAGAGTTGTTTGTATGTTTCAAACTAGTATGTAACCCGTGCGATGCACGGGGAACAAATTCGCTTTAAAATACCAAAATTAAACAAAAATTCTAGAGAAAATAAATAGATGGCCGAATGAAAAATGTAATATTCATTATATGTAAATTGTTAAAATACTGTATGAAATAGTGATTTTAAAATCAATATGGTTAGTTGTTTATGTTGTAAGCCAAAAAATCAGTATTAATGTAGCGACCGAAAAATCCGGGAAATGATTCTTCGAAGGTTCATAGGAAGCCGCCACCGAAATTCTAGTTTAAGGGCAAATTCGGAAAATCCCTTTAGGTTTTAGGACGAGGCATTGTTAGGGTTCGAGAGTCGTTATTTGTGGGGAAGGTATTAGCACCCCACGACATCCATTGTCTAATTAATTTAAGATTTATTTAATATTACCCTTTTATTTATATAGAAAAAGACTTATTTAAATTTTGGTTTTTAGTGCTTGACAAGAGTTGAGTCTTGCTCCTACGTACCTCCGGATGCAATGGAGGAATCAAAGCTACGTAGTTCTTCCTGAAAAAGGTTTGTGGGTTGGTGTTTTTTAGTGTAGGGGTCCTAGGATTCCTTGAACTCATGACTCATCGATTCCTAGGGCCGACTAACCCGATTGTACAACCGACTTAGTCCCCTACTTTTGGAAAAAATAGTTTGTTCGTATTTATTAAGTTTTCAGGGTTACTGTGTGACATCCGGGGCTGACGAGGGCGGGGAGTGATCGTCGGTGCCCAAAAAGGTGGCATGGCAAAGAGCGGCTCCTGGCAGCTTCAAAGCGAAGGGGCGCGTGAATGAACCGAATACGCACCGTAATGAGAGGGATCCCGAGGCCGCGGTGCGGGTATGGGGCATACTGATTGAAGGAAGGCTTAAAAGAATTGATTTGGACTACCTATACCAACAAGGTGCATTTTCTTTTCGGGAGCCCATCCCGTAAGAACTCCATAGTTAAGCGTGCTTGGCTTGGAGTAGTAGTGGGATGGGTGACCTTACGAAGTTTTTCCTGGAAAGCATGCAAGTGAGGACAAAGCATCTTTGAAAAGACTCGTGTTGGTTCATGGGGCGATCAATAGTTCTTGAAGCGATGCAGGATGTTACAAATGGTATCGAGCGTGAGACCTCTCCTAGTGCGGTGTGGTTCGAGGACGAACCAAGCGGGAAGTCGGTGGGCATGTGACATCCGGGGTGACGAGGCGGGAGTGATCGTCGGTGCCCAAAAGGTGGCATGGCAAAGAGCGGCTCTGGCGGCTTCAAGCGATGGGCGCGTGAATGAACCGAATACGCACTGGAATGAGAGGGATCCCGAGGCCGTGCGGTATGGGGTATGCATGAGTTGAAGGAAGGCTTAAAAGAATTGATTTGGACTACCTATACCAACAAGGTGCATCTTCTTTTTGGGAGCCCATCCCATAAGAACTCCATAGTTAAGCGTGCTTGGCTTGGAGTAGTAGTGGGATGGGTGACCTTCTGAGAGTTTTTTCCAAAGCATGCAAGTGAGGACAAAGCATCTTTGAAAAGACTCGTGTTGGTTCGTGAGGCGATCAATAGTTCTTGAAGCGATGCAGGATGTTACTGAGATGCCCCACTTCGGATCTAGGTGACGATCCTAGCGTAAGCCTTTTGGTTGTCTTTAGAACGACTCTCGAGTTTACCATGATGAAATCGCACTTGGTGATCACTAAACCTTATCTTAGTATAATCAGAACTTGAATGAATCTTGTGGTGCAAGCCTTTTGATTTTTCCTTTTCTTTTGAGTTTTTTTTTTTTTTGATACATTTTCTTTTAGCAAACATATTATAAATAAATAAACTTACTTGTCCTAAAATTAAAACTTTGAGAAAACAAAAGCAATCAATCAATGATCGGAATGAACTCTGAGGGTTGTAATGTGGCGGTGGTTAATGATTTACGAAGGAAGGGATAATTGGGCTCAAAGAGGTGTTTGATGATTGATGGCACAAATGATTTGGTGATGTAACTTGGCTAATGGGTGATGATTTATGAAGGAAATGGTTTTAGGCTCAAATGAGTGTTTGAGATTTTATTGAGTGATTGATGTGCCTCATGGTTGGATGGACTTGTTTAGGATTTTAACGTGGCTAAGGATTTATGGAAGATATGATTTTGAGGCCAAAAGAAGTGTTTGAGGTTTATTTTAGACAAGTATCTCTTATGCATTTAATGGTAAGAAGTATCACTTCATAATTGTACCACTTTTGCTTTTTCGTGGTTTTTTCGATCCTTTTTTTTTTCACTTTCTTTTTTTTTTTTTGATTTTTCTTTCTTTCGAGTGAGTGACTTGATAAAAATGATACACCATTTTTGATGTGGAATTGATCCTTGTCTAGGGTGATTGAAAGTTTCTTTGGATTTTGGCTTAAGGTGGGTGGCAAAGGATTTCTTGAGGATATGGGAAGATGGTCAAACTTCATTTGAAACATGATTGCTAGTTTTCTCAAAAATTAACTTAAGGACAATAATTTACTTATTTACAAAATATTTGCTCTTTTCTTTATTTTTTTTATGCCCTAATTTTTGCTTAGGCCGCTCTTACGAGTTTTCAACCTAACGGGCCTTTTTGAATTTTTTTGTAAAGGACTTGCACCAAGGGAATACAACGTCGACAAGGTATTTTAGAGATCACAAATTTGCCCCAGTATGGAGGACCTAAAGTGTTATTTCATCAGTGAGAACAAACCAAAAAGTTGACTAGGTAGGGGAGTATGTACTTTAGGGTGGTCGGGTGGGATTAGACTTGGACGAGGGATGATGATAAGTTACGGACATTAACCGACTCCAACAAGAATGAAGACACATGTTACACACAAGTTACTATACAAATGCTTCGTAGAGAGTTAACATTAGTTTTAACATGCAAGAAAATTTTGGTGGACCATTTCGGTTTTTCATCATGGGGTGGATAAGATGTAACACTTTGTTGAAAAAAAAAATGTGAACGAGCCGCTAATTTGAAAAATTGAGTGTCTTAAAACGCCTTGAGCTTGCAACTAAGTATGACTAAACTTTTTCAAAAAGAATGATTTACCTCACAAGAATGTCTCACCTCTCATCACAATTTTTTTCTAGAATTATGCTCATTTTTTTTGTAATGCATGATGTAACTATGCAAATGAATGAGTGTGCATGAAATGCGAATGAATGTATGTGAAATGCGAATGTAATGATAATGTATGTGAATGAAATGATAATGTATGATTTTATTTATCGCGTCGGGGAATTATAAGTTTTACGTTTGGAGAGTAAAGTACAAAGTTTGACTTTGACTTTAGCATGCATGGCTTCTCTCCAAAATAAAGCTTTTAATTCTCAGGCAGTCGTAACATAAGATGTTTATTTTTGTAATGCAAAGAAAAAATGCATGAGGTATGGTTTCTAAGAAACTTGCGGTAAAGAATGATTTGGGTTTTTGACTTTTTGATTTTTTTGATTTTTGGATAAAAGACGGTAAGCACAAATATTTGTTTGAATGCAAGGGTATGAAGCTCCTTTGTGACCCTAGAAATGTATCTTACAGAGTGGGTCTAAAGTTCCTTTTATAGTGAACCTCACAAAGATAGTTCTAAAGAATCCTATACATGGTCCCTAGAGCCAAGGACTCCAGTCAAGAACACTGACCCCAGCAATAGGCAAGCTATTAGAAGGGATAGCATCCTCAAAAGGAATCAAACTCTAGGTGAGATTTTGGTGACCACCCAACGAGACGTACGTCCCGCAGGCCATCACTACGCAATCTCGTTCTAACTTAGGTTTATGCTCAAGTCCGGGTATAGGACTTTTCTCACAAGTGTGTGATGTGTAGAAGTGAAGTGTGTGTAGGAGCAATTTAACAACAAACCAAA
This sequence comes from Oxytropis ochrocephala, assembly GCA_020916435.1. Taxonomy (NCBI): domain Eukaryota; kingdom Viridiplantae; phylum Streptophyta; class Magnoliopsida; order Fabales; family Fabaceae; genus Oxytropis; species Oxytropis ochrocephala. Next base: position 67,980,958 of record CM037090.1, read on the forward strand.
AGCGCAAAATGCAGACAAACAAACATATATACAAATATCGCTTCTATCCTAGGGTTTACACAAGTAAATAATATAATTATGCAAAAGCAAATAAACAAATAAAAGGGTAAAAATTGAATTAATCCTAAATTAATTAGACTAGGTTTTGACTCTCTAAGAATAAATAAGTCCCCAGTGAAGTCGCCAACAGTGCGACCAAAAAAATCCGGAAAGGATTCTTGAAGGTTCATAGGAAGCCGCCACCGAAATTCTAGTTTAAGGGCAAATTCGGAAAATCCCTTTAGGTTTTAGGACGAGGCATTGTTAGGGTTCGGGAGTCGTTATGTGTGGGGAAGGTATTAGCACCCCACGACATCCATTGTCTAATTAATTTAAGATTTATTTAATTATTACCCTTTTATTTATATAGAAAAAGACTTATTTAAATTTTGGTTTTTAGTGCTTGACAAGAGTTGAGTCTTGCTCCTACGTACCTCCGGATGTAATGGAGGAATCAAAGCTACGTAGTTCTTCCTGAAAAAGGTTTGTGGGTTGGTGTTTTTTAGTGTAGGGGTCCTAGGATTCCTTGAACTGTACAGCTCACTGATTCCTAGGACGCTGACTAACCCGATTGTACAACCGACTTAGTCCCCTACTTTTGGAAAAAAATAGTTTGTTCGTATTTATTAAGTTTTCAGGGTTACTGAACTGTACAGCTCATTGGCCCTAAAATAATGACTAACCCGGTTGTACAACCGACTTAGCCGTTTATTTAAGAAAAATAATTTATTCGTATTTATTAAATTTTCAGGGTTACCGAACTGTACAGCTCATTGGCCCTAAAATAATGACTAACCCGGTTGTACAACCGACTTAGCCGTTTATTTAAGAAAAATAATTTATTCGTATTTATTAAATTTTCTGGGTTACTGAACTGTACAGCTCATTGACACTAAAATAATGACTAACCCGATTGTACAACCGACTTAGCCGTTTATTGATACTGTAATGTAGTCAAGAAAATCAATTACACTATATAATATAATCATAATCACAATAAAAATATACACTTTGAGGGTTTAGTCACCGTATCTTCTTATCAAGGGGCCATTACTCGCTATATATTGACATTATCAATGAGGAAACATTCTAGATTGAATACAACAAAGAAAATAAGAAACTATTAAATAAAAATTTAAAATTTAATTTCAATAATTTGAATCATATCCAACAAAAATCTTTAATGGCAATCCTTAAAAGCTCCTCCGCTAAACGGATCAACAGAACATTCAAATCAAAAAGATACATTCACCACGATTACTGGTATGAAATTTCCATTGAATCAGCAAAAATAATCTCATTTAGCATAAATCGAATTGAAAACGAATAGGTTAGAGTATCGATTAAAGACCTGCAAAACACTGTTGCAATAACAAGTGTGGCCGAAATTCTCAAGGCCAAAATGACGTTCTCCTTCTGGGAATTGGTCACCAAGAGCTTTCTCAAGTTTAGAACCCGCAAAGACCCATCAGTAGCGTAGAAACTCAGATTCCTTATCCAAGCCTCTTTAAAAATCTACCTTTTAGCCTCTTCTACCAAAACCCTGTTACTGCTCTTGCAACATCGCTACTGCTCTACCTTTTTTTTTTTAGATCATAGAAACCTCGTAATCAGGTTTAGTGGATTAGGGTTTCGATGTGAAACTCTAATCCTATTTTGGGTGATTTTAGCAGTAGTCTACTGCCTCTGTTTTTGTGTGTTTTAGACCCTAGGCTAACCGTTTATTTATAGGTAGAAATTAGGTTTTAGCATTAATTGCTGTTTGACTGGGCTTTTGCAGATCTGATAATGTGGGCTTGCTTGAAAGATCTTGGAGAGCAAGAACATACCCTTAGATTACCGATCTTTGCTCCTTTATTTAATTTTCGTTTTTATATTCTTTGTATTTTTAATATTATCATTTTTTGTATTTTTGGACATTTTGGACAATTAGACACTTTTTAAAATGTAAATAAAATTAAATAGATTTTTTTTTTAATATTTTTGGACTATATATATATGTATGTGCTCAAAATAAGGACAAAATAATAAAAATAGAAAAGAAGTCCGCATGATGAGCCAAATTACGAGAAAATAACTCGAATAAACCCATTTGCAAGGAAACGACTCGGATAAACCCAATTAAGTTCGACTAGGCCCAAATACGAAAATTCAATTAAAGAATGTGCGAAAAGATCGATCATTCACGCGCATTCTTAATTTAAACAACGGCATTTGGAAGAGGTTAGTTGAGATTGACTTGGGTTGGTAAATGAGACACCTTTTTAATGATTCTCGCAATTGCGCGACTTCAGAACAAATAATAAAATAAACGACTAAAGCTGGAAAAAGAATACGGACAAAATTGGGGTATAACAATTAATACTGATTTTTTATAGCTTGTTCATGTTTTTGTAGACTATTCCTAATGTCAGTGATTTAATACGGTAATTTAACGACAAAAAATTAAAATAATTATATTGCAACTCGTAACTATTTTTTTAAATGTTTTTTTTGACAATAGATGACATTCACTACTGGTTGTGATGAATTATAATTTAAAATACTATGTATCTTTCATAATTTAAATATAGCAAATTACTTTTGTTTTGCGCTACACTCGTATGGTAGTTAACAAATGAGTTAGTATAATGAAATAACTTGATTTTTTTGTGAAATTGTTTTGTGATTGTGGGAAAAAAAATCATAAGATACATAAAAATAAACAATTTGACAGCAAACTAAGTAGAACAACATTTAAATTATAATTAGTTTTTTTTGACACACTTAAATTATAATTAGTTGAAAATTGCAATGAAAACTATCGATAGAAGAATAATAGTCACACAAAGTATTCAAAGGCGCGCCAAAGAGGTGTTAACAGTCACACATATTTATGCATAAAAATCATCTCATTTAAAACTCAAGAACAAACATATAAAATAGAGCATACAATAGAGAATTACAACTCTCTTTTCACTACAAACTAAATTAAACAATCTTTGATATACTTAGCAAAATTCAACACTCTAGTCTAGTTCTAAACAACAAATCTTTAGATAATTTGTTTAGTTTCCTCCTAGTTATACAATGCTATTATCATGATTGAAAATTAACTACCTAACTATTAAACAATTGACACAAGTAATCCTAACCAACTATTCAGAAGAAGCAGGTAGTAAAATATATTATACACAATTTTCCCTAATGGCTCTCTGTCATTGTGTCCCTTGTGGCGAGTCTCATTAAGCTTCATCCAACACCTATTGTCTCTGCAAACAGTAGAAGAAATAAAGAAAAGTGAATGAAATAATGTATTGTGTTTGTTTGTGTTGTGTGGAAATCTTGGTTCAAAAGAACCAAACCTATTTTTCCATTTGATATATGATCCTGCTTTTGGGTTGAGTCAAAAAAAAGGATCCATCCCATCCACACGACAACATTTGAGAGAAAACAACTTCAAAAATACTCACAAAGTGACCAAGAATATAAGATTCATTGCGAAATTGTATACCTAGTGACAAAACTTAATTGAATAAAATATTTATAAAATAACAAAAGGTTTAAAGGAATTTTTATCTGGTGGTGAATTTTGTCATGTTTTTATCTGTGAATTTTGACATTGAATATTGTTTTATGGAATTTTTATCTGGTGGTGAAAAAAAAACATAGAAAAAATTAATCAATGATATTTAATTGTTTTCAATAGGTTTAATATTTAAATTTAATAATTGTATTCATTTTGAAAAGGAATAATGATTTGTGTTTTATATTTGAATATTATACGGTGATGAGCTCATGTAATTCGGTGTATGCAACTTGAATTTTTATTTATTTTTTCTTGTAGTAATTATTGAATTATTTGAATAAATAGAGGTGTATAACAGATTTGTAGTTTTTTTAGTATTTGTGTCTGCAACTCACATGGTGTTTGAATTTTTTTTGACAGCACATAGTGTTTGAATTTTTGTTTTTGTTTTGATGGTGATACAAATAAATACATTTTACTCTAATTACTTCCCGTGTAAGATTGTTCTCAAAATAGGAAATGACTAATAAATAGCTTTAATTGTGTTTTTGTAATTAACACCTAATAAAATTGAATGACATGACACATGTGTACATGACATGTAATTAAAAATCTGATTAGGTGGCCTTATTTTTCGCAAATCCTAGGTGGATAGCCTAGTTGAGTGACAAATCAGATTTAAAGCTTCAATAGGAATATTAGCTTCAATGCATAATATTAATGCCTTGAGTTATTCGCTGTTATATGGATAAAATCATAATAATTGTATATGACAATCAATAATCAATAACAAATAAAAAATATAGTCACACAAAATATAAAATTAAAATTTACACTTTTGCATATTTAAATGCAACAAGATATATAATATATACATGCATCCCTGTTGGTATCATTGCGAACTCATGCATAAAAAAATTTTAGTGTTTGTTAAGTAGTTTGGGATAAAGAGAATCACTTCTAAGGTGACAATTTCTACTTGTGCGTGGGGATCTCGACGGGGACTTCCCCATAGTGCCTCGCGAGTTGGAATTTTTTCTAAACATTTTAAACATTTTTGGTGCCAATGATTAATAGCTTTGTACCACATTTTAAACATTTTCTAAGCATTGTACCACATTGTTGTCGAAGGACACAGGTCATTGGATGTGAGAGGAGAGGATGTAAGAACCTAAGAGAATAGAAAAAATCCAATGAGGAATAACACATTTGTCTTGCATGAAACTGATTACCTTAATGTTTAAATTCCGTTAATGCTTAAGTTTTCTTTTCAAAAATCTGTTTAACCTTCTTGATTTCTTTGGTTTAGTTTGCAATCCAATCCATGATTGTTTGATATCACTCGACAATTATTATAATTATTTTCAAAAAATATGCATTGTGCTATATGAAACTGTTAGATCATCTACTCATGCTGCTGGCGCATTGTGCTCCATCTGATGTGCCACCTATTTTATTTGTGTATTGCGTGGCTTTTTTGAAAAGGTGATGTGGAAGGCCTATGTGTACAACTCATAGTTGTATATAATAATGATAATGATTTGTAAATTAATCATGTAACATTCAACTTATAATATTTTAAAACATAATCATTTATCCTTATCATTGTCAAAAATAAAACTTAATCATTTATTAAAACTAGAGACATTCATGAATCCAAAACCTAAAAAGTAGTTATCTCGACAATATGTAATATTCTACTGTAAGAAATCAAAGGTAATGAAATTTAATAACAACCTATATCTAATGTTTTCATTGGAACTCAAAAGAAAAATATAAAAGTAATTATTCTGATAATATCTAATGTTTTCTTGTCGAGACTAAAAAAAAATCATTCATTTATAAAAAATAAAGACATTAATGAAAACAAAATATAAAAATTAGGCAAAATTACACCAGATGACCTTTAAGTTATTTATTTGTAACAAGTTGGATCTTTAAGTTTTTTTTTTTGTAACAAATAGGCCCTTTTAGTGATTTTCCTAGCTTATATTTGTTGATGTAATGCTACATTATATATTGTGATTACTATAGATTATGTATTTTGATGCAACCAATCATATTTTGGTGTATTTTGATGTAATCGGCGATATGAAATTTTACTAAAAGGGCCAACGGTGTCAACATTAGGTAACTTAAAGGGCCAATTTGTTACAAAAAAAACTTAAAGGTCCAACTTGTTACAAATAAATAACTTAAAGGTCCTCTGGTGTAATTTTGCCTAAAAATTACTATATGAACAATGTGATACAATTTCTAGTTAAAAAATCAAATGAAATGAGATTATACCAACAATATATAATTTTTATAAGAGGTGAAAGAATAAAAAGATGAATTGAGAAATACTATTTAATTGTCAAAGTGGAAGATGTGTCAAAAATCTCAGAATGGGTAGTTTAATATTTTTAGTAGTTGGCCTTTTGATTATATAGATAAATAGAAAATAGTAGAAGATAGAAAATAAAGATTTTACTAGTGGATGCTTTTTTTTGGTATACTTACTGGTGGATGTTTTGATTAGACATATTGTATTTATATTAAAAATATATGAGTGAGAGAGAGAGAGAGAGAGAGAGAGAGAGAGAGAGAGAGAGAGAGAGAGAGAGAGAGAGAGAGAGAGAGAGAGAGAGAGAGAGAGAGAGAGAGAGAGAGAGAGAGAGAGAGAGAGAGAGAGAGAGAGAGAGAGAGAGAGAGAGAGAGAGAGAGAGAGAGAGAGAGAGAGAGAGAGAGAGAGAGAGAGAGAGAGAGAGAGAGAGAGAGAGAGAGAGAGAGAGAGAGAGAGAGAGAGAGAGAGAGAGAGAGAGAGAGAGAGAGAGAGAGAGAGAGAGAGAGAGAGAGAGAGAGAGAGAGAGAGAGAGAGAGAGAGAGAGAGAGAGAGAGAGAGAGAGAGAGAGAGAGAGAGAGAGAGAGAGAGAGAGAGAGAGAGAGAGAGAGAGAGAGAGAGAGAGAGAGAGAGAGAGAGAGAGAGAGAGAGAGAGAGAGAGAATCAAAGGTAATGAAATTTACTAGCAACATCTAATGTTCACTACAATAATTTTCGTCTATAATGTGGGCTAAAAACCAACAACACTAACTAGAAAAAGTCGTCGCTACAGGAGAGGTTAGAGTCGGCCATGCGACGACATGAGGCTGAAGCTAATTAAAGTTTTCATTGCAACGATTTGCGTGGTCATGTTGTGGTCGAGTCCATAAAATCTCTATGTGTTATGTTGTCCCAACTAGGGCTGGACATATGGTCGGATTCGGGTTCAACATGCCCAATCCAGCTCAAACCGAGATGTCAAATAACCAACCCATTTTCGACCAGTTTCTAATTCAGATAATGCGATTTCGGTTGTACGGTTTAGCGAGTTAGTCGGGTGGGTTTAAACGGGTTTTACTTAACATTTGAAGTGTTAAAAAATGTAGATAAAAAAGAAAATATTGCATCAAGTGTGAGTGAATCCATCGCTTGGGAGATGTAGAAATGCAGAAGAAGACACTTTGGAGAAGACGATGTTTTGGAGAGACAAACAATTACTTTACCACAATTTCCAAAACAATTGAGTTATTATTATTATAATATAATAAAATGAAATATGAATATAAAAGTTTGTGTTCCGGGGTGTATCAGCAAAACCGAGAGGTACGAACAGCATTTGGGCCGTCGGCCCATAATTAGCTCCAACCGGCCCAAGTCCATCGCTTGGAGCGCACTTCTCGCAACCGGCCGAAATTTTCGCAAAACGGTCGGACTCTACAGTATATATACGCCATTCGCACATGGCATCAGGTACGTTCTCTTACCTTGTGTTATCTGCCCGAGCGACCACTTACTTGATCGTCAGAGTGTCTTTGCAGGTAACACCCGAGGCGCTCAGCGTGAAGCCAAGACCGGTCCTTTCTCCTATTCAACGACCGGCCTAGTCAACGGACAACAACTTCAACACTTCATTGATCAAGGTACGATCAATTGGTGACCACAGTGGGAGCCCCGAGCGCTATCCTACTTCATTCATGGCTCCACGCGACCGGCCCCAGACGCGGGCCTCGTCTCGACTCAACCCCTCCGGGCAACATCCTCAACAGCAGACCCCGGAGGGCGTAGCCGTTACTATTCACGAATCTCAAGGAAATTCGCGCCAAGAACCCTCGGTACAAGGGCGCGGACCGATCTTGGAGCAGGTGCAATCGTACGCTCCACCACAACTACCGCCTGAGCTGGTCGAGGCAGGCATTGAAGAACCGTTGCCCGAGCATGTCACTCAGGACGTTCTGCAGATCCTTTAAAGCAAGAACCAGGTCATTGCAGATAGAGACGAGCTGATTCCGGGCCGCCAGCGTGCGGAAGACGGAGAACCTTCTGCTCCACGCCGACCTACGCGTGCACACCGCTCCCCTCCTCGAAGAAGCCTTTCTCGCCGGGAGAGCACCACCCACCGGTCTCCGGCGCGACGAATAAGGGCACGTAGTCGCCCCAGCGAGAACGTCGCGCGCAGACGTCGTTCGCTATCTTATGATGAATATGAGGACTCCAGCTACCGTCCTGACACCGGTCGCTCGCCCACCAGATACTCCTCTAATGAGTCGTCCGGTTCACGTCGGTCGAGAAGTAGGTCCTGGGATTCTCGTGAAGAGTTGGAAGATTATCGGGATGGAAGAATTAGGGACGTCTCGCAACGGCCAAAAAGAGGTCAAAGTGAGCGACCCAGAAGGCCTCCTCAACTTCCACCATTTGGCCCACCTGGAGGATTCTATGGAATGTCAGGCAACGAGGCGTTCCTCGCTATGCAACCCTTTGGGTCGAACGACATTTAGAACGGTCACGGCCCATTTACTAGAGAAATCAGGCGCTACAGAATCCCAAGAGACCTGAGAAAGCCGCCCAATCTAAACAAGTTTGACGGTCGTGGCGATCCAGATAAACACATCCGGTACTTTAATAATACTGCAGTTACAGAGAGTTGGGGTCGACCATGAAGTGTCGGCTGTTCCCTCAGTCGTTGGACGGCCGAGCATTAGAATGGTGGGAATCACTTTGGCCCAACACCATCTCCTCATGGGAAGACTTGATCAGAATCTTCTTGAGCCACTATACAACCAACTGTTGCCAGTATCGGTATGAGGAACACTTGGACACGATTGTTCAAGGAGACAATGAGACGCTGAGACAATACATCGACCGGTTCAACACCGAGGCCGAGACTGTTCGTGACTTATCTGACAAGGACAAGCTAAAGTACCTCAAACGTGGCATTCGACCGGACCATAGGTTCGTAGAAGAGTTCACGCTGAACCATTATCAAGACCTCAGCTTCTTCCTAAGAAGGGCCAACGATCATATGGCGTATGAAGAAACCTTGGCCGCAAAAAAGGGCGCCCGCGCGCGTCCCAAAGAAGAGTAGAACAAGCCGGCCAAAGGGCATGAAGGTCGCCGAGACAACCGGCTCGACTTTAGAGACAAGAAATTTGATCATCGTACTCGTCTGAACACTTCTATTGCACAAATCTACAGTGAGGCATGACACCAACGACTGCATGACCCTCAAGGACGACATTGAAGACCTTATTCAGAAGGGTAAGTTGGGTAAGTATGTGAGGTCGGAAGAAAGCGAGCGGCCTCAAGAGAAGACAGGAGGATCTGATCAAGATAGAGGAAAGGGCGCCCTAGTCATAACAGCCGCCCAAGATAAAGATCGGTCGGAAGATCGAGATACTCGGCAATCAAAAGGCAGCAACGTAGCCATGGTTATTCACGGTGGAAACCCGTTGGATCGCAGGGAGTCCAACAAAGCCACAAAGAGAAAGTGGGACGAGCTTCTAATGGTTGCATCGACTTCAGCAGAGCGACCGGTCTCGAATAGACCACCCATCTCTTTTGGGGATGATGACCTGCTCGATGGCAGGCCAAACAGCTACGTTTCATTGGTGGTCAGAGCAATTATGGCCAATACAGAGGTTCGCAGAATATTGGTCGACCAAGGAAGCTCGGCCGACATCATGTTCGAAGAATTGGTTGACAAGTTGAAAGTGGATCGGAGCGAGATAATCCCCCAGGCCGATCCTACTCCTCTAACGGGCTTCAATGGGGCGACCACCTATCCTTTGGGAACGATCGAACTCTTGGTCACATTTGGTGAAGATACTGGAGAAAGCACTTTGTACAGGAGGGTCCGGACGACGTTCCTCGTACTCCCCATCAAATCTTGCTACCAGTGCATTATTGGTAGGCCGACCTTGGGCAAGCTAGAGGCTGTCGCATCAACAGTGCACCTGAAGATGAAATTTTACGATAAAAGACGACTGTAGTTACCACGGCGGCCGACCTAGAGGCGCAAAGACGAAGCCACTACCTATATCGGAAATTTGTGATGAGGTAGATCGTGGTCCGAATACTCGAGAGCGCAGTGAAGGCCACTGCTAATCTCGCGATCCGGGCGCTCGTTATGATCCAGATAGCGACCCAGAGGACAACGATGACAACCTAGCCCGAGAGCTAAAGAACAAGTTAAAGAGACCAGAGCCTCATGGGGAATTGACAGATATACAGCTGGGTGACGACTCAGCAAAGACAGTTAAGCTCGGTAGCGACCTACCTGAGCAGGTAAAGCAAGACCTTGTGAAATGTATGAAGGACTACGCCGACCTGTTTGCATGGCAGGCATCAGATATGCCCGGTATTCCCATTGAGATCGCTTGCCATCAACTTTCAGTCGATGAAGGAATCATGCCGGTCGCCCAAAGAAGACGAACTCAGAGTGAGGAAAAATCTCAAGCCGCAACAAAGGCCGTTGAGGACCTCGTAAAGGCTAACTTCATCGAAGAGATTAAATACACGACCTGGCTATCTAATGTCGTGCTGGTGAAGAAGAAGAATGGCAAGTGGCGTATGTGTGTAGATTACACCGATTTAAACAAGGCATGCCCGAAGGATGCCTTTCCTGTGCCCAACATCGACAAGTTGGTCGATGGTGCCTCGGGCTATAAGCTATTATCTTTTCTGGACGCTTATTCGGGCTACAATCAGATTACGATGTACCCACCTGATCGCCACAAGACCGCTTTCATGACAGATCGTGGCAATTTTCAGTACAAAGTAATGCCATTCGGCCTGAAGAACGCTGGGGCGACCTACCAGCACATGATGAATAAGATTTTCAAGAAGCAGCTCGGTCGGATATCTGAAGTCTATTTAGATGATATGATCATTAAGAGTATGACCGACCCTGACCATGTGAGAGACCTAAGAGAGGTCTTTGAAGAAGCTAGAAGGAATTCACTCAGGCTAAATCCAGAGAAGTGTACTTTTGGGGTGAGGGCCGGCAAATTTTTGGGCTTTCACCTAACGGAAAGAGGGATAGAAGCTAATCCTGAGAAGTGTAGGGCGGTCACCGAGATGAGGCCGCCCACCACCAAAAAAGAAATACAACAGCTGAATGGCATGGTAGCTGCCTTATCCAGATTCATACCTAAAGCGGCCTGTAAGTCGCTTCCTTTATTCAGACTCCTGAAGAAAGACACAGATTTTGAGTGGACCGACCAATGCCAGCGAGCGTTGGATGAATTAAAAGAAGCTCTGACTAACCCGCCGATCATGAACAAGCCGTTACCGGGTGAGACGCTATACCTATACTTAGCAACAACAGAAGAAGTTGTGAGTGCTGTGTTAGTAAAGGAGAGCGACCTAAAGCAAAATCTGGTCTACTTCATCAGCAAGGTATTGCAAGGGCCCGAGCAGAGATATCAGAAGATAGAGAAGTTTGCCCTTGCACTTTTAGTGGCCACTCGAAGGTTGAGACCCTACTTTGTAGCCCACCAGGTCGTGGTAAGGACCGACCAACCAATCAGGCAAGTCCTCCATCGGCCAGACCTAGCAGGTAGAATGATAAAGTGGGCAGTAGAACTCAGTGAGTTTGGGATTAAGTTTGAATCCAGATCGGCCGCCAAAGCACAAGTATTGGCTGATTTCATAGCCGAGATGACTACGATTCCAGAGGACCAACCTGCAACGACTTGGACTTTACACGTAGATGGATCGTCCAATAGCAAAGGCAGTGGAGCCGGTCTAATATTAGAAAATTCAGAAGGCCTTGCCGTTGAGGTTTCATTGACTTTTGCCTTCCATACGTCAAACAATCAAGCCGAGTATGAGGCGTGCATAGCCGGCCTGCACCTCGCCAGAGATTTCAATGTCGATCGTGTGGAACTTCATTCAGACTCCTTGCTGGTCGTCTCGCAAATCAAAGAATTGTACGATGCTAAGGACGATGTGCTCAAAAGTTATTTGGCCAGAGTAAGGGAGCTTCTCAAACAGTTCGACCGAGCAGAAGTCAAGCATGTGCCTAGGACCGAGAACGTTTGGGGCAGATATTCTCTCAATACTAGCAAGTACTAAAAGCCCTGGAAATCACAGAAGTTTGATCCAGGAAACTTTGAATCGGCCGAGCGTATCGACCAAGCAAACCCAACCCCTAGCCGTTCTATGTGTTGATCAAGATACAGATTGGATCGCCCCTATTCTACGGTACATCGTTGAAGGAGAAGAACCGAGCGACCAAAAGCAGGCGAAGTTGGTCAGGTTAAGGGCGACCAAATATTCAGTGATAGAAGGGAGATTGTATCGAAGAGGATTCTCCTCTCCACTGCTAAGGTGCCTTACATCGGTCGAAGCCGACCATGTGTTGAGGGATATCCATGAAGGTGTCTGTGGAAGCCATCAAGGCGCACGATCCATAGCTAAGAAAGCTCTCAGGGTCGGTTATTACTGGTCGACCATGGACGAAGATGCAAAGAAACTGGTCCAGAAATGCAAGAAATGTCAAATGCATGCTGACGTCCATGTTGCACCATCTTCAGAATTGCAAAGTCTAGTCTCACCTTGGCCGTTTGCCTGGTGGGGCATGGATCTGCTAGGCCCGTTTCCACCGGCTCCAGGTTAATTCAAATATTTGATCGTGGCAGTTGACTATTTCACAAAGTGGATCGAGGCCGAGCCTCTTGCAACTATTACATCAGCAAAGGTCAGCAAGTTCTTCGGCCGGTGTGTGCTAGCCCGTTTCGGGATTCCCCAGCAATTGATAACGGACAATGGTACTCAGTTCGCAGATAAAAGATTCAGAGAAATGTTGGCCGACTTAGGGGTGAAACAGCGTTTCACCTCGGTCGAACATCCACAGACAAACGGCCAAGCTGAAGCGGCCAACAGAGTTATCTGCGCGCGTGCGAGAAGACTTGATGAAGCAAAGGGGAACTGGGTCGAGGAGCTGCAGTCCGTTCTCTGGGCGTATAGGACGACCCCTCATTCATCGACTGGGGAATCACCTTTCAGGCTAGTGTATGGAACTGATGCTGTTATACCCATAGAGATGGGCGAGCTAAATTGGAGAACCATGAATCCCCCAACAACAGTCGACAACGACCGAGCCATCCGAGAAGAGTTATACCTTATTGAAGAACTGCGCACCCAAGCATCACTTAGAGAACAACTGATCAAGTAGAAGGTCGCAGCTAGGTACAACGCTCGTGTTCAGAAGAGAGATTTCTCGATCGGTCAGCTCGTTCTGAGGCGGGCAGACGTTGGAAATAAGAATGCCCGCCAGGGAAAGCTAGCACCCAATTGGGAAGGTCCATATAGGGTCGTTAAGAAGACCAGCAATGGGGCATACGAGCTAGAGACCATGGAAGGGGTGACTATCCCCAGAACATGGAACGCTGACAAACTTAGAAGATACTATGTTTAAATGTAATGAACGACCTATCAATAAATGAAAGACAGGCAGGCGCTCTTTTTCCCACTGGGTTTTTTACTGAGGCCTGACCTTTGAAAATTGCTTTGTACATTACTTTCTCGCAAAGGATGTATGCCCGGTCGCTCACCATGCCCATAGCAAAGGAGCGGCCGAAGAAACATTAAACGAAAGTGGACCGACGAAATGGCCCACAGCGAGCGCCATCGAAATGGCCCTAGGGTTAAGTAATAACCCACCATAGTAGGTCGTCGAAACGATCTACATCGAGCGCCATCGAAGTGGCCCAAGGGTTACTAAGTAGCCCACGAAAATGCTAGGCCGTCGAAACGACCTACGTCGAGTGCCATCGAAATGGCCCAATCGAGTGTCGTCGAAACGGCCAAATCGATTGCCGTCAAAACAGCCCAATCGAGTGCCATCGAAATGGCCCAAACAAGTGCCACCGAGCTGGCCCAAACTAAGGTCGCCGAGTCGACCAGATGCCAAATGCTGCATTAACTGCTGCGTTAACGAACACCGTCGAGCGGTCTATAACGAGTGTTTTTGAATAAAAAGAGAGAAACGGCCATCGATCGACCCGAAATAAAAGCCTACGAAAGGCCTTTAAGCGAAGGCCCGAAGTCGGCCTAAAAAATTTGTAAAACTTAGAGCTAAACGACGAAATAATTAGATCCAAACAAGCAAATGAAATAAAGGGCAAATTAAAGATGTCATTACAAAATAGAGATGCCCGGTCGAAGCCGAGCGCTCAAATATCCCACTGCTCGAAGGCAGCTCAAAAATTGTTGTGCCCGAAGGCAAGTCAAAATATTACAAAAGTTACTCCGCTCGCAGGCGGGCTTCAGGAGAGGAACGAGCTAGGGCGAATAGTATTGCCTTGGCCATCAAGCTCCTCGGGCTGCATGATCTTGTTGTTCTCTACGTAGTGCTCGGGCGTTATCAGGTTTTCATCGAAATTGATGGATAGATCTGAATTCAGCGCCCGCACCTGGCCGAGACCTTGGCATGCCCGGCTATCGCCCGCACCTGAGCCTCCAGCTCGGCCCTCTGTGTCTCCCATTCGACCTTCTCCTTCTCCAAGACCTCGACGTCAGTCTTCAAATTTTTCACTTGAGCAACAAGCTTTATTCCTCTTCGACAGTTTGGCCCGGTCTTCATCGGCCCGTTGCAGAGCTTCTTTTTTGGATTTAACGGCCTTCTCCAGCTTCTGCTTCGCCTCCTCGAGACCGGCCAAGGCAGTGTCCTTCTCAGCCCGAGCGACTGCAAATAAAAGCAATAAAGGTTAAGTCGATCGACCGATTATAGGCAGAAGCAAGACGTGCTAAAAGATTAAAGTACCTTGAGCTTCGTCCGACAGCTCTTGTATGAGTTTGCCAACCCCCATGCAAAGAGAGGCACAGACCACCATGGGCTCTTTCTTGAACCGCTCGATGTCGGACAACCCCAAACCCTCGAGCGAGAGGCTAGGAAGATCGCCGTCAGGAAGGTCCCGGACCCGCTCGTCAAGCTTGCTCCGCTTTGGAGAACGATCGTCCCAACGTGGAGGCGACCGGACCTTGGAGGTTGGCGTTTTCCCTTGGCTCTTAGGGGTTTGAGGCACCTTCGAAGGCCCCTCGAGGTCGACCACGTTTCGAGGGGGCGGCCTCTTGGCTCCTGGAATTGCAGCGGGATTCAGGACTTTTTCGATCTCGGCCCAAGATTTACCGGCCATTCTTCCTGCAAAACAGAATAAGTCGAGGGTTAGAAGGAACGAGCAATAAGTAAAATTAAAAGTTAAAGTTCAAATGCAAACCAAGCTCAGCTTCTAGAGCTCGACCCACGAGCAACGTAAAAGGCCGACAAGGCAGGTCGCCCTTAGGATCTGGGGGCATCATGCTCGCCAAAGTTTTGATCATGTGCAAAGACTCCAAGTCGGCCGCACTCAAGTCGTTAGTGGAATATATATAGTCGCCGGGCCTTCTGAAGAAGTGAGCCTCATTCCACATGATGGGGAAATAGGGTTCACCGAGCATCCCATCAGGCTAAATCTCAGCTATAGCTTTGCCCGCTTCCTTGGTCGGCACGATCCAGAAATAATGGCTTTTCCGGGCAGCGCCCAACGACTCTTGGAACGCTTTGAAGTACCGATGCTGGGTCTTCTGAGTCTTAAAGAAGACCTGCTCTCGTTTCTCCTTGTTTGCCTTCTCCCTGAGCCAGCTCAGCTCGAAGATTGTGAAAAACAGTTGAACTGAAACCGGCCGACCGAGCTTGGTCAGCAGCACCTCAAAGGTCTTCAAGAACGCCCATGCGTTCGGATGCAGCTAGGAAGGAGCGACCCCAATGTAACGTAGGACGTCGCGTTGAAACTCAGAGAAGGGTGGGACGATATTCATCCTCTCGAACACGATCCGATGCATCGTGAACTTAAGGTTATCAGAATAAGTTGCAATATCTTCTCCCTCCTTCATGCCTCTCACCTCCAGCCCGGTAAGTGCCTGAAGTGTAATTGCAGCTCGGGCAGCGCCCAGTGGCCGACTGTAATTACGCTTCTGTTGGAGCGAAGGGTTTCGGACACCCATGACATGTCAGCCCGGTCCCGAGATAGATCTGGCAGAACGTCTTCTCCTCCCGCTGATTCACGTCAACATTCGGCCCACGGCCGGAGGAGCTGGCTACCGAACGGGCGATCACTTCCTCTACAACGGCTTCGGCCCGATCACCCTCATCGGCTCGACCTTCGCCGGCTTCAACCATTACTTCGTCCACGGCCTGGACGACACTCTCTGCTTTGTCTCCTCCGATATCTACCTGTAGCGACCGAAAAATCTGGGAATGGATTCTTCGAAGTTCGAAAGGAAGCCGCCACCAAATTTTAGTTTAAGGGCAAATTCGGAAAATCCCTTTTAGTTTTAGGATAAGGCAAGTTTAAAGGTTCGGGAATCGTTATGCGTGGGGAAGGTATTAGCACCCCACGACATCCTTCGTCTAATTATTTATGGTTTATTAATATTTACCCTTTTTATTTATAGTGAAAAAGACTTAATTAAATTTTTAATTTTTAGTGCTTGACAAGAGTGGACTCTTGCTCCTACGCACCTCCGATGCAATGGAGGAATCAAAGCTACGTAGTTCTTCCCGAAAAAGGTTTGTTGGTTGGTGTTTTTAGTGTAGGGGTCCTAGGACTCCTTGAACTGCATAACTCATCGATTCTAGGACGACTAACCCCGATTGTACAACCGACTTAGTCCCCTACTTTTTGAAAGTATTTTTGAGGTTTTTTGAAAGAAGTTTGTTTGATGTGAGGTGAGTTGGTTTTAGAATAGGTATTCTAGAACTCTGAATATCATGACTCATTAGTTCTAGAACGATTACTAACCCTGGTTGTACAAACCGACTTAGTCCCTATTTTTAGGAAAAGTGATTAATTTATTTACTTATAAGTTTTTAGGATTCTTGAATCATGCATGTTCATTGGTCCTAGGATGATGACTAACTTAACCCTACAGTAAAACCGACTTAGTCTTTTATTTGATTTTTGAAGAAATAAACTAATTTGTGCATAAAAAAAGACAAAAACCGATAATTAATAAAGACTAGGCTAAAAAAATTAAATAAATAACTATATACATAAATAAATATGAATAGATATATAAATAAACAATAAACAAATAAATAAATAAATAGATTTTATTATAAATAAATGATAAATAAATATGTACATAAAAATAAACAAAATAAATACAAAACTAACTCGGACTCGACGAGTGTCGAACTGCATCGAGCAATCGACCAAGTCAATCACGAACCGGACTCCTATCCGTCCATTTTGACCCCAAGACCGCATGAACCGCTTTGAGAATCGAAAAGCGACTCAAAACGCCCAAATGATCAAAGACGGGTTTTTAGTGAAATGAGCCGCGAACGCTTTGACCCAAAAAGATCACTTAACCCGCCAATGATCCCCTCTAATCTTCACCTCTCAACCCTTTTTATATCCAATTGCTAGGAGCTATTGTTTCTTGTGAGCAATGTGAGACTAAAACAAGGTAGAAAAAGCAATTCCCTTTAAAACACAATTCCGTTTTTCTCAAACTGTCACCGTAAAAATTGCGATTCCGGATTCGTTAACCGTTGGATCGTCTTTCTTTTTTGACAGTAGGTTCGTGAGACATATATCTACGCTTTCACCGTTCGGATCGTTGAAACGAGGTATGATGAGAGAGAAATTGCATTCGCAATAGCTGCAGTTTTTGGTCCGTTTTTCTCAAACCTCTCATCGTAAAAGTGCGATTCCGGATTCGTTAACCGTTGGATCGTCTTCATTTTTTGACAGTAGGTTCGTGAGACATATATCTCTACTTTCACCGTTCGGATCGTCGAAAAGAGGTCCGAGGAGAGAGAAATTGCCTTCGCAATAGAGCTGCAGATTTGGGTATTTCATCTTTTTGTTCTTATTTTGTAAGCTCTTATGCTTTGCTTCACTTGCTTTTTCAATTACTCAAAGAGGGTCAAAAGAAAATAACATGTGGGATGATTGACCAAGAATCAAATCATGCATCTTTATATTAATTTTGGTTGATATGCACAAGCTACTTATCTTTTACTTGAGTACATAGAAACGTTTGTTGCACATACACTACTTAATAAAATAAAATAAAAATATTACAATGATATAAGAACTCGGACAAAATTGGGGTATAACACTACCTCCTCTTCTTCCCCTACGTTGCAGGCGGGGGAAGAGGGTGGTGGTGGAGGCTCCCACGAGTTACTAGTGGAATTGGCGGGCTTAGGGTCAGAACCGCCCAAGGTGATCGAACCCCTATTGAGAGAGCTGGAGCTCGAGTCAGAACTGCTGGAAGAGCTAGAGCTTGATTCGCTCGAAGACGACTTGGAATCTCCTTCGGGATTATCGGCCTCAGATGGCCTCGACATGTGTTCAGCAATAGATTGCGATGGCCCTCCGGGAATGCAAGTGGTCTGTTTCAACCGTGGCATGCAACACCTGCGATAAGGGGATCAGGTTAGGTCGGTCGAGCAGTGCACTCGCGAGAGGGGGCGACTTGGTCGTCCCCGGACCTGGCACCCCCTATCACAGGCGTGGAATTGTGCGATCAAAAGAAAACCACAAATCAAAAATTAAAGCAAGCCAAAGGCCGACTCATACCTTAAGAATACTGGGGATCGGTCGAGGAAACTTTGGTGCTCGAACGAAAGGATTCGCTTCAAATTGCAAGTCGACATCGAGAAAAGGTCGGTCGGTGGCGAGCGATTCGCGAAAACGTAAGAATAGTTCCAACCGGCGGGGTATTTATAGCGCAGCCCAAGGCGTCGAAGGGGGACCGGAGGCGAAACGTCCGCAACGCTTCATCTTCTCGCTAAGAGCTGTCATTGAATGACCTCGGGATCACCAAACGTCGCATCATAAATGCCAGCAAAAAGTCCAACCGTCGTGTCAGCACGGCCGACCCCTGGCAGGCGGCCGTGACCGTCCCATCGGGAGCGAGCGGCCGTGACCGTTTCACTATCTGAAGGTTCATCAAGAAGCACTACCCACGGGGCGACAATTCAAGCCTCGGCCCGCTCTTGCGCGACTGAGGCTTGGGGCAAACTGTTCGGTGTCGGCAAGAAACCGAGAGGTACGAACAACATTTGGGCCGCCCCTTAATCGCCTCAACCGCCCAAGTCCATCGCTTGGCGCACTTCTCGCAAGCCGGCGAGAATTTTCGCGAAAAGCGGTCGGACTTCACAAGATATATACGCCATTCGCACATGGCATCAGGTACGTTCTCTTACCTTGTGTTATCTGCCCGAGCGACCACTTACTTGATCGTCGGCGTGTCTTTGCAGGTAACACCCGAGGCGCTCAGCGTGAAGCCAAGACCGATCCTTTCTCCTATTCAACGACCGGCCTAGTCAACGGACAACAACTTCAACACTTCATTGATCAAAGTACGATCAGTTTGAGAGAGAAACAATAACTTTGATAAAATAAATTAAAAAGTCCACAGTTTTTAATATTCCAAGCTTTCACTTTTGTAGTCTCCAAAACGTGGAGTGCAGGTGTCAGGGAAGTTGTGCAGGTCTGTGCAAAAGATGTGACAAGTCCAAAATGTGCAGATGATGCGATGTATTATTAGCACAGGTCGGTCGGGTATGGGTTTGAATGGATTTAACTTTAATCAACCGAACCCGACCATATACACCCATATGAACTCACTTTCTTCATATTTTTAGCCCGACACCCGATTAGACCCGCCCGTTTACCCAAACATTCGCCGGATTTACCGGGTCTCGGTCGGTTTCAAAAATCTGTCCACCCCTAGTCCCAAAAACTCTTTATTAAAAAAGATTTTAAAAACCCTATAGATAAAAGCGCTGGTAGTAGCTGGGGTGGCGGGATTTTTTGGCACCCAACTGACCGTCGCAATTCGAATGTCTGCCATCAACGTTCTCAGATCGTCAAAACTTATCTCCTGGAAACCCGTTAGCACTCTCTCTCTCTCTCTTCTACTTCTCTCTATTGCTTCCCTTCAAATTTCAACTATCCACAAGCACAGCACCTTCGAATGTTTAGTTACACTTACACTAAAACCCTCACTTTTCATTAAACTCTTTCCCTCCATTTCTTTCTTTGCTTTTTCCCCTTCCGATTATAAGCTTTATATTAATTTTCCCAAAATTTCTCGGGAACCAAACAGAAACCTGTGATTGCTCTCTTTTCCATCAAAGTGAACAGTGGTGATGTGTTTGTGCAGACCGGAAGACTTCAACAAACCCTAGCGGGATGCGTGGAGCGGAAGGGCAAAGCATTGCATTCTGGAAAGATTTCGAAGGTGAGATTGTGCCCGGGATTTGCTGGACAAGGAAGGTACTTTGATTTTCGATCCAATTCGATTCCGGCTTCTGTTGAATTTGCTCAGGATTCGTCTCTCTGCACTACTCTGTGTAAAGACGGTTTTCGAATTAGAACTGTGGAGCATTTGCTTTCTGCTTTGGAGGCTGTTGGGGTTGATAATTGCAGGATTGAGATAGAGAATTTGGATGCTCAAAGTGATGATACTGAGGTAAGATTGTTGAATGCTGATTGATTGATTTATTTAGGCCCTATTTGGATAAATTGATTAGTGCTTGTCATAAGCTATAATCGGTTTTCATAAGCTATCTTGGAGAATTTTTGAAAATACATAGAAAACTACATATGCACATGTCATTTGTGTGTTTGGTTCATGTCTGAGTATGAAATTGTCACATCCAAATATGTTTTCACAGTGAATTTATTATAGATGCTACAATTCAAAGCCTTTGACCCACCGCATGTCTATCCGCTATTCAATACGGTTCCGAACGAACATATAAGCTATTTCTTCAAGCTCTCCTAAATAGTAATACAAGTGTTTATGCTTAGATAAGCTCAAATAAGTAATTTCAGACAAACTCCTTGGTGATGGACAAACGGAAGAATTCAGTTTTTGATAGAGACAACCTCTTCACTGGTGATGGACAAACGGCAAAGAGAATTCAGTTTTTGATAGAGACCAGACCTCAAGTTCACTTCTGTAAGTGGGCTATAAAATCGAATCAAACCAAAGAAGGTGCGTCCTTATAGGTCTTCACAAGCTCATTTTGGAAGCATTTATTCACATTGCAGTAACCTTTACTTTATCCATGAGTTCAAATTACCACCTCAACGTCAGATGAAGGGCAATCCGAGGTCTTAAACAAGTGCTTGGAAATGTATCTGCGTTGCTTTACGTTTGAGAATCCAAAGGCTTGGTATAAACTGTTAGCTATGGCAGAATTTTGGTATAATTCAGCTTTCCATCACAGTTTAGGCATGTCTCCCTTCAGAGCTTTGTATGGAAGGGAACCACCAGCTTTAATTCGTC
The DNA here is from genome assembly GCA_020916435.1 of Oxytropis ochrocephala. Taxonomy (NCBI): domain Eukaryota; kingdom Viridiplantae; phylum Streptophyta; class Magnoliopsida; order Fabales; family Fabaceae; genus Oxytropis; species Oxytropis ochrocephala. The sequence goes on from CM037090.1 coordinate 68,002,101, forward strand.
CTGCTAGTTCGGTCAATGATCCTGTTGAAGTGACTGACTTGTTGGCAGAAAGAACTCTGGTTATGCAAAGATTCTGCGAAACAATTTGCACTGGCGCGTGAGGGATCTGCAGTTGAATATTGGTGACATGGTGTTAGTAAAATTACAACCCTACAGACAGAATTCAGTTGCTCTGAGGAAGAATAAGAAACTTTCTATGAGATACTTTGGTCCCTTCAAAGTAGCAGCAAGAATTGGTCAAGTGGCATATAGGCTTGACCTTCCGGATACAGCTAAAATCCATCCGGTATTCCACATTTCACAGCTCAAATTGTTCAAGGGTGATAATGTGGAGCCGTATTTACCATTGCCTCTGCTGAATACTGATATAGGTCCAATCCTGGGTCCTAAGAGTGTGCTCAAGTCAAGAATGGTGAAGAGGGGTGATACATTAGTTCAACAAGTGCTTATCTTGTGGGAGGATAATGATATCACAGCTGCTACATGGATGGATGTCACGTAGTGCGAGGAGAAGTTCCTTTTTAATCTTGAGGACAAGATTGTTCTTAAAGGGAGGGTGATGTAACAGTCAAGATGCCACCAAAGGAGAATAGGCGTGCAAGTGTTATGAGTTGGAAATAATATGCTAGAAGAAACAATATGCTAGAAGAAACAAAAGGGAATCAAGTGGAGTGAGAGTTAGTTGAGTGGCGTGGCGAATATCCCATGTTCAGGGGGTATCATTGAGTTGTTAGGGAATTGGTTAGGAGAGTATAGCTCTCTGGAGGAGTCACTGACTCTGGATAGTTTTCTGCTTCCTCTTTGTAAGAGCTGTTAGCCCATTTCCTTAATCAATATACCCAGATTTTCATACTGATTTGATGAGTTCTATCAGTTTTTAGTGAATAATAAAATGTGGAGATTGAACCTGTTCTCTTTTTATTCTCTACTTTACGCCACTAATTGTCTGTCTATATATTCTCAGTGAAAAGGAAATAGAAAAATAGGCAAACCTAATTCCAAACAAAAGGATTTATTTATTTTTTTTAGAAATTTTGTGTAAAGTAGTTTTTTTTTGTTTAGTTACTATTATGATGTTTTTTTGTTTTTAAATTCTTGATAGTTTCAATTCAATGTAAAGTCATGACTCTCATAGTCTCGTGTAGAATTTGAACTTTGTTGCCCCAAAACCAACAAAAGTTCCAAATATGCGAGTCTTGATTATGACAAGGTTTTGGTGTCAATATAATATAGGATGCATTTAGGTACACAACTTTATCAAACATTTATTCAATAAGTTACTCATTCATAAGCTATTATGAGTAATTTACTTATGGCATGTTAGTGTATCTAAAGACTGATATAAGTGCTGATGACATGAGTAGAGTCTAAATCAGCTAGAAACAAATTCTTCCAAATGCCTCCACAATACAGAATTTATATATATATATATATATATATATATATATATATATATATCTATTATATATAACCATGGATCTTCCATATCATCATCCACATTGTATGACACGTCACTAATTACATCATCAACGATTTTATTCCACGTCAGCTTAAGTTAATTCGCTGAAATATATACCAAAAATGTCAAAACAGGGAATTGAACCCATCCCCTCCTAAATTCAATGCAATTCTTAACCAAGTCGGCTACCTAGCTCTGTTGTTTCATAAGTGTAACACATTATTGTTAAACCATTCTTCATTGTTATTTTAAATAAAAACCTTAGTACATTATTTTATATTTTTGAGAATGTTATGACTTGAAAATTGTTCAAATCTTACCTACTTTTTCACGTGTTTAATGGTTGTTAGGTACCTATTTTATATTTAGGGATTTGATTTAAATTTTATGAGTAATGAGTTTAGTCAAGTTACATCGATAGACAGATTATGTATTACTATTTACTTTTTTAGATATTAATCTTTATATAATCTTTATATAATCTTAAATATTTTTATATAAAGATTGCATCTACGAATAAGACTAGATTTTTCATATTCTAACAACCTTCTGAAGTGTTAGTTTGATTTTTCCCGTTTATAGTTTCTTTATAGGAATATACAAAATACCATAAGGGTTCTTTCGCAATATGGAACATACATATATTAAATCAAAATTAACAATTAAATAGTCAAATATTATAAAAAAATACTCACTATATTGGCAAAAGTAGGATGATAATTTATAAATAAAAATAATCACTATAAAAAAAATTCTTTAAGAACCCATACAAAAAAATTCTTTAGGACGAGATTATAAAAAAAATACTCACAATAAAAAAATACTCACTATATATATAAAATAAATAAATGCATAAACATATATATTATATATCATAATGAATGGATAAAAGACGGTGTACAAAGAAATCGATGTGTCATATAATACACGAAAACATACAACTGCATTTTTAAAGGTGCCAATTTTTTTTTTAAAAATTTTATGATAAAATGATATGTATACCCGTGTTGCTTACAAAACATTATAAGACAGGAAACAAAATCTTTTACTGGATAAAACCCCACATCCCATTTGAAATTATAATATATAATTATATTATATATATATATATATATACATCTAAATTAAATTTCCTACTATTATATAAATATTTAAAATAGTTGAAGTAATTACCTTACAGTGTCTAAACAAATGAATTCCGACCAATCTTTGTACGACCAAATTATACTAGTATATATATATATATATATATATATATATATATATATATATATATATATATATATATATATATGTTCCTTTATTTGTCAAATAAAAAAGGAAAACGCCCTTACTAGCTAAGCAGCCTCTAAGCACATCTGCTACTCTGTGTTGGTTTCTATAAGAATAATCCAGTTCTTTCACATTCTTTCTCGTTGGCTCTTCCTCAAAATAAAGATAGTATTTTCTATTTTGTGGAAAACATTTGTATTTAGATTTTCATCCCTTTCTCCCGTCCCCTATATTTAGTTCTTGGGATAAACATTTTGCATAACAAATTATTATTTTCCTTAATTTCTTGTGCAGATTCCTATATTTGATGGGTCAGCAAGGGAGTGGGTGGCAGCGCTGGAAGAAGTTGGTTTAAAGGAAGCAACTGACGTTGATGGCAAATGCTGTGAGAAAATAGCGCCACATGTGAATGAACCAGTGTATGTTTGGAGGGGTGGTGCTTTTGTTGCTGCATTTCCTTCGGAAGTGGTTCGAATAACTTATGGCATCAACTTTCCACAGGTAAGGATATGTTGATACATTGGATTGAGAGTATAAAATCATCAGCATTTACCATTAAGAGATTTCTATGTAATTTCTGTTTTCTTCAGTACAGTATCCTTAATGGACAGCTAATGAAAACACAAAAGGATTGTGTTTCATGGACTTGAGCATCGCCCCTGTAAATATAATTCTCATTATGAGAAGAATTTTTAGATTAGAATATATGTCCATGATTATAGCATTTACTTATAAGGATTACAGAAAATGGTTAGATGCTAGGAGAATTTGGTTGAAGTAGGCATTTGTAAATAAAAAGTTTTTCTTTCTTTTTCTGTTTACTCTTTCGATATTCATGAGTTACCTAATTTTCTAGGGATGAATGAATATATTTTACATGTTATTCAGAGGAGTTGTCGACCTAATACTAATTCTTCATGAGAAATAGGAAAAAAGCTGAAACTCTCCATCCTTTTTAGTCCCTAAAATATGTCTCTTTTTTGTTTCTCATTTATGTTGTTTTGTTCAAAATGGTCCCTGTAATATTTATTTTTCCTTTTTTGTCCTCATTTTATTTTAGTTCTATAATATAGTTTTATCTCATTTTAGTCCTTGTAGTATTCTTTTTTTTCCCTCAATTAAGTCCCTATAATGTAATTACTAATTGAATATGAACTAAATATCACCAAGACTAAAATGATATTTTGTCTTAGGGAATAAAATAACAAGGACCAAAATAGGGAAAAATCTATTACATGGATTATTTTGAACAATTTTTTTTTCAGGAACTAAGTCGAAAAAAATGGTATATTACAAGGATCAACAACATATTTAAACCTAAAAGAAACTAGCCATGATAATGATTTTCCCTAGGATGGATAAAGCTTAGAATATGATAAGTTTATTCCCTCATCATGATTACCCTTGCATGAGAATCAACATTTTTAACTTATTCCGAATGAATACTGCACACAAGTTTGCTAATTTTTTACATTCAACAGATTTTGATATAGCAAGGTCACAACTTCTGAGATTTTAACAATTTGGAAGATTAGACATTGAATTGAATAACGGGCAAGTACACATTTCTTTTACAGGTTCCTGCTATTGGCTGCCAGTGGTTTTCAACAACCCCTTTGGATAATTTGGTTTATTCAATGCAAATAGCTTTGTCAAGAACCTTCTGCATTTATGAGGAGGTTAGTTATTATGTTCATCCATTTCTAGTCTAGTTATTGGCTTGTTTCTGTTGCCATTATGTCAATTAGGGGAAAACTAAATAAGATTTAACATGTCACTTGTATTTCTTACTTAAACATTTGGCAGTAAGTTTATCTAGATATATAACCGCCATGCTTTATCTTTCTAAGTCCAAATAGATCAAAAGACACCAATGGGTCATAAGTGGTGGTGGAGTTTGGAACTTTGGCATGTAAGCTAAAGTTCGCCCTGCCTGGATCACCAGATCCGGTTACTTGTGCATTCGGTAAGATACTTCGGTAGACCACAAGAGCAAGGGGAAGGGATAAGTCAAGCATGTTGGCCAAGCATCAACTACCAAAACTGTTGGATTCAGATGGAGTGCAGAGGAAACAAGGAGTGGTAGAGATTGTGTAATATTAGCTAGCAACTGCAGAAAAATACTTCCTGAATTTCACAGGCTGAGCCCAACTTGCTACCGATACTTTGTACCAATGGAGAGGAAGGTCTTGTACAAGCTATATCACAAGTTTGAAATAGTTCTTTGTCTGTGTAGGGTACACGTGAGAGATGATTATGTCAAGCATGTTAACTGCACTCCCTTAAGAGAATATCTCAAAGGTATCGCAGAAAATGGGGAGGAGGTTCTCTAAGGACGGCCAAATAACCTTGGACAAGCACTCTTGAAGTTATGGCATTGGTGGTTCATCATGCTTTTGGCTAAGCAGGACATGCTTCCATTATTCTTGTGCATGACCACATGTTTTGACCAGTTGCTGTAATTCCACAGGCGCCTTGGGAGAGTGGAAGGGTTGAATTTCATGCTACTGCTTACACAATTGATTTAGCTAGTGTTTGTAGTACAGTTCTCTTGGCTTTCTTGTTATGTTCCTAGTTGGTCTTTTAGATGGGCATAGAAAAAGGTCAATAGGACCCTAGAGGACATTCTTACCCTTCACTGTCCTAAGTGGCAAACATTGCAATTGGGGGAGGGGGGGCTCGATTTTCAGCCATCATAAGTCGTTTCCCTTGTTGGCAATGTGAATGTTGTACGTAATACCTTATTTAGTTAGTTAGCGTATGCAAGATGATTGGCTATAATAAGAGGAAAGGAAGGATAGAGAGGATAATCTTTTGGTTATGAAGAGGAATTTAGAGTAGGAGAGAACCAGATCTCTCAAATACCTTGAAGGTAAAATAGTTTTCTATTAATACACCTGTATCTATTCATATGCATGACTAGTGAATAATTTTTTTTTTGAGTTTAGTTGTACATATTTGATATCCCGCAACTAACACGGATAGCCTAGTTATATCTTGCAGGTTGAGCAAATGCGCAATGCTGGACTTATCAAAGGGGGTTCTCTAGAAAATGCCATCGTGTGCAGGTAATTTCTTTGCTACACAATAGCTAGTGAACAATAATGTAGCTTATGATACTAAAGCAGAGTTTATGCAGCAAGGTTGATTTGTTAGAAATTTCCCAATTTCATGTTTGAATTATTTACATAAAACATATCTAAGCACAGGTCCACAAAACTAGAACCATAGATCTAGATCTAGGCACTAGATTCTTAAAGTAAGTCACATTCTCCTTAAAGTATGTATGGCACTATTTGTTTATGATATACATGACGTTGTTAAGACTCTAGAGTTTTCATAGGAGTATAATCTTTTGTGTAAGATGTAGTTTTATGAGCAATGAGTCCTTTGCAAGACTCAATATTAAAATTTTATTCCTTAATCTCAAAGATTAAGATCGATAATGGATTGAGAATTAAATTCCTCTTCTATTGGAAGGGCATGCACAAAGATATTCCACAGTACATTCGTAATTGCAGGGTCTACCTGAACTAGCTTCCCTAGCAGTAATTTCCCATTTCCCTGAAACAAGGCATGACCAGAGTGGCTTTGCATGAGAGTCACTTAAGCAATTGAAGGGTTGTTGTGTTGTTGTTGCTGCTGCTTGCTTGGATTTCTAGTACATCTAGAATTTAAGGGCTTTGTTTGAATTTAGTGCTTGAAACGTCCAGCTCTTGAATTATTTTCCATTAAATATGGCCTACAAATGAACTTATTTCCCTTCTAACCCCTCAAGGCATGAATGATCAGATTATGACAATCATATAAGCTGAAGTAGTTTGAAAGATAACAGCTGTTTTTATTGGAAACTCCGAGTATGGATGGATGTAACTTGAACACGAAATCAATCTCACGGGGTCTGTACTCTGTAGATTAGGCTGCAGTACACATGAAACTGTAATTCATATGTTTGCTAGCTAATGAATTTTCTTAGCACAAAGCTGCAAGCTATGTAGATAATTCTGTGGGATCTGGTGATACTTTAAAAAGTAATGCATTCATTATATTCATATCGTCTATTGTGATTGTATGTCAATATATAATTAGTACTGTTTTCTTTTGTAGTGCCAGTAAAGGTTGGTTGAATCCACCTCTGCATTTCAGTGATGAACCGTGTCGTCATAAGATCTTAGATCTTATTGGTGATCTGTCATTGTTTGCTCAGTTTGGTAGTCAAGGACTCCCAATAGCACACATCGTAGCTTACAAGGTATGTGAATTCCGTTCTCTGTAGTTCCCTATACTAAATATTTTCATCTGTCAATTTGATTTTTATTCTGTCCCAAATGCTGATGCTGTCCCTCATGTAAAAGATGTGTGTCCTATTTAGCCCTCACTATGGAATATGCTCAAGATGCTGCACCTGAGACGAACATGATTTTTAATGCAATTGATTCTTATGCTTGATGCAGGGTGGCCATGCATTGCATGCTGATTTTGCACGCCGCTTGATGGGAATGATGTGAAAGGCTGGCTGGCACATTGCCACCGATAACATAACTAATCTGCTAATGCAATTTTTTGGTAAATTTGATGCTGAAGTTCCACCTGATGCTTTTGAGCTCCTGTGCAGCTAAGGTGGGCAGCAAAGAGATGCTGAAATGCCTAAACGTCTTAATCATAATTCCATTTCTCTTCTTTGTTTCCGACTTTTGGAACCAGCAATGAATGACATGAAATGAAGGAGGTCGAGTCGGTCCCTCTTGTGTTGTTGCCACCATCGCGACAGCTTTAGTGAATAGTGAAAGTGTCCAAGCAAAATTTTTTGTTAAAGAAAGCAATTCAATTTCTTATTTTTTTGAAATATTACAGGAAAATCATTTAACCATAATCATGATCAAGTATGCTTTAATACCATTTGAAAATATTATTTATTAGTCCAATCATTTTACACTCATAATAGGGATTAATAATTCTTTTTCTTAATACTACGGGCTATGGCATTTATATACGACTTTAGGGTTTGACAAGTTTTTGGGTTCCAATCCCGTTGGTGTGTGCTCGCCAAAGTGAATGGGGGAAAAGGATGATAGTGTTTTAGACTTTTAGTTCGTGAGTTGTTGGTGAGCTCGCCGAAGTGAATGGGGAAAAGGATGATGGTGATTTAGACTTTTATTTCGTAAATAGTGAAAAAATGTACCGAACAATATAATATAGGGTTGTTTTAAAAATAAAAGTCGGGTATGAAAAAAAAAACCTATATTATATTGTTTGGTACATTCTTTCACTATTATGATGGTGATTTATATTGTTCGGAACAATATAAAAAGGATAATGGTGATTTAGACTTTTATTTTGTGAAAGAATGTACCGAACAATATAAATGGTGTCATCGTATATATGTCTCAAATACATATATACGATGGGTTGTTATATATGTTTTTTTTTTAAATTTTAACGGTTAGGATTTCACTTTCAAAGTTGATCAATGGTGTAGATTGTATTGACAAAATCAACGACTGATAATCTTTTACCTCCACTATAAATACTCACTCTCACCCTCACTATTTTCACACCAAAAATTCAACTTCTTTCTCTCACACAACACAAGTCAAGATGATGCAGGTTTCCCTAATTTCATACTACGAGCATTCTTCCCTCACTATCGTTCTTTCTAATCCGGGGTTCGCCGATCATCAGGGCATCATCTTGCAAGATGATGGTATAGGTTTCGATGGGAGAGATGTTATGCAGTGTAGGTTAAAACACTGCATATCATTTGCTGCTCTTAAGCAGAAACTACTGCGGATGGTTCAACCAGAGAACGACGAGCATGCGATAATTCGTATCGTTTATCGGAAACCGGAATGGACTGATGAAGGTCTTTACTGGTCTGCCATGGATGTCAACACCGATGATGACCTCCGAGACATGATGTCCAATCATATTAGGTTTAAATGGAAGAGTTACATTCATCTGTACGTCGAAAGCAAAAGGACCGTCGTTGAGATCCTTCGTCGTTTAACTCCACCAGCTCAGTAGTTTCTATTGTATTTTCTTTTTATCTATCTATTTTTATTCTAGTTGTTTATATTTTTCGCTTATGTAAGTTTGTTTTATCGAATCAATGAAATCGGAAATTTATGGAAACTCGTAAAATATAACAACCGAAATAATAAAGTGCAACAACTAATAATAATAAAGTCAAATCACATCAAACATCAAAGTACGAATATAGTCAGTACAGACATCAGCACAAAAATCCCCTAGCCTCCTCCTCGCCTACGTGGTGGTGGTCCGTCAGGTGGTGCCATCCCCACCAGCTGAGAGAGTCTCTGAAACGTCCGAGTGCCATGACGGATCTCGCCTCTAGTAAGCCCCTGCCTACACAACTCCACAACCTCCCGCATCCACTCAGGATCGTGGAATCGTAGCTCTGGGGAAGGTGTCCAAACTGGTGGTGTTGGTGGAGCCGGTAAGAGTCTGGGGATAGATGCACGGACATACCAGTCTAAGTATTGATCTGCAGTCTCATCCGCCCGCATTGGCGACCCTAGTAGTAGTCTTGTGAGCGTCGCCACACTAACCATGAAGTGGGTGATCTGATAGACGCAGTTGGGGTGGCTCGGACGACCTCTAAGAGGGTCACGTGGGATAACCTGAACGTACCCAAACTGTCACAGGCACCTATCAGGCATGTAGCGAACTCTGAAGTCGGCCCAGCTGATGAAGCTCCTGTATAGGGAGATCTGCTCAAAGGGTCTACCAGCCCGGTGATCCTCAAATGGTCGCCAGTAGACATTCTCTGGTCTCAGCTCATCAATCATCTTCTTGTAGTGGCTCAGCTTCAAATGATCTGTCTTCTTCTTCCTAAAGCGCCGAGCCAGTGGCTCCGCACCGCGTACACTACAAGAAAAACGTGCATTTTCGGCGGATTTTTCCGCCAAAAAACACCAAATTCCGCCGCAAAAACGTGCATTTTCGGCGGATTTTTCCGCCGGTAAAACGTTGGTGGCAACGTGTTTTCGACAGAATTTCCGCCGGTAATTTCCGGCGGATTTTTAGTCATTTTCGGCGGATTTTCCCCCCGTACTTTCCGGGGGAATTTTGTCGTTTCTGGGGGAAATTCCGCCGGAAATGCACAAAAATTAATTTTTTATTTTATTTTTTTAAAAAATCACATAAAAGTCACCTATTTTCCACTAAAAATTAATTTTTTTTTAAAATAATTCAACGTTTTCTTTTTATTTAATTGTTTTTTTGATAGGGGAGTAACACACTTCCGTAAAATTCTTTTTATTTAATGTGATAGGGGAGTAACACACTTCTCTAGTCTCACCTTCTAATATGGTCAAAAAATCAATTTGCTCCGTGAAGACTTGCGTAATCCAAATGAAGAATAATGGGTCCAAATTTTCATCTTTTTGTCCGGGATACGATAATGATCAAGCTCCAAAGTGATCACTGAATACATGAAACATTATAACTAATAAATCCAAAAATAAGTAGAGGTTCTGGGTAGATAATTATAAAGCATTACTCCTCCGATTGAACAGAAATATTGGACAGGAATTGCATATATTAGAAAATAAGCAGAAGAAGTTGATAGAAGAAACAAAGTAGTTTTAGTGAAGAAATTTGATAGAAGAAGTTATGATAAGTGTTGAAAATGTGTAGAAAGAATGAGTGAATGAGGATATAAAAAGAGGTTGAGGGAGTGAGGCCGTTGGAGCTGCGTGAGCCAGATGACGTTTTCGGCGGAAAGCTTTGTTGTTTCCGGCGGAATATGGGACTGGCAGAGCACATGGGACGCGTTTCACGACGCGTCATTTTTTCGGCGGAATCAATGTCCTTTCCGGCGGAATTATTGGGACGCGTGGACCAGTGCATTGACTGACTGGTCCTTTTCGGCGGAATCAATGTCCTTTCCGGCGGATTTAATTTTTTTTTCCTGCTCTTTTTTCTTCTACTTTGTAATCCGCCACAAACTCAAAAATTCCGCCAAAAATATTAAAATTCCGCCAAAACGTTTCTGGCGGATTAAATCCCCCAAAAAGTACAAAAATCCGCCGGAAAGTTTCTGGGGGATTAAAATCCGCCAGAAAGTTATGCCTTGTAATTCTAGTTTTTCTTGTAGTGGTATATGACCAGCCTTCCTCTCTGCCATCCGAGGGAAATACCACATAATCCAAGACTGAAATGCAAAAATAAACAACATATCACTACGCCAGAATTGTAAAAAGAGATCGCCACCTTTAGTAGCGTTTATAAAAAAACGCTAGCCATTTTAATAACACGCTACACCATTAGTAGCGTTTTAAAGTAAAACTCTACCTATTAGGTAACACGCTAGACAGATCCCTAGCGCTTTTACTCAAAACGCTAGCAAATTAGAAAACACGCTAGACAGATCCCTAGCGCTTTTATTCAAAACGCTAGCCAATTAGAAAACACGCTAGATAGATCCCTAGCGTTTTTTAGAAAGCGCTAGCTATTTAGAAAACACGCTAGACAGATCCCTAGCGCTTTTATTCAAAACGCTAGCCAATTAGAAAACACGCTAGATAGATCCCTAGCGTTTTTTTATAAAACGCTAGGTATTTAGTAAACACTCTAAACTAACCCTAGCGCTTTTACTCAAAACGCTAGGTATTTAGAAAACACGCTAGATAGATCCCTAGCGTTTTTTAGAAAACGCTAGGTATGGTTAAATAATTTTTTTTTGTTTCCCATTGAGCTACTTCCCTCTTTCAGCTAACACTCTTACCCAGAAACGCAAAATCACTCACCCAGAAACGCAAAACCCTAACACCCTAACTCAAATTAACATCATCTCTCTCAACGAAAATCATCTCTCTCGGTGAACATCATCTCTCTCACTCGCACAACATTGGTGAGTTTTCTCTGCTCTTTCTCTGCTTCTTGTTAGATATTAATTGTGGGTTCTAGTTTAGAAATATATTAGTTTTGTCACTTGTGCACACTAGACTCTTCTTCTTTTTTTCACCACTAGCCTCTTCTTGTTACACATAAATTAATTGTTTGGAAGACTAGACTATATGGTTCCTTTGTCTTGACCAAAGGACCGAGAATAGAAATAGAATATGATATAGATATAGCTTGGGAAAATAAGGAGTGGAATTGAAAAAAATTTAAAAGAGGAAATTTTGTTTGTTTTTTTATATGAATTGATTCTTCATTATATTCGAATTGCTTGATGGGTCATATGTTAAAGTTCTCTTCTCAGATTTTATTATAAATATTTGGCAATTATGGATAGAAATTGGATGTCCGCCAATCGTCATCCCCAAGGAGTATACATACCGGAGTGGATTATTTTGTGAGTTGTCTTTGTTGAACGTTTAGGGACTTCTAGTGGTATGAAATGTCCTTGTTTAAGGTGTTGTTATGTAAAATCGATTCTCGCAGAGGAGTTGACACGACATTTAAAGGCGAATGGAATTGATCAATGTTACACTTGTTGGATAATGCACGGTGAGAAAAAGGTGAATCTTCAAATATGAATGATATTAGTAAGAGATATGCGCGCCGGTTGACACACGGAACACATTCATTTGATGCGCGAATTTGAAGAGATGGCAAAGGTGGTTGAAGAGGATCTTAATGATTGTCCCGAAATGTTTGAGAAGTTGATAACCGATGCAGAGACACCATTGTATGCGGGTTGTAATGAATTCACAAAATTATTGGTCGTGATCAAGTTGTATAACTTGAAAACTCGCCACGGATGGACGGATAAGAGCTTTACCGATTTACTCTCACTTCGAAAGAAATGTTGCCGAATGATAATGTGCTTCCTTCTGGACGTATGATGCAAAGCAAATGTTGGGGTCTATTGGCTTGAACTATGAGAAGATACACGCTTGTCCGAATGATTGCATTTTATTTCGGAATGAACATGCGTTGTTAAAGTCGTGTCCTAAATGTAATGCACCGCGGAGATAAGAAGAAAGAGTCCGCTCCACAAAAGGTGTTGTGGTATTTTCCTATAATTCCTCGATTTAGGCGCATGTATCGTAGTTCGTAAGATGCAAAACACTTGACATGGCATGAGGATGAAAGGATTAAAGATGGTATGCTACGACACCCTACAGATTCTCCGCAATGGAAAAAATCAATATTGAGTATCCTAATTTCGGGGATGAAACGAGAAACCTACGCCTTGCATTGTCTGGCGATGGATTTAACCCGCACGGTATCCGAGTAGCTCCCACAAGATACATGGCCCGTGATTTTGGCGATTTATAACTTATCGTGGCTTTGCATGAAACGCAAATATATGATGTCGTCTTTTGTTAATTTCTCGGGCCCAAACAACCAGAAATGATATTGATGTATACTTGGCTCCTTTAATTGAAGACTTGAAGCAAATGTGGGAGATTGGGGTAGAGGTGTATGATGGGTTCAGAGAAGAAAGTTTCACCACGAGGGCTATGATCTTTGGCACAATTAACGACTTTCCCGCATACGGCAATCTATCTGGCACAGAACAAAGGGCGGTGTGCATGCCCTATATGTGAAGATAACACAGTTGGATGTGGTTGGAACATGGTAAGAAGAATATCTATCTTGGTCATCGTAGATTTTTGCCATCAACTCATCACTATCGATTGTGGAGAAAGGCATTTGATGGGAATACAGAAACACGTAGAGCTCCCCGCCTTTGACGCGAACAGTGTTTTGAAAAGGTGGAAGATTTGAACATTAAATTTGGGAAGCCTTTTGCGGGAGAGATTGCCAAACGAGGGTGGAAGAAAAAGTCGATTTTCTTTGAGTTGCCATCTTTGAAGTCATTATATGTAAGGCATTTCATTGATGTGATGCATGTTGAAAAGAATTTCTTCGAAAGTGTCATTGGTACCTTACTCAATATGCCGGGTAAGACTAAAGATACCATCAACTCAAGGTTGGATTTGGTTAGTATGGGTTTGAGACCTGAATTGGGTCCTAGTAAAGAAGGGTACACGTACATATCTACCTCCGTGCTCATACTCTATCTAGAAAGGAGAAGATCATCTTTTGTGAGTTTCTTCATGGAGTTAAAGTTCCGCAGGATACTCTTCAAATGTGGCGACTCTTGTATCGATTAAAGACCTCAAGTTAAAGTCTCTAAAGTCCCACGATTGTCATGTTCTCATGGAGAATTTGCTACCCATTGGTATACGATCCATTTTGCCTAAGAAAGTGCGTCAGACCTTAACCAAACTTTGTTTATTCTTTAAGGCGATTTGTAGTAGAGTGATTGACCCTGGAAAGTTGCCAACATTGCAAAGAGAAATTATCATCACTTTGTGTGAGCTTGAGATGTATTTCCCACCTTCCTTTTTTGACATAATGATTCATCTAATAGTTCATCTGGTTAGAGAGACACAATTGTGTGGCCCATGTTACATGAGATGGATGTATCCGTTTGAGCGTTACATGAAGATATTAAAAGGATATGTGAAAAATCGATCACGACCTGAGGGTTGTATTGTTGAGCGCTATATAGTTGAAGAGGCTATTGAGTTTTGCACGGGCTATCTATCTAGTCTTGAATATTCTCGTGGGACCGCCAAGGTCTCGCCATGAAGGAAGGATTAGTAAAGGGATGACAGAACTAAATTAGTGATGGTATCAAGGAAAGAACTAGAGCAAGCACACTTGTACGTTCTTCACAATGATAGTGAGGTTGATTCATATGTTGCCAAGCACAAGGAGATTCTTAAGAGTCAATTCCCTGAAAGAAGCAAGTTTGGTTAGCAAAAGAACACAATAGGAGTTTCATAGTGTGGCTAAAACATCACATTGATGGTGAGTGTGTTTGAATCCTACTTCGATTTCAAAAAGATTGAGATGGTTAGCAAAAGGTCCAAATATACATGTCTTCTCTTACAACAACTATCTAATGAACGAGTGCACTTTCTATACAAAAGAACAAGATGATCGAGTAAAATGCAAAATAGTGGGGTGACTCTTGTAGCTCATTCTATGCATGCATCCAAAGCAAAGATAGAAATCCCATATATGCGAATATGTCTTACTTTGGCTTCATTGAACACATATGGGAGTTGGATTACAATATGTTTCAGAGCCCTGTGTTCAAATGTGAATGGGTTGACAATAATCTTGGTTTACTGATTGATAAATTAGGGTTCATGCGGGTGAATTTCAACAAGTTAGGATATAAAGATGAACCTTTTATTTTAGCATCGCAAGCTCAACAAGTGTTTTATGTCACCGATCCAGCTTAATATCAATTGGTCTATTGTTCTATTGATCGACAAAAAATTTGTGTATAACAACGATGATGATGAAGCACTCGATGATGTTGGTGTTGAGGACGACCACTTTCTTCGTAACATCGTAACCAATAATAGGGAAAATACTTCTATAGAGGATGTTGTATATTTTAGAAAAGATCATAATGATGGAATTATTATTCGCTCGGAAAAAAATACCAAGACGCGAATTGCAAACAAAATTTTATCTAGGAAAAGGAAAAGGTAATATAGACTTAATGATATCTCGTTATTTTTATTAATAGATAATATTTATATTGTTTTTGTAAATTTAACAATAACATGGATTATATATGTTATATTGCAGTCGATGGCATCACTTAGTGATCATGAGATCTAGTGGTCAAGACAGTAGAGTCATTGAGGGTCAGGCTTGTTATATATGTTTCTAGCTTTAATTTGTAGCTACTTTTGAGTTTCATAATGTAAGTTACTTATTATGTTGTATGATTTGGATATATATTAATTATGTTGTAAGTAATTGTTAGTTTAATATGGTCTTTTGGTGATATGTACATATGTGTGTGTATCTATATATTGGTTTGTAATGATATATTGGCTGAATTTTGTTGGAATGTATTTTCTGAATTTTGTTGGAAGGGAATGAATTTATAGGTTGTAATTAAAATGGAGAACAAACCAAAATAAAAAAATATTTAAAAAAATTCAGTCAATAGGTAGCGTTTTAGAGTGAAAACGCTAGAAATAAAGTTAAAAATTCATTCAATACCTAGCGTTTTATAGATAAAACACTAGGAATTGTAAAGAGGAGCTAGAGGATCCCTAGCGCTTTCTGAAAAACGCTAGGAATGGTAAAGCAAAGGTGCTATAAATCCCTAGCGTTTTATATAAAACGCTAGGAATGTTAGTAAAAGGTGCTATAGCATCCCTAGCGCTTTTATATAAAACGCTAGGAATGTTAGTAAAAAGGTGCTATAGCATCCCCAGCGTTTTATATAAAACGCTAGGAATGTTAGTAAAAAGGTGCCATCCCTAGCGCTTTTATATAAAACGCTAGGAATGTTAGTAAAAGGTGCTATAGCATCCCTAGCTAGCGTTTCTGACGCTAGGAATTGTAAAAGGCGCTATAGCATCCCTAGCGCTTACATAAACGCTAGGAATGGTAGTAAAATTTTAATAGCATCCCTAGCGCTTTACATAAAACGCTAGGAATTGTAAAGAGGCGCTATAGCATCCCTAGCGCTTTATGTAAAACGCTAGGGATGCTATTAAAATTTTTACAAGGCGCGCTCTCATCTCCTCCTCACACACTCACGTAGACGTCTCTTCATCTACCTAACTTCTCTCCACGACCCAGAAACCCTCCACGAACAACCCGTAACCCGCAACAACCTGCACTGAAACCCGAAAAACCTGCAACACACTCACGTAGGCGCCTCGCTCATCTACCCTCTTCGCTCATCGTGCTGCTGCGAACCTCCACGACCCAGAAACCCTCTTCGCTCATCTTCGCTCATCTCCACGCCGTACTCAGCTCTCCTCTCTCTCCTTGGTGCTACGACCCAGAAACCCTCCCATTTGTCTCCTTTTTCTCGCATTCTCTCTCCCTTTCAAAAGGTATTTCGCACTCATTCTCCACCTCTCTCACCGCAATGACTATTTCATTGAGTCTATGAAACTTGAACCGCCCATGCTTTTTACTTGCTTTGTGATCTGTTTCACTATTTTTAATATTCCGTGTTGAAAGGGATTCAGATTGCTTGTGTGGTGCATTTTCTACTAGAGTTGTGTGACTAGATTTCTCAGGTATGGAGTTTCTTTTTTAAAAATATATCAATAATGCTCCAAAGTCCTATATATCAAAATGTTTTTTGTCTGTGCATGTTCATTATTTTCAATGTTGTATTTAATTAGTTGTTAGATTAGTCTGGCTTAGATAGCATTATTAACTTGACTAGTGCATGGCTTTCCTAGTGCATGCATGGCTTTCTCTGTTTAGTGCATGGCTTTCATATATATGTTTACTCTAGGTTCTTAGTGCATGACTTTCATATATATGTTTACTCTAGGTTCTTAGTGCATGGCTTTCATATATATGTTTACTCTAGGTTCTTAGTGCATGGCTTTCATATATATGTTTACTCTAGGTTATATACTTAGTGCATGGCATGGCTTTCCTATGTATGTTTACTCTAGGTTACTTAGTGCATGGCTTTCATCACATACTTAGTGCATGGCTTCTTCTATATTTTGTTAAGTGTTTGTTGGTTCTAAACAATTAGAAAGCTAAAACTCACCGAGTCCATTTCATTTGGGTCATTGCAAGTCGATGGCATCACATAGTGATCATGAGAGTAGTCGTGGTGGTGATGGGGTGATAGAAACACAAAGAAGTTCACTCCCGAGGAATTACATCGAAAAAGAATATCGCCCATCTGGATAAGTAAAGGACACGAGAAATATAAGGTAAGTTAATTACTAATTATTAATGTTGTTCTCTACCTTTCCAAGTTATCTAATTATTTAATGATTTAATTATTTAAGGTCCGATGGAGTGTTAAAGGTTTGCCAATTGGAGACAACGGCACAAATTTAATTAGCTTTATTGGTACTAAGGTGAAGCAAATCTTTCCAATTTCAATAAAAAGTTGGAATGAGAAAGATAATACGCTTTTGCCTAAACCGAAAGATGATTTTTGGTCCTTAATACAGTATATAATTTTAGACCTCTTTAATAATCTTATTTAGTGAATTTTTAGTTGTATTTATTTAATCCATTTTTATGTATAAGTAGAAACACTTTGATGTCGATGATGCCCAAGAGATTGGATACTCAAGGAAGCGGGAAGGTTGCATCGGGCATATAGAACTCGATGTGGGGAAAAAGTATTCAAAACATCCTGATGGGACCATCGACAGAGCCTCCAAAGATCAGTATGCCTAATTATAACTAAGGAGGATTGGACCAAATTTGTAGATATACGCACTACAGATCCGGATTTCTGGTTAGTATATTAATTATTTAAGTTATATATATATATATATATATATATATATATATATATATATATATATATATATATATATATATATATTTCACAACAAGATATCATTCATTAATGTATACTTATGTTTTTAAATAGAAAAAAGCAAAGCCAATAAAGTGAGAGCTTCTAATCCCGAGTACCCTTATAGAGAGAGGTTCAAGTGGATATCAAATTCTTGAAGAAAGATTGGTAAGACACAATTAGTTTAATTTATTATGATTTAATGAATCTTTTAATTTACAGCTTGATTAACAATTATTAAACTTAAATAGTTATCGCAAGAGGGGAAAGATCCAACTCAAGAATCCCTTGATCGTTGTAATTTATCTGTTAGAGGCCCGACAAAACAAGGATGGGAGATTGTGGATCCGAAAACTAAGGAGGTCAAGGACAAAATTGTAAGTATTCCAAAATTCATGTATTGTAATTTTAATTTTATGATTCCTAGCAAGTTGGAATTTGTGTCTGACTATATTTTTTTAATCCGTTACTCGATTTTTTTTGACACGTGAACATATTTTTTATTGTCGATTAAATTTCTTTGACACTTGTTTATTATTTTTATCCGTTACTCGATTTTTTTTTACACGTGGACATATTTTTTATTGTCGATTAAATTTCTTTGACACTTGTTTGTTATTTTTATCCGTTACTCGATTTTTTTTGACACGTGGACATATTTTTTATTGTCGATTAAATTTCTTTGACACTTGTTTATTATTTTTATCCGTTACTCGATTTTTTTTGACACGTGGACATATTTTTTATTGTCGATTAAATTTCTCTTGACACTTGTTTATTAATTTTATCCGTTATTTATGTTTGTGCATCAGCAAAGCATATCACAATCTGTATCACAAGGAGATTTAACAGATTGTGATGGTCAACAAGATGTCCTTGCTCGTGCCTTGGGAAGGGAAGAGAGACAGGGTCGGATTAGAGGTTATGGATATGGGATTCCTCCTACAACTGTGTTTGGGCCAAAGAGCCAAAGCAAGGGGTGCGGGGATTGTAAAGTCATGGCGGCAAAGTATGACGAGCTATCCAAGAATGTTGCTGTATTAATGGAAGAGAGACAGATGTTTAAGCAGCTCTTGGCACAAAGGATTGGTGCACCATCCCCGCCGCACCACCCCCTGCGAACCTATATCACCCGCTGCACTTCCATAGCGCCCGAGATAGCTGCACACCATCCCTTCAACACGTATTTAACAAAACTCGACTGCTTTTTTTGTACATATGTATTTGATAAAATTATCATGTATATTTATTTTTCTTTATAATTGATTTAGGATAATCGTGAATGTGAGCTATATATTGCAAACCCACATCGAAAGGTTGCAGTGGGTTTGATATGTAACCAATTGAGTGCCACACTTTGCACAATTTACCCATGCCCGAAAACCATTTGAGAGTTAGGGTAGACTATTCAATAGAGGGTCTCTGCACCATTGCTCTGCTCCAATTGCTAATGCGGATATATTTATCGTGGATCAAGCACTTAGTACTTTTGTGGCATGGCCTCAACAACTTGTCGTTGTAAGTGACAATATTTTTGTTAATAAGTTGATGACTATAATGTGTGTTAACTAACTAATTAATCATTTTTTAATATATACTAGGTACCCCAAGTGTCCCGACCTTCCCTTCCATAAAAGTGTCCCGACCTTCCCTTCCACTACCAAACTCTCCCGACCATCTACTTCTATACACCAGTCCAACATGTTGGTCAATTTCCCATTGATGAATTCCGTAAGTACATCGATTCTCTAAAGGTCCACATCACTCAAAAATGAACCCGACGACCAAATTTTTTTACCGGCCGATAACATTGTGGGCCTCGAACAGGTTGGTAATTCTCAACATGGAGGATCCAAAGCTATAGTTGAAATGGATTGGGCCATTTGCATCGATATTAGAGTATACCGTAGGTATGTATTAAATTATTTGTACACAATAGTTGTTTATATTAGAGTATATATTAGAGTATATATATGAGGATCTCAAAGTTGTATATATATTATTTATAGGTTTTTGTACAATCGTCTTACGTCCTCTTTCAAACTTATTACGTATATTTCTTCTTGTGTCCAGCGTGTATCGTTGTGTTTAAGCAAGGTAATACAGAGAGGAACGTATTATGGCTATTAAGAGTGAAATACAAAGTTATATCCATTCACGCTTCATGGATGCCAAGCATTTGAAGGCGACTTTTTTATTTTTGGCACCACTCAATAATGGGTGAGAAATTTAGTCTTCAATCACTTGTTTAATTATTTTGAGGATTGTATTATAGTGTAAATTAATGTGTACTCATTCGTGATTCATTTACTTGCAGGCAACATTGGGTACTCTTTGCAATAAACCCTAAGCAAAATGTTGTCTACTATCTGGATTCACTTCAAGGCCATTACAACGTCTCGTGAGACTTCGTAGAGATGGTTGAGAGGTGTGTATGTGTAACCCTCATTTTAATTTGTATAATTTAATATATGTATTTTGTTCAACTTAACGTTATATATATATATATATGTATGACGTTACAGTGCTTTGAAAGAATACTTGGGATTATCTACGAGTAAAACAAGATGGCTACCCATAACTGTAAGCTTTTTAAGAATCATTCTTATAATTTTAATTGAATTTTTGGTCATAAAATGTGACAATTAAGTTATAATCTTTTGCTTTGTAGTGTCCTAAACAACCAAATAACAATGATTGTGGGTACTACGTTATGAGGTTTATGAAAGAGATTATCACTCATGACAAAGTAACAATCCCAACCAAGGTAACTACTTAGATTTCTTTTTTATATTGATATTATAATACTTACTCACATTTAATAAACATTTTAATTCTAATTTTATTTCATTTTATTTTTCAAAGATTTTCCCAAATTTTAAAATATCCGAATTACTCACAACAACTTACAATGAGTAGGGGGAGTGGTGCGCTTTGTTTCTAGCTTTTTGTAGCAAGTTTTGAGATTCATAATAGTTTAGTTATTATATATGTTGTATATATTGGATTTATATTATGTTGTAAGTACTTCTTAGAATGATATATATTGGATTGGAAATATTATTTGATGAATTTTGTTGATCGAATTTTGTTTGAATGATATTGGATTGGAATGTATTTTCTGAATTTGTTTGGAAGGGAATGAATTTATAGGTTGTAATTAAAATGGAGAACAAACCAAAATAAAAAAATATTTTAAAAAAATCAGTCAATAGGTAGCGCTTTTAGAGTGAAAACGCTAGAAATGAAGTTAAAATTATTCAATACCTAGCGCTTTAAAAATAAAACGCTAGGAATTGTAAAGAGGAGCTAGAGGATCCCTAGCGCTTTCTGAAAACGCTAGGAATGCTAATAAAAGGTGCTATAGCATCCCTAGCGCTTTACATAAAACGCTAGGTATGGTAGTAAAAAGGGCTATAGTATCCCTAGCGCTTTAATTTAAAACGCTAGGAATGGTAGTAAAAGAGCTATGGGATCCCTAGCGTTTTATTTAAAACGCTAGGAATGGTAGTAAAAAGAGCTATGGGATCCCTAGCGTTTCGTAAAACGCTAGGAATTGTAAAAAGGCGCTGGTCAATGGCTAGCGCTTTATATAAAACGCCACGTATGTCTAAAACACGCTGGGTCAATGGCTAGCGTTTTTTAAAACGCTACTAATGGGGTGTACGCATTAGTAGCGCCAGCTTCTCTAGCGTTTTAAAACGCTACCAATGCCCAAAAAAAACGCTGAAAATCCTAATACGCTGGCGTAGTGATAAGTGATTTCCACATGATATATGCATCCTATTGTTCATGTCATAACTTGCAAGTTTGAATTTTGTTTTGATCTTGAGTGGTATAGGAAGTTCGGTTTAGGCCTTAAAAATTAGGGTTTATTTGCTTTCCTTTTACTCTTTGATTTTTGTAAATAAATGCTTGATGTGCCTAAACTTGCTATGATCTTGTTCTATTGCGTTAGTTATGATTTTTAGCATGAAATAATGTGTTGTTTTTGACCATGTAAGGTTTCGGCCTTAGGGTGTTTTTAGGGTTCATTTCAATGCTTAAAATGTGTGTTGATTTTGTGTAGAAATGTGTAAGAATGTGAATGTGTTCTTAAACTTTTTACCACTCATTTTCATGTTTACTTTACCACTCACTAGCATTTTACCATAAGTAAAAAAAGAAAACATTTTTACTTTCTACTTTACTATTTCATTAAGTAATTACCTTACACTTCATGCATGCTTGTTTTACTCTTCACTAACTTTTTACCACAAGTTTTTACCACTTGTCTATTTACAAAAACACCCAAAAGATTTTTACACTTTGCATCTTATCATTCATGCATTCATACAAGTTTATATCTTTTGCATTCATACTCTCTTAAATGCCCATGCATATATTAATCCCATGTCTTGTGTTCTACACATGTATGTTCATGCATTTTAACACTTGCCTACTCATGCATTCAATAATGCCATGCCTTGCTTTCCACTATTGTATGCTCATGCATTTAATCATGCATTCAATAATGTTATGCTTTGTATCCTACAATTGCATGCTCATACACTCATATACTTGTTTAATCATGTATTCAATTAATCATGTATGCAATTGTTCATGGCAACTTGTAAATATTCTTCATGTTTGCTTTGCTTATGCTTTCATTGTTGTCTCGGTTTTAAAAACTATTTATCCAAACACAGTCTGAATTAAGAAAAAAATTAAGTTTACATTTATACCTAGTATAGACTGACATACCCTCCACACTGCGTCGTGTCCCTCAAAGACGCAGAGTTCAATGACTCATACATGGCAGCTAGTGCACCTGCACCCCATGCATAGCCTCCAAGAACATCTACACTCAGATCATCAAGGTAGAGCAGCCACTTAGCCTCAGCTCTGTCTCTAGTCTTTGTAGTGAAGAGGTTGTAGGTCAGAAGTAGAAGCAGATAAGCCCTCATAGCATCTGTCATGTCACCACACTATGCAGTATTACGCTAAAAAATGCCCAACAGCCAAGTGAAACTGAAATACGAACCGCTAGGGGTGTTGTTAGCAGCCCCAGTACGTGAAACACCCAGATAGGTCTCTGCAAGCTGTGTGGCATACTCCGAGGTGACAGTAATGGCAGGAGGTGTGGCATAGTTCCCCTGGATGGGAATATGCAGCAAACAAGAGACTCATCCAGAGTGATCGTCATCTCACCAAATGGTAAGTGAAATGACGAAGTATCTGAATGCCATCTCTCGATAAAAGTCGACAGCAACTCATGGTCTACGGTGGCGTGGCCAATGAAGAGAAGTGGGGCCAGTTTGGAGTCCCTGAGCACTGGGGAACGCTGAACTAGGGCATCGTGGTGTACCTGCAGCTTGGTATGGATTTTGTTGCCATGAGCCCAGACTTTCACAACATGCTGATAATCCTGAATTAAAAATAAAAATGATGTAAGCAAGAAGTGCAGACTATGTACGTTAAATAAACTATGTAAGCAAAAAATTCAACTTACCAGTCAGCGCGCACTGAAGTGCAGACATGATCTGCCAGATCAGTGAAGAGAGGGTACTGAGGCCGAGGCTCCTCCTGATGGCCCTGATCCTCCTGAGGCTGCTCCTCATGATACTCAGACATAGACTCATCTGACGAAGACATGTCTGTATGCTCCTGATCCTCATGATCCTGATCAGCATGATGGTTGTAGCGACCGAAAAATCCGGGAAAGGATTCTTCGAAAGGTTCTTTAGGAAGCCGCCACCAAATTTTAGTTTAAGGGAAAATTCGGAAAATCCCTTTAGGTTTTAAGATAAGGCGTTGTTTGGGTTCGGGAGTCGTTATGTGTGGGGAAGGTATTAGCACCCCACGACATCCTATTGTCTAATTAATTTAAGATTTATTTAATTGTTACCATTTTATTTGTAAAGAAAATGACTTATTTAGATTTTTGTTTTTTAGTGCTTGACAAGGGTTGAGTCTTGCTCCTACGTACCTCCAGATGCAATGGAGGAATCAAAGCTACGTAGTTCTTCCTGAAAGAGTTTTATGGGTTGGTGTTTTTTAATGTAGGGGTCCTAGGATTCCTTGAACTGTACAGCTCACTGATTCCTAGGACGCTGACTAACCCGATTGTACAACCGACTTAGTCCCCTACTTTTTGAAAATGATTTTTGAATTTTTGAAAGGAGTTGTGAGATGGGTTGATTTTAGAATAGGTATTCTAGAACTCCCGAATCTGCATGCTGACTCATTAGTTCTAGAACGCTGACTAACCCGGTTGTACAACCTGCTTAGTCCCCTATTTTTAGAAAAATGGTTTATTTGTATTTTATTAAGTTTGCGGGTGGTTACCGAATCAGATACTCATTGGCCTAAAATAATGACTAACCCGGCCAGTACAACCGATTTAGCCGCTTATTTTTAGAGAAAATAATTCATTCGTATTTATTAAGTTTGTAGGTTACTTGAATCAGATACACTCATTGGCCCTAAAATAATGACTAACCCGGCTGTACAAACGATTTAGCCGCTTATTTTTAGAGAAAAATAATTCATTCGTATTTATTAAGTTTGTAGGTTACTTGAATCATGTACCATTGGCCTAAAATAATGACTAACCCGGTTGTACAACCGACTTAGCCGCTTATTTAATTTCGAGAGAAAAGTATTTATATTTGAATTGGAAAAGAATTAAGATGGAAAAAGGGGAGTGGAAATTGTAAATTGAGGTTTTATTAGTCGCAGGGGGTTGTATAATTAATAGGAGGTGTAAAAAGGAAGCCCAGTTCGCATAGGAGAGCCCAAAAGATGCTAAACTGGCTTAAGTGGGGAGGTATGAGCGTGAATCGCTGGGGTGTGCATAGCAATCAAATATTTAAAACAATAAAAAAATAAGAAGGCATTAATATAAGCCCAACATCCAGAAGCTGGAAACCTAAAAACCGATTCCCCTTATCCTCCTTGTCCAAGCGCGCCCCAGAGAGGGGAAATAAATCCTTGGCGAAATTTCCGCCTCCTTTCACCGGTGGAGGCGCGGTTAAGGGCGAAGCTCGCTCGCCGCTTCGGGAGAGAGCGAGGTAGTGAGAGAAGGAAGATGGGTGGTGATGGAGGTGGCGCCGGCGACGGGGATCCCGCCGGCGAGAACACGGTGAGTTTCGCCTCTCTCTCCGTTTCTTCTTCTGCTTTTTTCTATTATTTTTCATTTTTGCTATACTTCATCCTTATATATCTCTCTCTAACTCCGATGCCTTTTATTCCTACTTTTATCCTTGATGCTTCTTTTCTAGTTTTTAAACAACTTTACAAACCCAAATAAAATTCCATGAAGTCGCACTTCTATTTAATCAAGTTGGTTCCTAATTCCACTCTTCTTTATGTGACTTTCACCTTGATTCCCTCAAGCCATCCCAGCAACTTACTTTATTTTTTATCTTATATATATATAATCTTAACCCCTATTTGATCTTAATTTTACTGCCCTTGGATGTTTTCTATTATAGATCTGATTCACGTGAGTTTTGTTCCTATTTCTTTGGATTAAGACCACATTTTTATTAACAAGGTTGATATAACATGATTAAATTCAGAAACCAGGCGTGCTCGTAACTAAGAATTTTAACCTGCTCACAACTCAACTAGTAGCCACGGTGATAAAATAAGATGGGATGATTAATGAACCAACCTGGGTTTCCAGCTTCTGAGGTTCTCTTTGATTAGTGTTACTGCTGCTATTTGTAACATCCTTAATTTCGTTAATTTCAAATTAAGAAATTAACGAATGATTTATTACTTGGATGGTAATAAATCAAGTCACCGATAGGAGGTTGTTAAGGAAGCAATTTATAAATCAAGTAGAGAAAATAATTTAAATGCATAATCGAGTGGAAATTAGTACTCTAAGGGTATTTTAGTATTTATACCACTCACGTTAAATGAGCTCTAGGATAGCAAAAATATCCAAAATACTCTCTCATTTCCACTTGTGTTGAAATAAGGGAAATTAAAGAAAGAAAGAATAAAAGAAGAAAAGAGAATCGAGAGAAAGAGAACAAAGAAAGAAAGAATGAAACGAGAGAGAGAAAAGAAAGAGAAACCGTGAGAAAGGGGAAGGAGAGGGGCGAAGGAGAGGAAGATGGAAATGGGAAGATCTCCTCATTTCAACTCGAGGTGTGGGGCTTCTCGCCTCGCTTTCTTCCATTTTTCTTCCTCTATCTATTGATACTAATTTCACACCCTAATTTCTTCTCTAACTCAATCCACCATTGTTGAACCTTAGAGCTCAAAGTGGAGAAAAATCGAAATTGGGTGACTTGGAAGCTTCAGATTGCTCGTGGGAAGCTCAACTACTTGCTCGGGAGTGTTGGGTACGAGTTTTATGGTGGATTTGAGTCGATTGAAGCCACGTAAGAATTTGGGGCTGTTGGTTTCGGGCCGAGGAGCCGAATTCGGTTTTGGAATTGATTGCACAAAGAGGAGCTCTGGTTTTCTCTTGGAAGTGCTTGAACGATCCGGTTCGAGTTCGTGAAGTTTCGAGCGTGTTCGTGAAGTTTCGAGATCGTGAATTTCGCTAAGCTTTCGGTATTGTGTGATTTTCATCACACGAGGTGAGTTTTACTCACGTTAGGGAATTTTTAAAATGTGTTTGTGTTATGTTTAAATGATTTTCAAAATTTGGAGTTTCAGAATTTTCGAGTCAAAACGATATTTTACGAAAAATTACGCCGTAGTGGAAATTGAGAAAGAAACCATATGATTTTGAATGCTTGGTTTAAAGAGTTTTCAAATTCGGGTTTCGTTAATTTTTGAGTCAAAAATCGCTTTTCGGAAAGATTACGCTTTTTCGTTAAATTGTCATTTTATAAGTTGATATGTGGACCGGATTGATCGATATATGTTGAACTGAATATATGTCCGGACCGGTTTTACAGTGATTATTGTATTTTGGGATATCCATATTTCGAGGAAACTCACCAAATTTTGTTGGCAATTTTATGCAAATTCAAAGTGGTTTTGAAATAACGGTTAATGATTTGAATATTTCAAAACCGACAAATCTAGTATACGTGTGGGAACAATTGTTTTAAGAACAAAATTGATGTCCGACCGGTTATGCAGTTCATAAGAAAAACCGTATGATATGAGTCTATATCATAGAGTAAATTATGTTTGAAATTATATATATATATATATATATATATATATATATATATATATATATATATATATATATATATATATATATTATGTATAGTCCGGGTGACGACCCACCCAAGTAGCATACTAGGAGGGGGAGGTCATGGGCCCTAAACCTAGGCCTTCAAATGATAGGGTTCACCGGATTAGCAGATGTGCAATCGGTGTTATGCTAAAGAGAATTAATGTACTTCGTCTCGGATTAGCGGATGTGCAATCGGTATGATGTACAATTGTTTTGACGTTATGAATGCACCATGCACGGATTAGCAGTGTGCAATGGGCATTGTGCAATTAGTAACATGCATGGTTTATTTATTAAATCAAGAAATTAATTAATGTTTTATAAATGGACCGAGTGATAGGTGAGGGGTCACGGTAAGACTCACTGAGATTGTTATCTCACCCTACAAATGTTGTTGTTTTTCAGAGAAACAGGGGAAGAAGATCCTTTATTGCACGAGTGGATGGTGTGCTCGAGAAGGTAATGGAAGACGCAGTTCTTCTATTATTAGATTATGGTTTTCCCTTGTATCTTTGTTTTCGATTTATAACTTGAATTTATTCTAAGTTATGTATCGTTTCCGCTATTCTTGTAAAGATGTAAATCTAAGCATGAATTGTATCTCTGATGTATGCTAAAAAGGTACACTTTAGTATTTCTACTAGATAGAAATATGAGGGTGTTACACTATTCCCTGTAACTGCTACTGGTACCTCTAACTGCTACGATTGATTCGGCTTTTGCTTCTCGAAATTTCGAATTTTAGTGTCTCAATTATTAGGGTTTCGATGTGAGACCCTAATCCTTTTTTTCGGTGGTTTTGTGATATCTGTCCTTTGACTATGGGTGGATTGCTTATTTATATTAAAAAACTAGGGTTAAGGCATTAATTGAGTTTTGACTGGGTTTTGGATAATTTTTCAGGTTGGAACTCAGGCCCAACAACACTCCAAAGAAATTTTTAGAGATCACCAAACCCTAATTTGTCGCTTTTTTTAAACTGTATTTTCGGATCCTATTTTTATGTGTTTTTTAGTATTATTATTTTTTGTATTTTTGGATTTTTTGGACTATTAAGTGCTTTTAAATTGTAAATTAAACTAAATACAATATTTTTTGACATTTTTTGGACTTATTTGACTCTTAAACACTTTGTAAATTAAAATAAATAGAAACTTGACATTTTTGAATTGTTATAGTGCTTTTAAACAAAATAAATATAACAATAAAAAGAGTTCGACCAAATACAAAGACGAACGGGCCGACAAGACAATCAAGCTAAAACGAGACCAAAAATAAAAGAAATGGGCGCGTAAAAAAACCCCAAAATTAACTCTAATCGCATTATTAAGCTCCGAACTTAAACCATATTTTTAGAAAATGGCTTTAGGTGGACTGCTCACGCATTTACTAAACTCGAATACGGATATTAAATTGAAAACACACGAAAAGATCGATCATTCGCGTGCGTGCCTAATTTAAACAACGACGCTTCGATTTAGTTGAACGGAGTGGTCAGAATTGGTTTGGATTGGTAACCGAGACTCTACATCGATAATTCTTGTAATCATGCGACCAAACACGCCTTTACTAAAAATAAACGACTAAAGCGAGAAAAAGAAGACGGACAAAATTGGGGTATAACAATGCCTCTTTATTAATATTTTACTAGAAAGTGCGGAGCTCTCGAACTTTCGTAGTAGAAATAGGAATAAAGATAAGATAGACGCTAATTTTGTCCGTTTAAGGGGGGAGTGAAAGGTTTGAGAGATAAGAGGGAGTGGTTAATACTTGGCGATTAACCGAGAGTCAATGAAGCGGTCGACAAGGACCTCAAGGAGCACTAAGTCTCTCGAAGGACCACTCAGTGGTCCAAGGAGCACTAAGGCTCAAGGACCACTCAGTGGTCCGGAAGGCTGCCTAAGCCTTAATTGAAGGACCATTGTGGTCTGAAGGAGCGCAACTAGCTACGGTACTAGTTAAACGGTCTGAGGGGGCCTTTATATTCGAGCGGCCATGATGGGTCAAGATCAGGTCTAGAACTGATATGTTGACCATGAAGGACGCCCACCGTGTCTTAGGTCCGACACAACTAGTCCGAAGGACCACTGGTCCGCGGCGTCCGCCGGGCTCGACTCGACGCTGCGACCTCTGGCCACTTAGGGCAATCAAGGAGCGTAGTGCTCGGGCGACCACTCGGGTCCGAGGATCAACTTGGTGATCTGTGATACGATATGAGATCAACGCTTAAAGCGCTGACATTAGAGGAACAAAATAGGGACTAACACTGATTGTGCTTATCTGGGCACACCTAACAAATGCATCTACCGAGAAAGGGAAAACCAATCTACGTTTGATGAAGCAATTAATGGTGCAAGCAATGATTGGTATCTGGTAGGATGTGGAATGACTTTTTCCTTTTCTCTTTTTGCTTATTGTTTTTCGCTTTTTTGTTTTTTTTGTTTTGTTTGTTTTTTTTAATTGAAAAATGATGAATGCCAAATGTGCAAATGAAATGCTCGGGTGCAAATGCTATGGTGCATGAGGTGATGATATGATATGATGTGATATGATATGATATGATATGATATGATATGATATGATATGATATGATATGATATGATATGATATGATATGATGTGATGTGATATGATATGAGTGATTGGGGTATAGAAACATTTTTGGTAATGATGAGATGTGAGACTTTAGATGCGAGAAGTAGAGGTGAATATTGATCATTCTTTGAAAAGAA
This sequence comes from Oxytropis ochrocephala, assembly GCA_020916435.1. Taxonomy (NCBI): domain Eukaryota; kingdom Viridiplantae; phylum Streptophyta; class Magnoliopsida; order Fabales; family Fabaceae; genus Oxytropis; species Oxytropis ochrocephala. The sequence goes on from CM037090.1 coordinate 68,032,069, forward strand.
TAGTTTTGATTCAATACTTCAAAGAATCTCAATGTTGTTATTTACGATTAATCGATGTGAAAAAGTATTTGCAAGCTCGTTCATTTTTCTCTTCCATTTTGATGCCCCATGATGACCGAAGTTTTGGCCCACACAACTAAATAAGTGGATTTTCAACATCATATGATCAACTTGTGTTTTCTCTCTCTAAAGCATTGTTTTGTGAAGATGTATAGTAGTACGAATATAGATGAACGAGTCAGTTAACTTGGGGTTCTAAAGACCTAGGGTGTGGACATTTGTGGCACATGAAGGGGTGAATGACAAGTTTTGGGTAAAGTCATGAAAGGTGGGCTTTCCCAAGCCAAGAAATGCGGGACTGCCCCAATTTAGACTTGATGATGGTGAGTGAATAACTAGGGGACAGAGGAAATGATGAGCTAGGAATAACTAGGGGACAGAGGAAATGATGAGCTAGGAATGCCCTGACTTTGGAGTGAAAGGTGGAAAGCAATGGGCTTCATCTCAACACATGGAGTTTGGTGTTGCCCCATTTATGGTAAGGACAGAATTGCCCCGACTAGAGTAGCAACATATAGGGTAATGAGTTGAGAAATTGCCCCGGTATGGCTTTGTTGATGTGGATATAACAAGGGGATGAGATGGGTGTATGGTGAATGTCCCCATTTGTAGGTGGAGTGAAGGGTGATAGGGTTGCCCCACTTGATAACGGGAATTCAGACGGTTGTTTTGGTGAGGTTGTGGAAAGTGCCGGAGTTAGGGTAATGGGTTTTTGGAGTTTGTCCGTATGGCAATGGGTCATGTGTGGTATGACACTGCATAAATTTCCCAAGTTCAAATGGAATAGGTGGTGAAAGGGATGCCCCGCTATAGGATATAGGTGACGATCCTAGTATAAACTTTTGGTTACCTTTAAAATGACTCTCAAACTACAATAGTCTTGAGTTTGCTATGATGAAAACTACATTTGGTGATCACTAGACCTTGTCTTAGTATAACTGTAACTTGAATGAATCTTGTGGTGCAAGCCTTTTGATTTTTCTTTTCCTTTGAGTTTTTTTTTGAGATATATTTTTTTGAGCAAACATATTGTGAATAAATAAACTTATTTGTCCTAAGATTAAAACTTTGAGAAACAAAAGCAATCGGTCATTGATCGGAATGTGGCCGATGGTTTAGTGATTTATGAGGAAATGATAATCGGGCTCAAGGTAGTGTTTGGGGATCATGGGACTGGATGATTTTTTTTTGAGCGGTATGATTTGGCTAATGGTTTGTGAAAGAAGGGGTTATTAGGCTCAATGAAGTGTTTGATGATTGATGGGACAAATGATTTGGTGATGTAACTTGGCTAATGGGTGATGATTTATGAAGGAAATGGTCATCGTGCCAAAGGAGTGTTTGATGGTCTATCGAGACAAGAATTGATGTGTCTCACGGTAGGATGGACTTGTTTAGGGATGTGACTTGACCAAGGGTTTATGAAGGATAGGATATTGAGGACAAGGGAAGTGTTTGGGGTTTGTTTCGCATAAGGATCTCTTATGCATTTAATGGCAAGAAGTATCACCATAATTGTACCACTTTTTGCTTTTTCGTGGTTTTTCGATCCTCTTTTTTATTTCACTTTCTTTTTTGATTTTGATTTTTCTTTTTCTTTCTTTCGAGCTTTTGATGTGGAATTGATCATTGTCTAGGTGATTGAAAGGTTTTTAGATTTTGGCTTAAGGTGGTAGCACGAGGTTTTTTCCGAGGGTATGGGAAGATGGTCAAACTTCATTTCAAATAATGATTGCTCGCTTTCTCAAAAATTAACTTAAGGACAATAATTTATTTACTTTTATATATTTGCTCTTCTTCTTTATTTCTCCCTTTTTTATATGCCCTAATTTTTGCTTAGGCCGCTTTACGAGTTTTCACCTAACGTGCCTTTTTGAATTTATTCTTTTTTTTTTTTTAAAGGACTTGCACCAAGAGAATACAACGTTGACAAGGTTTTTTAGAGATCACACATTTGCCCAGCATGGAGGGCCTAAAGTGTTATTTCACTAGGGAACCAACCGTAAACGCCAACTATGTACTCGATGTGGGGAGTATATACCTTATGGGTGGTCTGGGTGGGATTAGGCTTTGACAGGGGATGATGGTAAGGTAGGGACGCTTAACCGACTCGCATAAAAATAAACACACATGTTACCCAAGTCACTACACAAATGCTTCGCAGAGAGTTAACATTTAAAACATGATAGAAATTTTTTTTTTTTTTTTTATGGGGCATTTCGGTCATTTATCATGGGATGGAATATATGCAACGCTTGGTAAAAATGTGAGCAAGCTAAAAATTTGAAAACGGAGTGACTTGAAACATCTTGAGTTTGCAACGGTATGGCTAAACTTTTTCAAAAAGAATTATTTATCTCACAATAATGTCCCACCTCTCATCACAATCTTTCTCTCAAAATTATGTTTTTCGTTTTTATAATGCATGATGTAAGTATGCAAATGAATGAATGCGCATGAAATGAGAATGCGAATGAACGAATGTGAAATGCGAATGTGATGTGTGTGTATGAAATGATAACATATGATTTTATTCGTCATGTCGGGGAATTATAAACTTTTCATTGGAGAGTAAAGTTCAAAATTTAATTTTGACTTCAAAGGTACCGCTTCTCCAAGGTAAAGATTTAAATTCTCTGACGGTCATAAAAGTGCATGCAACAGTAGATGTTTATTTGTTGTATGCATGTGGTATATTTTATGAAAAAGTAGTAAAAAAATGATTTTTGGTTTTTTGATATTTATTTTTTTGATAGAAGACGGTATGCATAAATATTTGTTTGAATGCGAGGGTATAAAGCTCCTTTGTGACCCTAGAAATGTATCTTACAGAGTGGGTCTAAGGTTTCTTTTATAGTGTACCTCACAGGGATAGTTCTAAAGAATCCTACACATGGTCCCTAGAGCCAAGGACTCCAGTGAAGAACACTGACCCCAACAATAGGCAAGCTATTAGAAGGGATAGCATCCTCAAAAGGGATCAAACTCTAGGTGAGATTTTCGTAACCACCCAACGAGACGTACGTCCCGCAGGCCATCACTACGCAATCTCGTTCTAACTTAGGTTTATGCTCGAGTCCGGGTAGAGGACTTTTCTCACGTGTGTGAAGTGTAGAAGTGAAGTGTGTGTAGGAGCAATTGAAAAACAACCCAAAAGCTACAAACAGACAAACAAACATATATACAAATATTGTCTTCTACCCTAGGGTTTACACAGATAAATAACATAATTATGCAAAAGCAAATAAATAAATCAAAGGGTAAAAATTGAGTTAATCCTAAATTAATTAGACTAGGTTTTGACTCTCTAAAAATAAATAAGTCCCCAGTGAAGTCGCCAGCTGTAGCGACCGAAAAATCCGGGAAAGGATTCTTCGAAAGGTTCTTTAGGAAGCCGCCACCAAATTTTAGTTTAAGGGAAAATTCGGAAAATCCCTTTAGGTTTTAAGATAAGGCGTTGTTAGGGTTCGGGAGTCGTTATGTGTGGGGAATGTATTAGCACCCCACGACATCCTATTGTCTAATTAATTTAAGATTTATTTAATTGTTACCATTTTATTTGTAAAGAAAATGACTTATTTAGATTTTTGTTTTTTAGTGCTTGACAAGGGTTGAGTCTTGCTCCTACGTACCTCCAGATGCAATGGAGGAATCAAAGCTACGTAGTTCTTCGTGAAAGAGTTTTATGGGTTGGTGTTTTTTAATGTAGGGGTCCTAGGATTCCTTGAACTGCATGTACCACTCGATTCTCTAGACGACGACTAACCCGATTGTACAACCGACTTAGTCCCCTACTTTTTGAAAATGATTTTTGAATTTTTGAAAGGAGTTGTGAGATGGGTTGATTTTAGAATAGGTATTCTAGAACTCCTGAACTGTACAGCTCATTAGTTCTAGAACGCTGACTAACCCGGTTGTACAACCGGCTTAGTCCCCTATTTTTAGAAAAAATGGTTTATTTGTATTTTATTAAGTTTGCAGGTTACCGAATCAGATAAACTTATTGGCCTTAAAATAATGACTAACCCGCTTGTACAACCGATTTAGCCGCTTATTTTTAGAGAAAATAATTCATTCGTATTTATTAAGTTTGTAGGGTTACCGAATCAGATAAACTTCATTGGCTCTAAAATAATGACTAACCCGCTTGTACAACCGATTTAGCCGCTTATTTTTAGAGAAAAATAATTCATTCGTATTTATTAAGTTTGTAGGGTTACCGAATCAGATGTACCATTGGCCCTAAAATAATGACTAACCTTGGTTGTACAACCGACTTAGCCGCTTATTTAATTTCGAGAGAAAAGTATTTATATTTGAATTGGAAAAGAATTAAGATGGAAAAAGGGAGTGGAAATTGTAAATTGAGGTTTTATTAGTCGCAGGGGTTGTATAATTAATAGGAGGTGTAAAAAGGAAGCCCAAATAGATAGGAGAGCCCAAGATGCTAAAACGGGCTTAAGTGGGGAGGTATGAGCGTGAATCGCTGGGGTGTGCATAGCAATCAATATTTAAAACAATAAAAATAAGAAGGCATTAATATAAGCCCAACATCCGTAAGTCGGAAACCTAAAAACCGATTCCCTTTATCCTCCTTGTCCAAATGGCGCCAGCAGAGAGGGGAAATAAATCCTTGGCGAAATTTCCGCCTCCTTTCACTGGTGGAGGCGCGGTTATGCGAGAAGCTCGCCGGCCATCGGGAGAGAGCGAGGTTGTGAGAGAAGGAAGATGGTTGGTCTCGGCTTTGGGTGGTGATGGAGGTGGCGCCGCGACGGGGATCCCGCCGCGAGAACGGATCCCGCCACGAGAACACTGTGAGTTTCGCCTCCTCTCCCCTATTCTTCTTCTTCTCGCTTTTTTCTTGTATTTTTCATTTTTGCTATACTTCATCCTTATATCTCTCTCTAACCCGATGCCTTTTTATTCCTACTTTTATCCTTGATGCTTCTTTTCTAGTTTTTAAACAACTTTACAAACCCAAATAAAATTCCATGAAGTCGCACTTCTATTTAATCAAGTTGGTTCCTAATTCCACTCTTCTTTATGTGACTTTCACCTTGATTCCCTCAAGCCATCCCAAAGAACTTACTTTATTTTTTATCTTATATATATATAATCTTAACCCCTATTTGATCTTAATTTTATCGCTCTTGGATGTTTTCTATTATAGATCCGATTCACGTGAGTTTTGTTCTGCTTTCTTTGGATTAAGACCACATTTTTATTAACAAGGTTGATATAACATGATTAAATTCGAAACCAGCGTGCTTGAACTAAGAATTTTAACTCGCTACAACTCAACTAGTAGCCACTGGTGATAAAATAAGATGGGATGATTAATGAACCGACTGGTTTCCAAATTTCGAGGTTCTCTTTGATTAGTGTTATCGCTGCTATTCCTCAGAATCGCTATCGGTACTTCTAATCGCTACGATTGATTCGGCTTTTGCTTCTCGAAATTTCAATTTTAGTGTCTCGCTTATTAGGGTTTCGATGTGAGACCCTAATCCTTTTTTTCGGTGGTTTTGTGATATCTGTCCTTTGACTATGGGTGGATTGCTTATTTATATTAAAAAACTAGGTTTAAGGCATTAATTGAGTTTTGACTGGGTTTTGGATAATTTTTCAGGTTGGAACTCAGGCCCAACAACAGCTCCAGCAGCTTTTAGGAGATCAGCCGAAACCCTAATTTGCTGTTTTAAACTGTATTTTCGGATCCTATTTTTATGTGTTTTTTAGTATTATTATTTTTTGTATTTTTGGATTTTTTGGACTATTAAGTGCTTTTAAATTGTAAATTAAACTAAATACAATATTTTTTGACATTTTTTGGACTTATTTGACTCTTAAACACTTTGTAAATTAAAATAAATAGAAACTTGACATTTTTGAATTGTTATAGTGCTTTTAAACAAAATAAATATAACAATAAAAAAGAGTTCGACCAAATACAAAGACGAGAACGGGCCGGACAAGACAACTGCGCTAAAACGAGACCAAAAATAAAAGAAATGGGCGCGTTAAAAAAAACCCCAAAATTAACTCGGAATCGCATTATTAAGCCTGAACTTAAACCATATTTTGAGAAAAATGGCTTTAGGTGGACTCGTTTCACGCATTTACTCAAACTCGAATACGGATATTAAATTGAAAAACACACGAAAAGATCGATCATTCGCGTATGCGCCTAATTTAAACAACGGCGCTTCGATTTAGTTGAACGGAGTGGTCAGAATTGGTTTGGATTGGTAACCGAGACTCTACACCGATAATTCTTGTTGTAACACCCTCATCGCCTTTTTAAATATTTAATTAAAATCGTAGTTTAAAAATTGTTTTCCTTTTAAAACTACATCCTCAAGGGAATGCTACGCCACCATACATATGACTTAAATTAGTCAACGTGACTTTTTCATTAATAAAAATATATTTGCATGCTACATATCACGACTTAAATGGGACGAACCCTCAAAATACCTGCTTAGTTTTCAACACCCAAAACTAGTTCACTAGCACAAATGGAATAAAAATAAGTTTAACTTGTCCAATACATAATCAATACATACTCCAAAATAGTTTAATACATAAAGTAAAATAATGATACTATACTCCCCATCCCTAGTCTGACTATACAGAGCTTGACACAATAACTCAGGAAGGCATAGGCACCTTCACTCGGAATCACCTGTCTGTCGCCACGAGAGCAGGCAACAAGAAATGCTAGGGTGAGTCTCTTTACATAAATAATACCAAATAATATAAGTATTATACGGGGAAGGAAACAGAACACGCTCTACAACCATACTAACATACGTCACTAAATACAAATCTCGAGAAGCCTCACTGCTCAATTACACAAACACTCATCATCCGTCATATAGCATTCAACTCCCACTCATCGAGAGGCATCAATCAAATGTATGAGTATATGCATGTGTGCAATATGCATGTGGATCCATAATCATCACCTCATTTGGCCGAAGCCACATCATCCTACATCCTTCGTCACGTAATGCATATGAAATATGTGACACCATGACAATGCATTAACAACATCACAATTCATCACCACAATTATTTAACTCACCATTTTTGGCCGAAGCCACATCATCATTCATCATTCACCTCAACTATTAATAATCACCTCATCAATTATTAATCATCACCTCATCAACTATTAATCATCACCTCATCAATTTATTAATCATCACTTCATCACTTATTAGATTAAATCCCACCTAAGGGCCAAACCACCTCATAAAGACCTTTTCTTCACTTAAGGACCATTTTTGACACACCAAAAATTAATTTAGGGGCTTAGGAAAATTATTGACATATTGGGACTAAATAGACACTAGGGGATCATTATGTCACACTGTTAATTAATTTATTACTTTGAGACTTATATGGCATAGTAGAGCTAATTAGGCACTAAGAGATATTTTGTCACGCCAAGGATTAATTTAATTCTTAGGGACTAATTTGTCACACCAAGGATTAAATTAATTCTTAGGGACTAAACCATCACTTAGACGCATTTTAATCCAACAAATCAATTATCCAATTAAGTCATATACACCTTTTGCACATATATACTCATACTTCATCTTTTTCCAACAAACATATCATCAAAACAATCCAAATACACCTAACACCCATTTATTCACAACAAAACAACCACACTCATAAACCACACAAAAATGCATATCAATTCCATTTCAACAACAACATAGTGTTTTCCTCAAAAATCAATTCAACACACAACAATCAAACCAAATAACACTCAATCAACATATAATCACTATTCATCATCTTCACCAAATAATTTAACAATTATTTTAAAACCCTAACCTCCATACAATACAAATCTTATAAGCTATTATGAATGAAAGGACCCCCTAACCTTAGGAATTTGAAGATACAAGCTCTCCCTCCACTTAAAGCTCCAAGAGCCACCAAAACTCACTCAATCCAACTTTGAGCTTCCAATACTCATCCATGGTGAAATGAACAATAAAAGGATTGAGAGATTGAAACTTATATCAATGAAAAGAGCATGAAAAACTAGAGAAATTGGGACTAGAATTAACTCACCAAATCAAAGGGTGAAAAAAACCCTAAACCCCCAAAACAGCTCACCACACCGCCAGCTCCCCCCCCCCTCCTTGCTTCGGCCAGCCTCTCTCTCTCTCTCCACCGCGAGCTCCTCCTTCCTCTCTCCTCTCTCTCCGCACGCGCGCCTCCCTCCTCCTTTCCTCTCGGTTCCTGCGCGACTTCTCTCTCCTCTCTCTCTCTCGCTGCCCGCTTCTTTTCTCTCTCTCCTGCCTGCTTTCTTTCTTTTCTTTCTTCTCTTAATTCCTTTCTTTTATTTCATTTGATCCACAATTCAATTGGGCCCAATGGGTCAGGGCCTCTATTTGCAACCCTCAATTAATTCAACTACTCCCTTTTACTTCCACCTCTCCTACTACTTAAACAACTTCTAATTAAAACAATAAACCTCAAATTAATTAATCAATTCTAATATTTCTCCACAACTTAATTAATCCACTTAAATAAATGTTGCAAGCCTTAAATAACTTAATTAAACAATTAAATTATTTTGGGGCGCATAACTCTCCCCACTTGGAATATTTTCGCCCTCTCAAAATACTCACGGCTAGCACTACCCAACATTCTTCACACCTCTAATCGTACTCATCGTAATCTATCGCACACTAAGGTAACAAAACACACACCTTCTCTACACTCTTACTCTTAGCGTATATTCTAACCTCGTAGGGTATCCGCATCCTACTCGACTACTCAAATACCATCTATTCCGATGTAGGGACACTATGCCCTCAACTACGATTTGCGATTAGCTTACCCTCTTTAAGGTTCCAATCTCTCGTGCTCACTTCCGAACTCAACCTCCTAATCCAAACTATCTCATTCATCTAATTAACCTACTCGGCCGTCATTACTAATAATTCCTCCTCGAGTTCCATAACAACCGCACTCCTGCTTAGCAGCAATAATTCTAAACCATGTTAACATCAAACGATCTCAAGATCCAGATTTAGGTGTACGCACACTACAAAGAATTACTCCTCGCTTACTCACCTTGGTTACACTACACTTGAGCACATCACTCTTAAACACAACATCTCATCAATACTAGTTTAGGCTTCCATACATTACACCCACTCCTTTACGCCCGCTTAGATACATCACACTATACTTCGACAACTTCAATATTTCGACCCTTCCACTCTAACTTAGAGAAATACACTTAGACATTACTCATTTCAACAACTCTATACTTCAACTTACCTACGCTTCGACAAACACTAACTTCGACTTACACTCAAGTACTCCTCAATATCTTCATAATCTGTACTCATACTAGATTTCGATATACTTAATTGCACATACCTACTACTAGATTCGACAATATATATACTTCATGCATATACTCTTCACTTAGATACTTACACCTATTTCAACAACTCGCTCCTCTACTATGCTTAGTTAACACCACACTTCGCTACCTATACACTTCGACACTCACTCATCAATCACCTTTGTATTTATAAAGACAAAGAATGAACCGCACTTTTTATCTATAAAGACGGTCAAGATTTTGTTCAAAAACAAAGAACATTAAATTGCGAACCTAAGAGCTTTTCTAAATAACAAAACAAAGATACAATTTAAGTCACCACACACAACATTTTCTCAATTTCATTTACTATCTAACCACACAATTCAAGTAACACTTTGAACATGTATCAAAATTTCTAACGAAAATTCGCGAGAGTTTCCTCTCGAAATATGGACATCCCAAAAATATTAGTCCGGACATCAATTTTTGTTCGTAAATCATTAATTCACAGACGTATACAAAATTTACTGGCTTTTCCAAAAGATTTGTGAATTCAATTAACACAGACTCCACAATGGAAACCATATTCAAGCATAACAATTTAACAATCAAATCTTTATGGTTTCGTTTCTAAGTTTCAAACAAACATAATTTCTCAAAATGGCGTTTTTGACTCGAAAATTCACGAAATTCCAATTTTCAAAACCGCTCAAACATAACATAGCAAGCGTTATCGAATTAAACAAACAAATATTCATTAGAAACCTTAGAGCGCCTAGTTTCCAATGGAACAAAATCATTTTCAATCGGATATTCTAACACATGGTTTACATACAACTAAGGCATAATTTCATCAATTCACTCAAGCACAATCGAAAGTTACAAAGTCACAAACCAAAACATGCTCAAAAACCGTAAAATTTCCAATTTTGTGAAATTTGCACTTTCTCCATAACTAAACTTTCCATCACAAGAAATAAACACATGACAACACATAAACACACAAACACATTTTAAAATTCTCTAAACGTGAGTAAAACTCACCTTTTTGTTTCAAAAGATTTTATCTCATCAAACCATGAAATTATTGTAAGACCTCGTCATTTTTTTTTTTTTTTAAACAACATCAATCCATGACCTAATCGGTCCTAAAGTTAAAATCATGTCACATCTCGTAATAAAATTCTAAGCAACTTGGAACAGAATTTAACACAAATCTTGACATCACGTTCATTCCCAAAAACACAGAGTTTTCCAAGTACCGTTTCTTTTCGAAAATTATAGAATTCACAATTTTGTCCAAAAGGAAGAACTATACGCAACCTCAAATCTCTTTATAACACGAACACGTTACCACACAAAACAACCACTTATTATTTTCAAAATTTAGTTTTCCGACATAAACTCATAAGTTAGAAAAGTCAATCATTTCATCTTTGCCAAAAAGGAGACTATACGCGAATCTTAACCTTAATTGTTATAACCGAGCACCGCATTTCATTTCAGTACATACTTCAAACAATTTAGCACAAATCAAAATTAAACTCACGTGCATTACAGAAAACATCAACCTATAGCAAAACGTCAATCAAAGGTAACCATATTCACAAGCAATCCTTCAAATATTGTCTATCCACTACTCTTAGGCTTATTCACAACTCACTTCATCATCTACACTTAGTCACTTCACCTTTGACTATTACACTTAGGCACACTACACCTAAGAACTCCCTAACCTCGGCCATTACACTTCACAACACCTCGGTACACTCTTTTGGCACCTCTGCCTCTCACACTACGTCACGCTAAGCTTCACTACACTTACTATTCAAACGCACTCTAAACCTCTGTGACTACATACTTTGACTCCCACATACTACGTCGCATGCCTATTACATTTCAACACACCTATGGTTAAGCAACTACACCTCAGTTCATATGTAGTCCTATGTACCTAACCTTCCTCTTCCTTCTTTCCTTTGATCTTCATACTATGATCATACTTGAGCCAACTACTAAACACTTTTCTTCACAACTAGTCCAATACTCATTAAGAATTTCACGAAGGTTACAACACCCTTAGGCATACTTAATCTACACCTTTACTTTGTACCAAAACTCTATTTTCAGGTCACCAAAGTCTCACTCGATTTATTCCAAACATCGTTAATTTATCGCTAGGGAACTACGCCATATCAATCATTTAAATACCAATGCTCCTATCTTACGTCAATCCATAATCCAACTACAAACAATGCCTTCCTCAGCTCGGCATTCCTACTCTTCGTACCGAATTTTAATCCTTTAATCATCAAAGTTACACACTATCATCTAGATCCTTTATAGGTACTCCCTCGACTACCATACTTTTAAAAACAATTTCTCTACCTTAGGCTTTCCAGAAACCATATTTCTAAACTTTTTCCAAAAAGGCATGCTCTATTTTCTTTGTACGAATTTCAAATCCAAAGTGTCAATCCTTATTTTGACATCTCCCTACTATCAAACCCCAATTCAAACTCAAACTTCCATAAGGCACCTATTTTTCTAAAATTAATGGTTAATCAACTTGCACACACCACTCAATCAATCAAGTTGAAATTAGTATATATTCAAAATTTATAATAATTATGAGTTATTGTCACCTCTTTCATCGGGAATGAGTTATCGGGGTGATCACCCCTCCTACTCACGCATCCAACTAATTAAGGTCACAAAACTACGCCTTTTCAAAATTCACACCTTTCACATTGAAGGGCTTTTTAACGCAAATTCGCAGTACGGCGGCGCCGTCACGATTCCTACTCCTTGACGCCGTTAAAATGCTCTTCTAATCACACATACCTCACTTAATACAATCCAACAAATACAAGCAATTACCAACAATGTCACAATCAACAAACTACAACCAACCAAATAAAATCTCTAACAAAGTCTCTCGCTGGAGATCGACAAGGAATCTCTCGAGACACTACGATCGACAAACTTGGCCGGACAGACCTAACTTTTGCTCGATACCAACTTGTAACACCCCTTTACTCTCTTTAAATATTTAATTAAAATCGAGTTTAAAAATTGTTTTCCTTTAAAAACTACATCCTCGCGGAATGCTACGCTCACCATACATATGACTTAAATTAGTCAACGACTTTTCATTAATAAAAATATATTTGCATGCTACATATCACGACTTAAATGGGACGAACCCTCAAAAATACCTGTTTAGTTTTCAACAGTCCAAAACTAGTTCACTAGCACAGCGGAATAAAAATAAGTTTAACTTGTCCAATACATAATCAATACATACTCCAAAATAGTTTAATACATAAAGTAAAATAATGATACTATACTCCCCATCCCTAGTCCGACTATACAGAGCTTGACACAATAACTCGTGAAGCGCATAGGCACCTTCACTCGGAATCACCTGTTTGTCGCCACGAGAGCAGGCAACAAGAAATGCTAGGGTGAGTCTCTTTACATAAATAATACCAAATAATATAAGTATTATACGGGGAAGGAAACAGAACACGCTCTACAACCATACTAACATACGTCACTAAATACAAATCTCGAGAAGCCTCACTGCTCAATTACACAAACACTCATCATCCGTCATATAGCATTCAACTCCCACTCATCGAGAGGCATCAATCAAATGTATGAGTATATGCATGTGTGCAATATGCATGTGGATCCATAATCATCACCTCATTTGGCCGAAGCCACATCATCCTACATCCTTCACACGTAATGCATATGAAATATGTGACACCATGACAATGCATTAACAACATCACAATTCATCACCACAATTATTTAACTCACCATTTTTGGCCGAAGCCACATCATCATTCATCATTCACCTCAACTATTAATAATCACCTCATCAATTATTAATCATCACCTCATCAACTATTAATCATCACCTCATCAATTTATTAATCATCACTTCATCACTTATTAGATTAAATCCCACCTAAGGGCCAAACCACCTCATAAAGACCTTTTCTTCACTTAAGGACCATTTTTGACACACCAAAAATTAATTTAGGGGCTTAGGAAAATTATTGACATATTGGGACTAAATAGACACTAGGGGATCATTATGTCACACTGTTAATTAATTTATTACTTTGAGACTTATATGGCATAGTAGAGCTAATTAGGCACTAAGAGATATTTTGTCACGCCAAGGATTAATTTAATTCTTAGGGACTAATTTGTCACACCAAGGATTAAATTAATTCTTAGGGACTAAACCATCACTTAGACGCATTTTAATCCAACAAATCAATTATCCAATTAAGTCATATACACCTTTTGCACATATATACTCATACTTCATCTTTTTCCAACAAACATATCATCAAAACAATCCAAATACACCTAACACCCATTTATTCACAACAAAACAACCACACTCATAAACCACACAAAAATGCATATCAATTCCATTTCAACAACAACATAGTGTTTTCCTCAAAATCAATTCAACACACAACAATCAAACCAAATAACACTCAATCAACATATAATCACTATTCATCATCTTCACCAAATAATTCAACAATTATTTTAAAACCCTAACCTCCATACAATACAAATCTTATAAGCTATTATGAATGAAAGGACCCCCTAACCTTAGGAATTTGAAGATACAAGCTCTCCCTCCACTTAAAGCTCCAAGAGCCACCAAAACTCACTCAATCCAACTTTGAGCTTCCAATACTCATCCATGGTGAAATGAACAATAAAAGGATTGAGAGATTGAAACTTATATCAATGAAAAGAGCATGAAAAACTAGAGAAATTGGGACTAGAATTAACTCACCAAATCAAAGGGTGAAAAAAACCCTAAACCCCCAAAACAGCTCACCACACCGCCAGCTCCCCCCCCCCCCTCCTTGCTTCGGCCAGCCCTCTCTCTCTCTCCACCGCGAGCTCCTCCTTCCCTCTCCTTCTCCTCCGCCGCGCTCTCCTCCTCCTTTCCTCTCCTGCCCGCGACTTCTCTCTCCTCTCTCTCGCTGCCTCTTCTTTCTCTCTCTCTCTGTCTGCTTTTCTTTCTTTTCTTTCTTCTCTTAATTCCTTTCTTTTATTTCATTTGATCCACAATTCAATTGGGCCCAATGGGTTGGGCCTCTATTTGCAACCCCCTCAATTAATTCAACTACTCCCTTTTTACTTCCACCTCTCCTACTACTTAAACAACTTCTAATTAAAACAATAAACCTCAAATTAATTAATCAATTCTAATATTTCTCCACAACTTAATTAATCCACTTAAATAAATGTTGCAAGCCTTAAATAACTTAATTAAACAATTAAATTATTTTGGGGCGTTACACTTGTAATCATGCGACTCCGAAACACGCCCTTACTAAAAATAAACGACTAAAGGGAGAAAAAGAAGACGGACAAAATTGGGGTATAACAATGGTCATAGTGATGCTTCTGATACTGGGGAGCCTGGGGATGGTACCGAGGAGGAGGATGGTACTGAGGAGGGTGCCTCCCCCGATAGTAATCCTCTGAGTCTGCTGTAGGTAATCCCCTTGATAATGATCTCCATCATCATACTGAGGGTGGGAATGATACTGATGAGGCTGGTGATGGTACTCAGCTGGCTGCACATCATACCGGGGTGGCTGGGACTGATACTGAGGTGGGTACTGGGCTGGGTCAGCATGTG
Source organism: Oxytropis ochrocephala (assembly GCA_020916435.1). NCBI lineage: Eukaryota > Viridiplantae > Streptophyta > Magnoliopsida > Fabales > Fabaceae > Oxytropis > Oxytropis ochrocephala. Next base: position 68,047,188 of record CM037090.1, read on the forward strand.
TCCTAGCCAAGTCCTTGGCACGCCTCGCTGAAGCATGCAGCTCATGCCTCCGAGTCCTCTCACTCTGGGCCGCAGAAGTGGATGCCTCACCTCTCTCCCCGATAGGAGATACCTCCCATCTCCCTCTCTGACGGTGGTGCTCCCTCTGACCATGATGCCTACCGGACACTGCAAAGGAAAAAAATAAACACCATTAGCATTAAAAAAAAGGATCGTATATACATGGGAGGGGGTATATACGATGCACTTACTTTTGAGGATCTATATATCTCCCTTGGACTTAAAAGCGAGTGGGATGATTTCTGATCTAATCGTATATACGCTAGAAGCACGTATAAACGATGGTAAAAAAAACTGAGGATCGTATATAGGGTGGTGGAGAGGTATATGCGAGTGGGACGATTTTGGGTCGCTCGTATATACGTTTGAGTGAGGTAAATACGAGTGGGTTTTGGTCACTCGTACATATGACCTGAATGGTAAGGAAATGCGATTTAATCAAATCTCAGGGGTATTTGGGTCATTTCCATGGGTCTGTGGGGGTGGGGGGAAGGGATGGGGTGGGGGTACAAAAAAACCCTATAATATAATGTATTTTGGTCAAAAAAGGGTTGTGGTTTGGGTTGAAGAAGTAGGCCCAAAAGGCACAAAAAGTACGGCAAGAAAAATGGTAGAAACGAGCTGCAATGAAGGTAGCAAAAAGGAACCACGATGAAGGCAGCTAGGGTCTATGCGGAAGTGACCTCAAGACCGAGAGCTTTTTATATTATGTAGAAAAATATTTCTGAATATCATTTCGACTGTGTATAGAATACAGATGCTAATACGTTTAATTAGACTACTCTAAACCTATCAAGCCTGATTAATGGAGGGATACATTTTTTTTTTGATGTCAACTTCAAACTTTCATTAAGAGATAAAAGATTCAATACAAACATGCTTAAACTGAAGCGTGGAAATTAAATCAGATAACTGCAACTCATTAGACCAAACATGGTCACCTATAGAACTAGCTAAACCAGCAAGCTTGTGAGCTTCTTCATTAAACTTTCTTCCCCTATGATAGATTGAGGCTTCATTAATATCATCCAGGAGCTGTTGACACTCTTGCACTAGAGGAAGAATGGCAGCTCTATTAGCCGTGTTACGAACACAGCTCACTGCAATTGCAGAACCGAGAGGAAAATGGGCTTAAACAGATTTAGCTACATCTCTGAACCTTCTTCTTCTTCTTCCCGTGACGGTGTTTACGTCAACATTAACGTCTTGAAAGATGCTTGTCTCAGCTTCGTTCGTGACCGCTACGACCTTTATAAGTGTGTTTTCTTCTCTTTCATTTCCTTTTTTCATTTGATTTTAGTTTTAATTGCCTAATTCCATTTCCATATTGAATTAATTGACCACCGTGCTCGGGAATTCATCAGCAATTTAGGTTACTTGCATTGTTTGCTGATGTAAGAATGTATGATGACTGGTGGCCTTTCATCCATTTCTCTAAATTCATCTTTTAATTTAATCCTTTTTGTTTTTTCTTTCAGGTTTTGGGTTTTGTATAGAGCAAAGCAAGATGGTCCTGTAGTACTGGTAACTAACACTATCAAGAAAACTTCACTCACATTTTATTCTATTCTATTTGTATTTGTGTCTAATGTTATGTTATTTCGGTTTTTGATTTTTTTTTCTTCTGTTTATTTTAGGGTTGGAGGCATCCATGGGAGGGTCATGGTCATGGTCATGATGATCACGGCAATGGCCATTAACATTCTTAGGTACTTTTCATGATGAATTATCATTGGTTGTTAAATTGTTATTAATGCAATTGCTTTAAGATGTTCTGTTGATTGGAATAAGCTAGTGTAGTGATGTTAAGGAAGGAGGACAAATGGGTTGTTTTCATTTAGCTGATAAATTCCTTCTCTTGCTATGTATTATCATCAAATTATTTAGTATACTATATATTTCATAGAATATATCATCAAATCATCAATACAAGAATCAAATTATTTAGTATACTATATATTTCATAGAAGTAATGTGTGGCAATTATGCAACACAGCCACAAACGTGACATTTTCACTTTCTTATAACTTTGTTTGGATAGGGAGGCATTGGTATGGTTAAAAATGTGACATTTTCAAGAATCAAAGTCTATGATGTTATGTATCCAATAATGATAGACCAATACTACTGTGACAAGCAAATCTGCAAAACCAGACAAGAACTGTGATAATTTCTAATGTTAAATTTGATCAAATAAGTGGCACTTATGCAACACAGCCAGTTCATCTAGCTTGCAGCAATTCCATACCATGCACAGATGTTGATTTAACTGATATTCAACTAAGACCATCCCTTAAATATAGAGGATTACAGCAACCTATGTGTTGGAATTCTTATGGAAAATCACAAGGTCAATTGGTACCTTCAAGCATTGATTATTGTTTGAGAAATGATGGTGGATCAATCAAGAGGATAGCAAGGTCACATGATAATTTATGTTACAAATTATAGAATGTGTGATTTAATAGCTTCCCTTCAACAAATATATTTTAACTGTGTGAAGGTGATGATGGTGTGTAATTTAGTTCTTTTTTTTTTTTACATTGGAATGTACTAATAGACTTTGTTTGGTGTTAATTAGTGAGAATAAATATTTTTGTTTCACTTTTTACTACTCTTTTCTTATGTCACTTGAAGAATGAAGATTATTAAGCAAAACTTATCTTAACAACACCAATGATCCAAATGTAAAAAATTTAAGGCTAACCTGACATGAGTTTTAATGTATCTAACTATGGGTAGGAAAGTTTTGTGAATATTTTGTCAAGTGCCTGTATAAAGTATAACCGTGCCCGTTTCTTTTGGTCAATGCTTTACAAATGAGTTGAAAATGTTTATTATAATGTTTAAAGCATCTTAATTATTCTTTTCCATTTACATGCAGTTGGTTTTGAAATGTGGCATCTTGAGTTGATTACAGGACTTGTAGTATTAATATCATCATGCCGCTATTTGCTATTGAAGACTTGGCCAGACTTTGCAGAGTCCAGTGAAGCAGCCAATAGGCAGGTAACTGAAACAAGGCATAGCTCTGGAAATGTCCATTAAGATTTTGTCAGCTTGGTAATGTTATTAGTAAATTGCCATTCAAGAATAAAATATTCTGTACTAGATGGTAGTAAGTTGTGTAAATGTTTGTTCAACTGAGACTAGAAACATTTCCTACCAGAGATAACTTTTCTTGCAACTCAGTTGCTTTTGTCATTTGTTTGCTTCTATTTCTAAACTCTGTAAATATTTTGTTTTCCCAATCAGGTCCTCAGCTCACTCCAGCCTTTGGATTATATAGTCGTTGCATTGAGAAATTACAAAGAAGATGAAGATCTCTAGAGAAGTCTCTGATGCTACTGGGTGAGTTGTTTTTCTTACTTCATTTTTTTTTGGTTTTTCAATGCTGTGTTTTCTGCTGCCGATATGATTTGAAAAATAGTTTAATATCAGTCTGGCACATAGTTTAGCACTACTGTGATTATCAGGTTTGTAGTTTGAACCTAAGTTAAAAGACGTTTGTGGATTAGCTGGAGTTGTATCTGATTGACCTTTTAACTTGGCAGTTTGGCAATTTTGATTTAACTAACAACCGATTCTTGTTTGTGTTTTTGATTTTGTGGAGAGTACTTATTGTGACACCTTTTTAGATAGAAATTAATTTAGATAGAATTTAATACCAGGAAGGGAATATGAATACAAATTAACACAATCTTTCTATGTATCACCTAATTACCTTAAAACATCCATTCGCTGCTAAATTCATATCTTTTAGCTCCTGGTTTAAAATGATAATATGTTTCAGAGTTACAGACAAATTTATTTTCTTGATAAATTTGGTGTACCTAATTATAGCTGTTTTGGTTGTGGATTTCAGACACAAACTTGATCATTTTCTTATTGTGTTGCAGGTAAACATAGAGTATGATCTTGATCTAAAAATTGGGAAAGCTGTGATGCAATTTCTTATGGTCTCATTTTCTTATTCATGTTTTGTTATTTTGGATGTATGATTTAATTTTTGGATGTATGATTTAATTTTGGATGTATGATTTAATTTTTTGAATGTATTTTGGATGTATGATTTAATTTTTTTTGTTGCAAATATAAAATGGAAAATACACAAAAACTGAAAAAAAAATAAAAAAAAAATTAAACAATGGGCAGTGCTTTTAAGGAAGTGCTGCCTATAGGGGGACAAGTTTAGGCAATGGGCAGCGCTTTTTAGGAAGCGCTGCCTATTTGAGGACGTGTTTGGGCAATGAGCATCGCTTTTTAGGAAGCGCTGCCTATTTAAGGACGTGTTTGGGCAATGGGCAGCGCTGCCTATTTGAGGACGTGTTTGGGCAATGGGCAGCGCTTTTTAGGAAGCGCTGCCTATTTGAGGACGTGTTTGGGCAATGGGTGGCGCTTTTTAGGAAGCGCCCCATTGTTGGAGTGGAATACCCAAATACCACGCTCAAAGAGCCGCTCAAAAGCGCTGCCCATGGATGAAAAAGCGCGCCTATATACTAATTCATTGTAGTGAGAGTCAGACACATTCTTTGAACTCTCTCAAACCTAGCCCCACCACTCGCTTATTCTCGACTCATTTTCTTCCAAATTTCATCCAAAGGTATCTTGCGAGCTTCATCACCGATCCCCACCAAAATCTAGCTATCATTGCCTCAATCTCTTTACAACAACCCTCAAGGAATTTATAACAACACATAATGTAGTTTGGGATTGCCTGTGCAATGCATTTTTTAATGAGGTCTCTTTTCCACTTTAGACAGAATTTCCTTCCACCTTTCAACTTCTTCCAGATACGATCAATCACAAAGGAGAAAATTACCTTCTTTGATCTACCAAAAGGGATTGGTAAACCAAGGTATTTGCCATGAGTTTCCACAGTCTTTACAGCCATCTTGTTACAGATAATATTTCTATCTCTTTCTGGCACATTTTGACTAAAGGAAGACTCTGATTTCTCCAAGTTCACAACCTGACCCGAAGCTCTTTGATAGACAGAAAGAATATTTAACACATTTTCAGCTTCATTAATGTTGGCTCTAACAAAAAGAAGGCTATCATCCGCAAATAGAAGATGCGAAATCTAAGGTGCACTTCTTGCAGTTTTAATACTGTGGATTCTACCCTCAGAAACATCTTTATGGATAAGCCCTGACAACACATTAGCACAAAGAATGAACAAGTAAGGTGACAGGGGATCACCTTGTCTGAGGCCCCTCTCATGCAAGAAGCTTTTGCTAGGTTGACCATTGATAAGAATCTGATATGACACTGTTGAGATACATTTGCTAATCAAGAGGACAAACTGAGTGGGAAATCCCATAGCTGACAACACACCTTCCACAAACTTCCATTCTATCCTATCATAGGCTTTTGACATATTGAGCTTTAGAGCCATAGTACCTTTCTTACCTTTCTTCTTCTTCTTTAACCAATGGAAACACTCCATAGCTATCAAAGCATTATCCGTAATCAACCTCCCAACAGTGAAAGCACTTTGCTCCTCATCAACAATCTCAGGAAGGATCTGTTTAAGTCTATTAGCAATTGTCTTAGTAACTATCTTCATCACTACATTACAAATACTGATTGGCCTGAATTGTTTTGGGGAAACTGGATTTTTACACTTTGGAATCAGCACAATGAATGTCTTGTTAATATCTTCAGGAGACCTATCATTGTTTAGGATACTCAAAGCCAGGTTCACAACATCTGAACTAACAATACCCCAATATTTCTGGTAGAACAAAGCAGGGAGGCCATCGGGTCCAGGGCTCTTCAGTGGGTGCATTTGAAACAAAGCTTCCCGAACTTCACCTCGTGAAATATAGAACTACAATCTTCTCTCATCCTCTCAGTAGTTCTGCTTTCACCACTTGGCGTGTCAAATTAATGTCACTTGGGCTACTGTAGCAAACAAGTTGGAAAAGTAAGATACAAAACCCTTTCCACGTTATCTTCACCTCTCCACCAGACTCCATCATCATCCTTCACCTTCTTTATCTCATTTATCTTTCTTCTCTGATTAGCCTTTTTGTGGAAGAATTTGGTTTTTTTATCCCCATCTTTCAACCACACCGCTCTACTTCTTTGACGCCACATAGACTCCTCGCCTTCAACAAATCCTCATGTTTCTTATTTAGCTCTTTGTATTTGGCCATATCCTCCGCGGTGCCATCCCACATACGCTTTCCTTTAGGGACTTTTCAATGATGTTAATTTCTTTCTTGATGCTACTCAATCTATACTCATCAAACACCATATCCAGGCCCTTCATATTTTCAATCTTCTCAATGCAATTTCTCATACCCAATCCCCAATTTCGTCTAACCTCCCCTCACAATTCTCATCTTTGGCCCAAACTTCTTCAAACCGAAATATTCTGCGTCTCTTCTTTCTATTCTCCTCATTAGGGACCTCTAGATTTATAAGAATAGCTGCATGATCCGAGCCAAACCTAGCCAAGTGTGTCACTTGTATTGGGGAAAATCTATTCAAGAAATCATCATTACAGCTCACCCTATCCAATCTACATTGGATATTATCAACACCTTGTCTTCCATTAGACCACGTGAAAGGATACCCCATGAAATTTAACTCCACAAGACTACACTGCTCCACACAAACCCTACCAATTGCAAGCTGCCCATTAGTTCTGACATTACCCCCCATCTTATCTCTGTTATCGAGAATATCATTCATATCCCCAAAACACATCCACTTTCCACTAATGCTGGCTTTGATAGTTCTAAGGAGTTGCCAAGTTTTCCATTTGTGATGCTCCACAGGGAAACCATAGATTCTCGAGAAGTTCCAAGGAACACCACTCTCCTCGTCAGCACAAGTACCTTGAATATGATTAGCAGAGTAAGAAGTAATATCAACGTCACACCTATCGGACCAGAACAAAGCAAGACCACCCGATCTTTCTCTCCCCAACCCATTGCAATCCGTTGCTAACACAGAGCTGAAACCACACTTTATTCTGATAGCTTCCATTTCTGAAGCCTTCAACTTAGTTTCCATCAAGAACACCACATTAGGATTTTCAAGTTTGATGAGCCTCAACAAAGCTCGAATCACAGAGGATTCCCAACCTCTACAATTCCAACTAATGATTTTCATTGGTTTAGGAGGTGTTGGTCTACCAACACCCCTCTGTCCATCATTAGTATCATCCACTTTTAATGGAGGGATACATAATTACAAAGCTTACACACTATTTACAAAAAGTCTCATTTAATAGCAAAATCATACTGAACAAGGGAATAGATATTCTCAATTAATTTTTAAATGACCTTTATCACTTTGAATTTAGTGTCTATCTCTAGTTTCATAAATATTTACATATTTTGATAGGATCTCACTCACTTAGTATCTTAAACAGAGATAGAACTTTCACCTGAGAAGGCCACCTAAAATCTTACCCTCAGAGAATACATTACCCCATTTCACCCTCTCCAATGTGGCAGTATATCTGTTCAAGTCAATTGCTTGTGAAACTTGAAACAGTGAGGTTCAATAGTAACACAATTGGCTCACAAAGCATAGATTTTCTCAAGATCAGAATTATATGCCTCCACATCTGATATATTTGCAGAGTAAGACCAAGAGAAAGATTTGCTTCCACTTGGCCTCTTAACCAATCTCTGAGACTCACTTCGGAATCCGAAACGTTGTCGAAACACAAAGTAGCACAAGTAAGCTAATGTCCCAACTAGAATTGGTGTTCCCAAAAGGGTAACAGTAGTAGCCATCCATTTTTCTTTTCCAACAACCACAAAAGCTATTGCAAGAAAAGCTCCACAAGTGCATGCACAAGCAGTCCACATTAGTTTGTTAGTAACTGACACAACTTGCTTTTGAGATCTTGTGTCCCAAGCTACTAAAGTTATTTGAACAACAACAACTGCAAGGGAAATGAAAAGAGACGTAGCGTTTAAAAGACAGAAAACACTGAATGCAACGTCGTCGGCTATATTCGCTTTCCCTTCCTCCGGTTTTTTCTTTCTATATTGACCAGGTAAACTGAACAAAGCCATGAATGCTATTGAGGCAAATAGAACAGCAACAACTGTGACTGAGTTGATTGTGTTTTGAACTGCCTCCCTGTGAATTTTTCTTAATTCTTTGGCTATACCGGAAACTCGTCTGCGAGTTTTTTCGTTCTGTATGAGTTGTGATTGTACCTCATGCTTTATGTCACTCACAGCTCTTTTAAGTTCTCTTGCTTCGTCCACCTTGCCGATATGCCTGGCATTCTTTGCACCACATTCATTAAGGGCTTCCTTGATTACAAAAGCTGAATTTCCATATTGAAGTTTATCTGCTAAATCTAAGGCTGTTTCTTGGTGATTGTTGATGGCATTGACATTCACAGCTGCATAGCTTAATAAAAAGCTCACTATCTGAAATAAGGAGGAGAATCGCGTGTTAATAGGGGTAGGAAAAATTCATTGCAAGAAATATAGGAAAAGGTAATGTATATAGCAGAAAATAGAGAAAAAGTTTTCAATGGAATAGGAAAAGTTTTAATATCATCTAAAAAGAATGAAAGATCTAATTTTTTACTATATGACAAGGGTGTATTTATATATCGGACTACAAATACAAGCTAATAAATACCCAGGAGGAGTACCGGTTATGAGTACGGTACGGATACAACTCTAATTTTGTAGTACTCATGCTTCAGAATGCTTAAGAATAAACCGCCCCTGGATGACACACACCAGAATGAGCAAATTTAACTATAGAAGCTGCGAGTTGAACTGCTATTGTTTATGATAATGAAAACTAAAAAATGACAAAATTATATATTGGATGGATAATGGATTAGTTTATAACAAAACTGAAGCAAGCATAGTAAAAAAGAAGAAAATCATATATGGTTTTGATTAATTAACCTGTGAACGGCCTTTCCTAGTAGCGATGTGAAGAGCTGTATTACCCTTCTTATCTCGTTCATTCGACGTAGTTGGGTCAGCTTGTAATATCTCCTCCACCACTGAAGTACTCGGCCCTTTTACAGCCATATGCAATGCAGTTTGACTTTTTCTATCTTTGATTCTGACTATTGCTGGATCGCGAGAAATAAGTGCTTTTACGATGCGAACGATGCCATACCTAGCAGCATTGTGCAACGCAGTTTTGCCATTTTTCCTTACGATCATCATTGAACTGACATCAACATCTAATATAGCATTCACCACATCCAAATGGTCTTGAACAGCTGCTGAATAAAGAGGGCTCGTGCTCGAGGAGTCGCATAATTTACAAACCTCGGGCCAAATACTTAAAATCTCCATCACAATTTCTGGGAAAAAATTTGACAATCTAACATATATCATTATTCAAATCCTTATTATCAGCAACATTGAAGCAAAGTGAAAATACAAATTTATAAAAATAAAAACAAAGCTACTGGTTGGAAGTCTTACATGGGATAGTGAGATAGCCTAATTAATGGTTATAAGTGGGGGGAAACCCTCATTCCTCATTTCATGAGTTAGTAGCTAGAGTTGAATTAAGCCTAAATCCAAATTCTAAGATTATATTACAGACAATCCTATATTCATCGTTGGGCCACCCATTATTGGGTCACGACACGACATTCAGGCCTTTGTTGAAGTCCCATATGGGATATTGAAGGGGTGTGTAGGAAATCTCTCGAATCCCCATTAAGATCAAAAGCTATGATTAATGATCCAACCCAACTGAATTAGTTGTGTGATTAGTTAGTTGGTTAGTAGTTTGTTACTAGTAGTTAGTGTCTTGTGATGTTTATAAATACTTGCTGAACATTTCATATCAATTCATTGTGATTTTCAGATTTTTTCTCACTCTCCAAGCCTTGAACCTTCTTTGTTCCTTTTCCCCTTTCATCCTCAGATACCTAATACTATGGAAGCCAAATTGACACAATCAACCAAAGCTGTCAAAAAGAATTAGGCAAACTTGAATTAAATAAAAAAAGAGTTTTTTCTTAAAAGTAAACTAGTTTTAATCCATTAATAGCACAATCATAACTAGAGCTGTCAAACTGAGTCCTGCCCGACTCATCCCACTAAGCTAAAAGCCCGAATCATCCTACTAAGCTAAAATTCAAAAGCGGGTTGGCAGCCCAATTGTCTACCGGCATGCGTTTTTTGTGATCCATCCCAAAACACTGGGGTAGTGGGCCGACTTAGCCTAATCCAACTTTTAACAAAGAAAACCACAAAAAGTACGACAAAACATAAAAACAGGGCCCAACCTAGCCTATGGGCTAAAATGCCCTCTTTTATGGGCATCTATTTAGTGAGCCCAATCCAACCTAGTATGTTGGGCCATCGAGCCGGCCCGTTGGATTTGGCAAAAATTGAACCAGAAAAAAATGTTCAAAAAACACAAAAAGCGAGCCCAACATGCCCGTGGGCTAACTGGGTTGGGCCAAAACGGCCCAATTCTTTTGTAGGCATCTATTTAGTGAGTCCAATCGAGTCCAGAATGTTGGGCCATTGGGCCAGCCCATTAGCCGGGCCAAAATTGACACCTCTATCCATAACCATAACCAAAACCAACCCTTGAGGGATACCCAATTGAAGAGAAAGTATGAAAATGAAGAGCTTCAAAAGCAATGAAATGAAACATACCCAAATGGCCACACTTGGCTGCAACATGAAAGGCATTCATATCAGATTTAGACCTGATCTTCACCACCTCAAAGTCACAAAAGCTGATCAGGAAACTAAACACCTCCTTAAAACCACTTTCTGCAGCTATGAACAACAAGGTCTCTCCAGCATCGTTTTGCATGGCCATAAGTTCAGAAATTGATGATGGCCCATTTGAGGATTCACCTTTGTTTAGCTTTTGCATCAACTGCTTCAGCCCTTCAAGGTCCCCAGATCGAACCGCATTGAAAATTGCTTGGTGGGTTATGAAACACAAAGCCTTTGAGTCCATTTCATGCAAACACAGAAGAGGATGAGAAGCACATGTGAATGAAGAGTGAGGGAGAATCTAAGTTAGAAGACAAAGGTGGTGTGGTTTTTTGATTACACAAATGTTTTATTGTTTTGTAATTATTTGTTGTATGTTTGTGATGGTGGTGGGGTCTTGTCGCACAGAAAATCCATGTGATGGTGAATGTGATGGAATGTTTTTTAGTGCCTCCATTAGCATAATCTACAGGGGTTTGCTCTTGATAAATTGCTGTTGCTTAGTCATACTCATGGTTTGCCCTCTAAACTCCCCATCAATTTACTTCAAAGGTTAAGTAATCGCATTTGCTAATCAGAAAATCTAACGGACGGTTGACATTTTAATGCATCCATGATTTCTGATAGATATGTCTGCATATTAATCCTGCAAAAAGCTTTTTAAAATATTCTTTTGCTCCCTTCAAATGCAGCAAAAATTCAGTTTGGTCCCTCTAGTTTTTTTTTAATATAGTCATTGCAAAAATTAAAACTTTTCATATTAATCCTGCAAAAAGCTTTTTAAAATAACCCTAGCAGAGTTTAAAATTATTCATTTTGGTTCCTGGAGTCATTTTAAAGCTGATGTTTCACCTTTTAGATGAGATGACTACAAGAACCAAAATGAATAATTTTAAATTTGCAAAGACTATTTAAAAAACCTTTTTGCAGGAACAAAAGTGAATAATTTTAAATTTTACAAGGGTTATAAATATTTTTTTCCAGAGACCTAAATGAATAATTTTTAATTTTGCAAGAGCAATTTTCTTTAAAACAAATTGTAGAGACCAAAATCAATATTTGCTGTATTTGTAAGGAGTCCTAATTAATGATGTCACATTTCATTACTCCTCTTAATAGGGGTAAAGTTGAGATTGATCATTTAATACATCTTAAAAATAGAGAACTTTCTTGCATTTTGCACAAGCAAAATACACCTATTATATAATATAGTGGGTGATTTTATATCTTCAGCATCCATCTTCCTCCATTGTAGAACAGAAGCCATTCTGTTTAAGTTTTTGGGCATCAAATACGAAATACATCAAAGCGGTGAAAAACCAACATAAGCAAACAAGTAAGAAACTAGCATTTATTTGGGCAGTCCCTATTGCAGAAGATAATGACCTCTTCAAGAGTGTAAATCGTGTCCACGTACAGCTCCAAGATACTACGTCCCATTGAAACATTAGCACGAGCTTCCATCATTGCGCGAACGTCGTCGTCGCTTCGGATCTCCTTAATTGAATAACGGATTGTCCCGTCATCTCCACAATTATACTTTCGGTAACGTATACGCTCCACGTCTTTACGCCACTCTCCCTCTGGACGAATCTTCCTCTCAGCCTTTTCCTTCAGTGGGGCGAATGTGATGTCCCTATTCAGCCTACAGAAGATATGTTTTGGACAACGAAACACAACACCATCTTCCCTGGTGGTGATAGTTCCACGGTGATGAAGGGCCGTTAGGAATTTCTCGCTTGAGTACTGGGTTGGGCACAACTGTCATTCCATTCCAGCGGGTGCGGTGATGATGTTTGGGAAGAAGCGGAGCAGAGAAGATGAATCAGAAATATGTGCTTTAGGGTATGTTGTTGGTGTGAATATGAGTGAAATGTGAGAACGTATTTATAATAGGTGTGATCGTACGTGTCGTTGATTTGGACGATCAGAACCGTTGAATTCTATCCGTTAGGGCACAAGTTCCAAACAAAATAATAGTCACTCATTTTTCTGCCACATTTGACTGCTTTTTTAACTGATTTTAGGCCGTTGATGGTCATGGACGGTGGAATCTGACCGTCGAAATGGAATACAAAATCTGTGTAACATAATAGTGATCCGGACTTAAAGAATCGAACCAGTTCATTCTTTAACTATCGAACCATTTCTTAGACAAATTGGGGGTGTGCATAAATTTTTAGCTACTCGCTACTTTACCATTGAACCGATTCGATTGGTAACTATCGAACCGCCCCGAATTTCAAAAAAATTAAAACGCACACGCTTTCATTAAGGGTCACTCTTTTCTTTTCACGCGTGTTGGTAGTGTGTGATGAGTAGAGGGGAGTGTTAAGAAGTATGGGCCTAATTTTTAATTGATTCTTCCAATGAAATGATAATTATGCACTAACAAAATATATTTACAAAACAAAAATCCAATTTATACGAAGCAAAAGGCATAAATATATGTTATCCCCTGCAAATATTACCATAATTCATTTACCCCCTATAAAAAAACTCTTAAAACAAACCTTGAAAATATAAAGTGTTTCTAGTTAGGCCCCTCTGTTAATTTTTTCTTTAAAAAATGATGCAAGAAATCGGATGACATCAGCAACGACATTATTACCACGTGTCACCATATTATTGGACCTATGTGCCGCATGAAACTAACACGCCACGTCATGACCCACATCATTATTCCCACGTGGCACATGACACTAACATGTGCCACGTTAGCAACTAATGAATCGCTGCCACATGGCACTTGCATAGAAATGAGGCGACACTGTTGTTACTTAAAAATTATGAATTTTGTAGACGAAGAGTGTTGAACCTGTGACCCTATATTGACACACTAACCAATTAACCACTAAACTAAGAGAGTTGCTTGTTAAAATAACGCAAGCATCCGTTTATATATTACAAAAATTTCATTAATCTTCAAAAACCATCATCTTCTTCGTTCAATGAGTAAGGATTTCAGATTTTGATTCATCTTCTCAAAATGGAAACCCACATTTTCGTTCATCATGAAAAATGAAATTTAAATCCAAATTAATTTAGTTTCCATTTTCGTTTTCCATTTCTAATTTCGTTCATCTTCCCAAAATGGATCACCAAAAAGAAATTTGTTCGGTACCTGGACCTCGGCGTGTCTCTGTCAAGCATTGGCGTCCCACGACATCTAGTACTTGGAAATGGTTGGAATCCATGAATGGAGACCTCATTATCCCCGGAACGTGCTAGTACTTGGAAATGGTACGGACTCCGTAAAATGAGACCTCTGATATCCCGGGAACGTGCTAGTACTTGGAGATGACAAGGACCAGTAAATGGTGACCCTATTTTTCTCGGGAACGTTTTGTGGTCCAAAGTTGCTTGTCGTGGCGCAATGTGATGCTGCCTCCTCTTGCTCACCTTTTCTTTTTCTTTTCCATTTGCCCTTTGTTTTTTTCACCCTCTGTCTGATCTTGCCAACATTTTTCAGTCCTTCACCCGGCGGCGTGCGGTGCTCAGCAACGATGTTATCCAAACATAACGGTGTGGGGCATCCTTATGCATTCACATGTATGTATGGATGTGCTTCAGAGGTAATGATGATAAGCTCCAAATGTTTGAAGATTGAGTCCGGACGGTTGACGACTAGCCTCAGGTGGTCCGAGGTAGCTTGCTTGGACACGTCGGGTGGGAGTACCTGCACTTAGTCAATAAAATAAATCAAACATTCTGATACTTTAAAAATAATTGTGCATGCAACCTAATTTAGATAACTTGTTTTTACCTGTTTGTAGATACAAAAATTACAATCCTTTCCCTGCACAAAAGCAAAAAGTGTGCAATCAGTACTATTCCACATGTGTAGCAATTTGCAAAATCAACCTTACACTCAAATTAGGACTAAAGCTTAAGAACTACAAATGGTTGGTGTGCTACCATTTTTTATTCTAAATCTAATTTCAATAAATCTTGCATTAAGTTTCCCAATTATTAAAAAAGCATTACAGATGCCTAGTTTCAAGCTGTTGGTAAAAATATGCATATATCATGTAATGGTTTGGTTTCCTATGACATAATAAAAGAAAGTATAAATAATCAGGAACAGGCACAACTCATTGATTCAAAAGAAGCGGAAACATAAACGAAAAAGAAGTTATTTGCTAGAACAAAACCAACATTAAAATGCAGATGTGGTAGAAAATGTTGGTATTTGTAAATTGTATAAGGGTAGTTTGGTAATTTGAATACAAGTCAAAAAGTCAAATAGTAAAGAGAGTTAGGCTTAGATAGCTTCAGGTGAAAAGAGAGAAAAAAAGAGTTTCACGTGTTGAAGGAAACAGATTGTATATATCTCAAATGTTGTAACCGATTGAATGCTGAATGAATTAGTTTTTCTTTTCTCTCTTTTCTTGATTCTGTTCTAACAAACTGGTATCAGAGCTCTCTCGAGGGCCTGATCCAGAAGCAAGCGTTTCACGAGAGAGCAAAGTTAGATTTGTCGAAGGTGTGAATCGAAGATCGTTGCAATGGCTGAACGAGAGTTCCTTACACCATCAATCCCGAAATTCGACGGATTCTATGAGCACTGGGCGCTATTGATGGAGAATCTTCTCAGATCCAAAGATTATTGGAGTGTTGTTGAGGACGGAGTTCCGTCGGTGAGTGAGAATGCTACGCCGGAAAGTGTGAAGGCCAATGAAGATGCGAAATTGAAGGATTTGAAAGCAAAGAACTACCTCTTTCAATCAATTGAAAGAGGTATCATCGAAACAATGATTTCACGAAGCACGGCGAAAGAAATTTGGCAATCGATGAAAGAACGCTATCAAGGCTCAACGAAGGTGAAAAAGGCACAATTGCAAGCACTCAAGAAGGAGTATGAGAAATTGCGGATGGGCGATAGTGAGAGTGTGGCGAGAATTCTTTGCGTAACCTTGACTCTTGTGAACAAGATGAAGGCTCGAGGAAGAAGATGCATCGATCCAGCGTAGTTGAAAGATTCTTCGATCTATGAATGTCGGTTTGAATATGTAGTTTGCTCAATTGTAGAGTCAAATGATATTGAAACCATGACTATAGATCAATTACAAGGAAAATTACTAGTTCATGAGTCTAGGATGAAGAATCTTGAAAACCCTAAGGGTGAGGAACAAGCCCTTAAAACCACGGTAGGTGGTAGATTTGGTAGTAACACTAGAGGCAGAGGCTGAGGAAGGGGTAGAGGTAGACAAAGCAACAATAAAGATCATATATAGTGCTATAAATGTGGAAAACTAGGTCATTACAAAAATGAGTGTCCTAGTGGAGGAGAAGGAGCAAATTTTACAGAATTTGATGATGAGGAAGCAGTTCTGCTTATGGCAAGCAATAATGAAAGGGAAAATGATGTTATAGACAGAAGAGGTTTGTGGTTCTTTGACTCAGGATATGAGAAACATATGTGTATGAAAGATGAAGAGACTGTTCTGCTCATGGCAAGTTCCAATGAAAAGAAGAACAATACTGTAGACAAAGAAGAGTTGTGGTTTCTTGACTCGGGATGTTCCAATCATATGTGTGGAACAAGAAGTTGGTTCTCCACATTTGATGGAACATTCGTTGAAACTGTAAGACTTGGAAATGGTTCCAGATTGGCAGTTAAAGGCAAAGGGCCTGTCAAATTGAAGATTAATGGGGTAGTGCAGATAATTTCAGATGTGTACTTTGTGCCTGATTTGAAGAACCATCTTCTTAGCCTCGGCCAGTTACAAGAAAAGGGGTTGAAGGTGGTGATTGAAGACAATGAATCCAAGGTTTTTCATAAAGAGAAGGGACTCATCATCACAAGTACCATGACCAAGAACAAAATGTTTGCTATAACAGGTCATGTACTTAATCTTGCTTTAATTTCTGAGTCATGTCATAAAATTGAGGATAGTGATCTACTTCACTTATGGCATTGCAGGTTTGCACATCTCAGTTATAAGGGGTTAAAAACTCTGGCTCAAAAGGAAATGGTGCGTGGATTTCCTACTCTACAAGAAACCAGCAAGACATGTGAAGATTGCCTCAAAGGAAAACAACACAGAGAGGTGTTCCCTAAAGAAGGTACCTGGAGAGCATCCAAAGTATTGGAGCTTGTTCACAGTAACATTTGTGGGCAAATTACTCCTGCCTCCAACAGCCAAAAAAGGTATTTCATTACTTTCATAGATGATCATAGTAGGAAAGGATGGGTTTACTTCTTGTCTGAAAAGGGTCAAGCCTTAGAAGTCCTTAAGAAATTTAGGACCATGGTTGAAAAGGAGTCTGGTGAGGTGATCAAATGCCTTAGAACTGACAGAGGTGGTGAGTTCAATTCACGTAAATGCAACACCTACTGCAGTGACTATGGCATTAAGAGACAACTCACCACAGCCTATACCCCTCAACAAAATGGGGTGGCTGAGAGAAGGAATAGAACAATCTTAAACATGGTTAGGAGTATGATGTCTGAAAAGAATGTTCCTAAGGAATTTTGGGCCGAGGCTGTGAACTGGTCCACGTATGTACTTAATAGGAGTCCCACATTGGCTGTTAAAGATTGCACACCTCAAGAGGTGTGGAGTGGAGTTAAACCCTCAGTACAACATTTTAGAATTTTTTGGTGTATTGGCTTTGTACACATACCAGATGCACAAAGAAAGAAGTTAGACAACAAAAGTGTTAAGTGTGTGTTGTTAGGAGTCAGTGAGGAGTCTAAGGCTTATAAACTCTACAATCCTATCACTAAGAAGATTGTGATTAGCAAGGATGTGAGGTTTGTAGAAAATGAAGAATGGGACTGGGAGAACAAGAATGTGCAGAGAAAGACCAGTCAGGTTGACTTAGATAATAATGAGCAACCTTCTATTGATTCAACATCTGAAACCAATGCTTCAAATAGTAATACCACTGCTGATAACGAAATTAGAGGAGATAATTCTGCTAGCAGTAACCAGGACAGTGACAGTGAAGAGGAGAATAATGAACTGAATGGTAATATTTCTGGCAGAACAGAGGAAACTGATCAAAGAAGAACAAGAAGGCCTCCATCATACTTAGAAGACTATGAAACTAATACTATGAGTTTAGCTGTGTTTAGCTCTAATGACCCTACCACTTATGATGAGGCAAAAGCAGTCACAGCTTTGGCAAAAGGCTATGGATGCTTTGAGATAAGTGCAATAGAGAGAAATAGCACTTGGGAACTTGTTGATTTACCACCAAAGGTAACCCCAATTGGTGTTAAATGGATCTACAAAACCAAATTAAACGAGGAAGGAAAAGTGGAGAAGTACAAAGCTAGGTTAGTAGCTAAGGGATATGCTCAAAAACATGGTGTAGATTACAATGAGGTTTTTGCTCCGGTTGCTAGGTGGGATACAATCGAACTTTGTTAGTCAGAATGCGCTTCTTCTTAGGGGTGGATTGTGTATCAAATGGATGTTAAGAGCGCATTTTTGCATGGTGAACTCACTGAAAATGTCTTTGTGACTCAACCTAGAGGGTATGAGATCAAGGGAGAACACTACAAGAAAATTGCTGATTTGCCACGGACATTTCCGTGGCAAATGCACAAATTTCCGTGGCAAAACAACATTTGCCACGGATTTGCCACGGACAAAAATTGGTGGCAAAAACGCTCGTCGCAAATCGTTTGCCACGGAATTTCCGTGGCAAATTTTTCCGTCGCAAATCCGTGGCAAATTGTTCCGTCGCAAAGCCGTGGCAAATTTTTGTCGCAAATCCGTGGCAAATTTCCGTGGCAAATCCGTGGCAAACCCGTCGCAAATTTTTAAAAAAAAATTAAAAAAAAAATGCAGCAGTAGTTTCCTACTACTCCAACTTCTTCACAAATTGGGTTATCTTTCAATTTGCAGGTAAAGACCCATATATACATGTTTGAGTAACATTAAGCTAGCTAAAAATAAGCATCTCCTTAAAAAGACCCATTATGTCTGTGCTAGGTGGTTGCTCTAATGAATCTAACAACAGCAACCACGTCATTCTCCATCAACTGCAGAGCTACATGATCAACAAGAATAATCAAGCTTGCTTACTTCTTTTACCCACAAAGCACATCCAAGAATAATCAAGCATATTCATTTCACGTCAGTAATTTGTCATGCTTAACAAAACAATTGAAGTGTCTGCGATGGAAACATTGGACTGAAGAATTGGATCAATTTTCATTATTTATGATGCTTAGATCATTACCTCAATTTTTGCCCGGTGTTCATAAGCAGAGTAATGATCCCATAATTTTGCCTGAGTCAGGTGCTTGTAAACGAAAGAATTATTCTTTTATCTCTTTCTCTGGCGAGCATCCGTGGTTGGGAGATACATGATTATACCAACTCAAACACAATCGAAGTTAAATGTCAACAAAAGTATTCCAAACAAAGATTAGAATGTTAACATTCATGGAAGAAGCCAGGATTATATCTCAAGGCCATATTTCAATTGACTAAGAAGCAAGAAACTATATGTAATTGAAAATATAATTTTCTTTTTCAGAATATTGCTCCAACAAGTATAGTTTAATAAAACATGGTACCTTAGTTTAAAAACAGATGAAACTCTTGTCCAACTTACAACTTAGTTTTCTTTTACAATTCTCAACCAAATAAAGCAAATCAAGTGTCCAAATTGAAGCAAAATGAGTCTAGTTTCCAATGAAGCAATAATCACTAAAAATGAAGTTCTACAAAAGATTTTATATAAGAAATACTAAACCTATGTTAAAAAGTTTCTGCAGAATTTGAATCTTTCAAAATCGTTTTCTTTCACAACAATGTGCTATTCCAATGGTTCCAATACTCATCCCAATTCACGCTTAACACATCAACAGTCAGTAACCACATTTTAATGCTTCCATACAATCAAATTAGATGCAACTAAACAATCAAATGAAACCACATTGTAACATTCAATCATACAACTTTCTCAATCACACATTCAAAGAACATAACTTGCCAATGAGATTCTCAATAGATTTTTAACAATCAAAACATTCATGCATGACTGAATCCACATAATAGATAACATGCGCAATCTAATAGAATAATAAAAAAGATAACAGTAGACATCACCTGTTCTGGGGAAGTATGAACGGCAAACCCATTTATAAGATGTCGATAGCTATAGAGTTTCTTGTATGTCCTTTCAAATACAAGATCCCCGAAGCATATCATGCTTCTTTTCAAGATGACGAGCATAAGAAGTGACCAATTCACTAGAACAATTTTAAAATAGCATAAAAGGTAAGGTACAACACTTAGTATCCACTTATGGATTCATCACACAGTATAAGGAGAAAATAAAAGATGAACAAAGACACATCAAATAACCAAATAAGTTCATGTAAATGAATTTTTCCTCGAAAAGAGTTGATAAAAATTACCACAAGTAAATGAATTTTTCACAAGTCACCTTATACAAAAAAATACAAATATCTCTACTTCTCAAATTAATTCATCAATCATATTGTTCTCAAATAACTAATAACCAAGCTTAACTAATAACTCAAAGACCAGCCCAAATCCATATTTTTACTAATATCAAATGAAAATAAAAAGGAAAAATAACTATAATTGAAGATATAGTAATGTTGCGAACAACAAAATAGGACAGACAGATTCCAATAGTTACAGAAGTATTGAAAAATATATACCCTAACTAACTCAATAAATTTTTGGCAATGAAGCGTAAAACACGTAGTTGATGCATTGTCCCGCAATAACTGCAATTGATTGTCATGACTCGGTAAGGTTAATAAATAGAGAATATTCTTACAAGGGATAAGTATTCAACCAAGCATTTATATTTTATGCATAATTTGAACTGTGATATTTGGATCCTTCATATTAAAGGGAAAAATCTGCAGGTATGATTTAAGGAACATAGTATTTCAACATGATGAGCTTATGCACAAATGCCTAATAGATCTTAAGAAGAAATATCATGCAAGTTGAATATCCTAGAAATATAGCTCATAAAGGAAAAGAAGTAGGATTGGTCAGTATGAATCAATATACCCGAATATCGGATAAATGTCGACCATTACGACTCCCACCAACAATGTATAACTTTTCATCAACTACTGCTGCAGACATGCTACAATGAAGGGACAAAAATGGAGTAAGTATCTTGCCCAAGGCTCGGGATGGTTTTCTCGCTAAGAAACCAAGAATGACAAGTCGCCACACTCCTCTAATATCAATAATTGCTTCAATGCAAGTCGCCACACTATCAAAAGTGTCATCCCATGAAGATCTCAAATCAAATATCCACACAAACATCGAAACACAAAGTGGACACAACAAACATATGCACAAATCTTCATATAATCGGTGAGTTCAACAACCCGAACTCTTTGAATTTTGAAACATTACATTAAAACAATCTACAAAGACAAATTCCGAAGCATCCGAACTAAAAACCATTTAAACCCATGGGATAACTTCATGTATGAAAAGAAAGTTTACTGTGGCTCGGACAAAGGAATAGGTGGTATGTTAAGTTAGATTTATCTCTTTTGATAAAGCATTGAATGATTCCATCTCGTGGCCCGGCCGGAAAAGTGATCAAAGGGAGCAAAAAGTCGAATGTTGCTTCAACCCGCCATATCCAAAATCATTGTTATCTTAACATAAATGCAATAGGTTGGTTAATAAAAAAGTGAGACAATTCGCGATGAAAATAATGTAGCTAACTCCGCTTGAGGACCACCGGGAAAGTAAGTTTGCCACGTAACTCGGGTTCTTAACGATTTCCTTGCACATATTCCTCCAAGATCGACAAATCGCAAAGCACATGCAACAACGTGCTTTCGAAAGCGAGCCATGTATTCTCACTCTCCTCTAACCGCCTAATGACATCATAGAGTAATTCCTGGGGTAAATTCGCCAAAGAGCTATTTTGAATTACAAAAGGCCGATCATGCAAATCTGTGCATCGACCCATAAGATTTTCCTCTATGATGACCATGTAAGTTTGTCGACATCAAAACTACGCCTAGATAAGCTCCCAAAACTATCCCGCACGTCACGAACTATGCTTTGAACGACATTCTCGCATGGATCCAAGAGTAATTATATATTATACGGTGAACTTCTCGGAATATATACAACCACTACGAGCATATGGTCATATCAAAAGAGAGTTTCAAATTTGATCAAACAAACTAAAACTCTATCCGAAGACTATAACATGAATGAGACATCATCTAATTTTGAATCTTCGATGTTTGACCAATGTTTTCGACAATCCAATTTAAGCATCCATATATCCATCAATAATCATGAATCAAAAGGTAAGAGAGCATCAAGTCTAGATATTAGGTCATCACCTACCATCATAATGATTTCATTTTGGTGTAATGGTGTAATTACGTATAAAAACGCCATCATTTTGCTTCTACTAGGGAAAAAACCTTAACTTTGTTGCTCTATAAATCTTCATTGTATTTAATAATCGCAAAGATATCACATATTGACCAATTAATTTTGCAGTACCAAAGGAAAAAAACTTAAAACTCTTTTGACTATTATTGCCACCATTACACCAAAATGAAATCATTATGGTGTAACAATAAATACTAGTAAATTTTGACCACTAATTTTGCAGACTTTCATTAAATCTAGTAAATTATAACAATAAATACTGCAAAGATATCACATATTGACCAAATTAATTTTGCGGGTAACAAAGGGGGGAAAACTCTTTTGACTATTATTGCTAATGACTCAAGGACCGAATGTAAAGTATGCAAGGAAGAAAAACAACCTTAAAACACGGAAGTTAAGGTACTTGATCAAAACTCTCAAGTGGAGCGTAGCAACCCTTTATCTCGCAAAGCATGAGAAAATGTTAGAAAACAAGTTTTCTTAATTTCAAATCTCAAGTCTCCTTTAAGACTTCATGTTACAAAAACTAGAAGCGAAAAGAGAAATTACAAAAGCTGAAAAACCATAAATTATATAACAAAAGCTGAAGTAACAAAATATATAACACTTAGGAATTTGAAGAGAAATTTACCCAAAATCAAGAGATCTCAGAAGTTAAGTGCTAGCGTAAGCACTAATTTGAGAGATGAAATCTACAACAAAGAAAATCGAGAAAGAGATCACTTTTTATGTAGTGAGTGAGAAATAGAATACAACAAAGCAGAAAGACAAAAGCTTTAGGTCGAGAGAAAGGCTAAAATCCACAATCAAACAAACAATGAATAAACATAATTCCAAAATCGAATTGAATTTACAAAACAGAATTCCAAAATCGAATTAAATAAAAACGAAATTCAACTTAACCTTGGTATCAAAAATCAATTGAAGAGGAAGAAGGAGAATCGAAGGTTTCGCTTCAACCGGTTCTCAGACCGGATTTATAAGAATCGCGTAGATGCACAACGGTTCCCAGTTTCGCTTCGATTCGCGTGGGTTCTTCTTCATTGGCTCTGCGTGGGTTTCTATTTTCTATAGAGGAAATCGATCGAAGAAAGAAAGGAAGGAAACGGAAAGGAAGAAGGAGAATCGAAGGTTTCAGTGGTAGAATCGTGTGGGTTTTCTGTTGTTGAAGATGAAGAAGAAAGCTAAGAGGAAGAAGATGAAGAATAAGGAAGCTATGGGTTTCTGATTCGCGAGAGAAAGGAAGCGTGAGCGACTGAAGCGTGCATGGCTGAAGAGGACGAAGGAGAACGGAGGAGGAGGAGGTCGGAGAAAGGAGAGAAAGGAGGAGGACGAAGGTGAGCGACTCGTGCGTCGCGAGAGAAAGGAGAACGGAGGAGGAGGTCGTGGGTGGGAGAGTGAGGTATGCTTATTGTTTGAGAGAATCGTGGGTTTTAATTTGGGATTTAACATTTGCCACGGACTTGCGACCAAATGTCCGTGGCAAATTAGCGACCAACATAATTTCTGTGGCAAATTAGCGACCATTATCATTCTCCGTGGCAAATTTGAGCGGGATTTTGAGCGCTTCTCCGTAAATGCCTTTTAAATCATAAAATCTGCGGCAAATTTGCGACGGCCGCCTTTCCGTGGCAAAGTTTGGTGGCAATGTAAGCTTATTCTTGTAGTGGAAGAACATAAGGTCTACAAATTAAAAAAGGCTCTCTATGGGCTAAAGCAAGCCCCTAGAACTTGGTATAGCAGAATTGAGGGGTACTTCTACAAGCAAGGGTTCAAAAAGTGTGATCATGAGTATACTCTTTTTGTCAAAACTGAGAATAATGGAAGTATAGTGATTGTTAGTCTATATGTAGACGACCTGATCTACACCAAAGGATGATTTCGATGCATGCGAGAAAGTTTAAACAGTCAATGCAACATGAATTTGAGATGAGTGACCTTGGAAAAATGAGATATTTCCTGGGTGTTGAAGTCTCTCAAACAGATTCAGGCATTACTATTTATCAACAAAAGTATGCCAAAGAGATACTTGAGAGATTTGGCATGATGAATTGCAAACCTGTCACTAATCCTATAGTAGTTGGAACAAATCTAAGTAGAGATGAAGGAGGTAGAGCTGTAGATACAACTATCTATAAACAAATGATAGGTAGTTTAATGTATCTTACAGCCTCTAGACCTGATTTGATGTATGCTGTTGGGCTAGCTAGAAGGTTTATGGAGAGGCCCACAGAAGCCCACCTTGTAGCTGTCAAGAGAATATTAAGGTATATTAGAGGAACTCTCAATACTGGGATTATGTACAAAAGACAGACTCAGAATCAGCAACACAAATGCAAACTCACTGGTTTTTGTGACTCTGACTTTGCTGGTGATGTTGATGATCGCAAGAGCACAACCGGGTATGTGTTTATGGTGGGAACTGGTGCTGTTAGCTGGTGCTCTAGGAAACAGCCAGTGGTATCTCTGTCTACTACTGAAGCAGAATTTATAGCAGCCTCAGCCAGTAGTTGTCAAGCAGTTTGGTTGAGGAGGATACTCAAGACAATGAGTGAAGACCAGAAAGAACCAACTATTATCTTCTGTGATAATAGCTCTGCAATTAGACTATCTAAAAATCCTGTCCTCCATGGGAGGAGTAAACACATAGACCTGAGATTTCACTTCTTGAGAGATCTCTTCAAGGATAATACTATTGAGTTCTTTGCCTTTGATAGAACACCGCCGATCGATTGCAGATATGATGACAAAACCACTGAAATTGGAAAGCTTCAACAAATTCAAAGATATGGTAGGATTGAAAGTGATAGATTGATAATGGTTGTGCTCTGAAGTTACTATTCCTGGTGTATCTAGTGCTCAGCTGATTGAAGATTGGAGTGAAAGATTCTTGGTGTAACTTGGTGTACAAGTTTGAAGTATCTGCTTTTGTATTGCTCTGCTTTTGGTTTTGTATTGATAATAAGTCCCGACTGTTTGTTGTGTAATCATGCATTTGCGAAGACATAACAGATTAGGAGAGACTATGTTGGTATTTGTAAATTGTATAAGGGTAGTTTGGTAATTTGAATACAAGTCAAAAAGTCAAATAGTAAAGAGAGTTAGGCTTAGATAGCTTCAGGTGAAAAAGAGAGAAAAAAAGAGTTTAACGTGTTGAAGGAAACAGATTGTATATATCTCAAATGTTGTAACCGATTGAATGCTGAATGAATTAGTTTTTCTTTTCTCTCTTTTCTTGATTCTGTTCTAACAGAAAAGACATGGTTAAAGAAGGAACAATAAAACTAAACAATCAAACTCCCTCCACAAAATATAGCAAAGGAAAAAGAAGGAAAATTAGCAGAGAAAAGGACAAATAGGGATAACATGAGTACTAAGAAGGAAAAATAGAGGAAGAAAAAGCAAACTTCTATACCAAAATTGATGGGTTCATCATAGATACTCCTTCAACAATACTTCCTTTTCTGTTATACGGGAACAAAAAAAATAGACATTAATGCATGTTATCAGCAATAGTGTTGGAAGATAAGGAAGAAGAAAAGAGTGAAATATATGAAGTAAATAGAATTAGAATAAACTCACCCCTTGTACTGCGCTCTGATTAGTTCGAAGAAGAATTGGAAGCAGAATAAGACAAATAATGCATATACTCGGGCTTAAAGAGCATTTACTTCAAAATGAAAAGCATATAATTCGACTTTAATTTAGATCCTTCACATAAGTAAGGTAATTAAGATTCAATTTGAATTCTTTCTTCTTTGGACAACCGCAATTTTGGCTAATTTTAGCCGTTGAGATTGTGTGTGTGTTGTACTCTTCTTTGTGAGCCGTCTAGATCGGTATGTAGTAGCATCAGAAATTTTGCATGAAGTTGTTTGATTGAATCTAAACCGTTTATAGTGAGTAGGATGATAAGTTGGCAGCCACATATTTTTCAAAATAATGCGTGGCATATTTTTAAGCTTACGTGGACCGTCTATATGGACAACTCCGGAATGAATATACTTATGATTATGATTGTGATTTTATTGATATTATTACCCTTTTTTGTCTTTCATTTTTATTGTCCATTATGATAATTCAATGTAGTTCCAGAATCAAGGATGGATTCAATGTGTCAAAACATCGAGGCATTATGAAACTTTAACAAAATCACGCGTAAATTTGAGCAAAATAAAAACCAAATCAATTGGAGAATTAGGAAACTTTTTTTTTTGACCAAAAGAATTAAGAAACTTTTAACAATCCGATTTCAATGGTAAAATGACGCGTAACGTTTTCTCTTTAAATAGAAAAATCACAATTAGAGAAAATACACAACACAGCGCAGAAATCTTCACGCAATTTGTTTCTTGAAGCCAATAATAAACATCTAACAATTGATTATCTTCTTTTCCTTTCAACATCATAGACGAGTTTCTTTGATTCTTGTTGAAGTCCCATTTTTATTATTCTAATTGAAATAAAAATATCATGGGTTTGAGAAACCTCTTCAACAGGAAAAAAAACTCCGAACAACATCATCGCCTTCCTTAACCGCGCAACGGCAAACTCCACAATGACTCGTACCCCGTCTCTCTCGTTTCAGTCACGTGCCCATTTCACCGAGGATTTAGAGCACGTGTTTCGTAAGTTTGACGTTAACGGCGACGGAAAAATCTCATCTTCGTAATTAGGGTCTATTATGGGAAGCCTAGGGCAACCGCAGCAATGATGAAGAACCGAACGAGATGATCCGTGAAGTTGATGCTGATGGCGATGGTTACATAAACCTCGACGAGTTCATCGAATTGAACACCAAAGACATCGATCCGAACGAGGTTTTGGAGAACCTCAAAGATGCATTTTCTGTTTTTGATCTTGATGGTAACGGTTCTATTACCGCCGAGGAATTGCACAATGTTATGGCGAGTCTCGGTGAGGAATGTTCCCTCGTTGAGTGCAAAAAAATGATCGGCGGGGTTGATAACGACGGTGATGGCATGATCGACTTTGAAGAGTTTAAGGTGATGATGTTGGGGTCTACATTTGGAAGAATTAAGGGGGAGCGTGAAACATGAAAAATGCATTGCATTGTTGGTTATGATTTCATGTTATAAACAATTTAAATATCTCATAGATTGTTGCATTTCGTATAATTCTGATGGGTTTAGCTTCTTTCTATTTTCCTTTGGGCGTTGGTTGGTTGAAGAAGGATTTTACTTATTGTTAATGAGAAAGACATCATGTAAGTATTATTTTTATGGTTTTCTGAATTTCTGTGATTTAACGATTCCCTGGTTCTTTGGATATTATTCACTCTTGTATATACATGGTGTCTCGTTTTTCTAGTAGCATTCTGAATTTACCTTTTAGTACTCTTCGCATTTTAGTTTTTGTTTGAATTGATCTGATAAATCTGAAACAAAATACTAGACTGGTTCAACTAAATATATTTTTTAACAAAAATGATTAATTATTATATCTAGTTACTACAATTTTTAAAATGATATTATATGATTTTAATTAAATTATAACTCATTTAACAACTGGACATCTAATGAACAACCCTACAAAAAAAATTGTTAATGAGAAAAAATATGTTTTTAAAATGATTAATTAATATTTTAGTTTTTTGTATGAATTGATCTGATAAATCTGAAACAAGATATATACTAGGCTGGTTCAACTAAATATATTATTGAACAAAAATGATTAATTAATATATTCAGTTACTACAATTTTTAACATGATATCATGGGATTTGTTAAAAAAAAAAAAGATATCATGTTTTTTTAAAAAAATTTATATCTCATTTAACATTTGGACATCTAAAGAACGACTTTTTTCATCCTTTAGAGATAGTGGTTTTT
The DNA here is from genome assembly GCA_020916435.1 of Oxytropis ochrocephala. Taxonomy (NCBI): domain Eukaryota; kingdom Viridiplantae; phylum Streptophyta; class Magnoliopsida; order Fabales; family Fabaceae; genus Oxytropis; species Oxytropis ochrocephala. The sequence goes on from CM037090.1 coordinate 68,075,190, forward strand.
GTTTTTCTTTCTTACAATATAGATTTTTATGCTTCTAGGCCTATTTGATTTGTTTTGTTTTAGTCCCTTTGTTATTCTTTACGTTTGGTTATAGTCATTGAATCATGGGCTAGATAAGTGATTTGCAATTGGGTTGGTATCCCTTGTGCCAAATTTAATACATATTTGACTTATAAAAAAAATGAGCTAGATAAGGGTTAATTCTAAAATAGAGAAAATTACCAACACCCGAAGGCAATGGCTTTGTTGATGATGGCTCTATCACTTGATGTTCATTAAGTATAGACCAAGCACAATGAAAATTGCACCAATAACCCCTCCAGAGTATAATTGATCTCCAAGAAAAAATGCTGCCATCATAGCAACAAGAAAAGTTTGTATGGGTTGGAATACAGCAACAAAAGCAACCCAGTGAATTTTGCACTTTTTTGAAGAATGATCAACTAGTAAAGTTTCAAAAAACAAAATATCGATCTTCTACCGAAAAAATCTCATAATTAATTCATTTTTATTTGATAATTTATAATATTACTAATTTGAAGCAATTACATAATTTTCATATTCAAGCAAAACCAAGTATTTTATTTTACAAATAGTCAAATAGTTAATATACAGTAGGGCTGAAGTTGAAGCAACATTCATCATTTCTCTCCATCTTCTTTTCGATCATGGACTTATTAGACTCGTAGTCTTCCAGTTGATCTCCACCGGGGATGACCATGGCGACGGGTCTTCCTCTGGATTTTCGAGGATCTTCCTTGTCTGTATCTTCATTGTCGTCTTCTTTGGAGGCCTTGTCGACATCGTGCACCATAGCTTTGCCCTTGCGGGGCGACATAATTCTTCCTCGTGGAGACCGGGGCCTTTTGTGAGAGCCTCCAGGCTCGTCTCCATCTTTCTTGACATATTGCGCGAGTTTTCCTTTTCGAATCAGCTCTTCAACTTCATCTTTAATGGCACGACAGCCGTTGGTGTCCTGTCCATTGGTCCGGTGGTAGTGACATTACTTCCCAAAGGGTCTTTGACTTTCTTTCAGTACCAAAGGTCCTGGTCTTTTGATGTTTCTGAATTTTGTGTTTTCATAATCTACTAGGATATTGGCCCCGGGGGGTGTTCAGAGGGGTAAGCTCGTTGAACCGGCGAGGTCAGCACTCGCACCTCTTGGTTCCCTCTTAGGACGGGACTCTCTGGCTTCTGTCTACATCCCAACTCCATTTTTGGCCGCTGCTTGATAAGTCCATTTTAAGTGTCATTTTGGGGTTTATTTTTAGTAAGTTAACTTGTAGTTTGGTTCTATTTTGGAGCTATTTTACTATCTTGTTATGTTTTAGTTTGTAGGTCAACTGATGAGCAAGAGAAGAGATTCAAGAGCTAAAAGGTATGGTAATGATGTTTCAAAAGCTAGAAATACAAGAAGGAAGCAATACAATGGGTTAAAACAAGAAAAGATAAAGAATCAGAAACTAACACGAGCACCCGTGTCATTCTAGCACGACTCGTGTCCCTAGATCCAATTTTAAGTGCTTTTGCGTGAACAAAGAGATTCCGACACGAGTACCTGTGTCCTTTTGGCACTACCCGTGTTTTGCATCAGATTTCATTTTAGCAGTTACAGTTTATTGTTTAAGGCTTGTAATGTGACTTAACTCACTTGTCTCTTACCTAGCCTATATAAGACACTGAATTCTCAGTGTCTATGCATCTTTAGCTATTGTATTTCACTACTTAAAGTTCATCTTTATAATTCTAAACAATTTACATTTCGTAGTTCATCTTTACATTCTTGTTCTTTATTTTTCTGCACTTTACATTCTTGCAACTTTACTTTCTGCTCTTTGCTTTTTGCACTTTACATTCAGTCATTTACCATTCCGCAATTTACAATTCTGTTATTTAGTATTCATATCTTTCAAATCAATTTTTTTTCTACTATGATCATGAGTGGGTATACTCCTCTTAGTCTTGGGATTGTGGGACTAATCCAATGATAGACCCATAAACAATCCCAAGTATAAACTCTATTTTGTTAAAGTTTATATTATAATTTAATCTCATCAATCATAAAGTTTTATTTCAAATATCAAATGAAGTACCGAAAGAAGAAGTTTGATATTGGAACTATGGGATTAAACAATGGAAATAAAATATGAAAATAGTTTTATGACTCTTGGGACTAAAAAGGCTTGTACTTAAGGGGTCTTGGCAATAATCAACCATGAAAATAGGTTTGATTATTGGTTCAAGACACACTCTCGTATTCTGAAAGGAAAGTTGAGTTACCATTGAATGTCTTGTCTTTAAAATATTAACCTTATATAAAATAGAGAATAGATGAGGGGTTGTGGGTTCGTTATATCATTGTGATGAAACCACAATCCTAAGATGTTTTTATTTATAAATTTTAAAATCAAACAATCAGCTCTTTCTAGATTATTTTGTTTTAGCTGACCACAACCGAAACTAAAATTAGTAATCACATTTGTCTCTGTGGATCGATCTTTTTACTACGAGATAGAAACCGTACACTTGTGACCTATCAAGTTTTTGGCGCCGTTGCCGGGGATTTTTGTGATATTAATTGTTTTTTTGGTATTGGATAGACTAGAACCTTTTATTTTTAGTCAAATTTTTTGTTCTCCTTTTCTTTGAATGCGGAGAGTCCGAAGTCTTGGTGCAATTGTTGAACCATATCTTGAGATTGAAAGATTCATACATAGAAGAAGAAGAGAATTATGCAATAATCAAGAGATGGCTGCTAACGAAAATCGCGCTCTAAAAGAGTATGATACGCCTTCAACGGCGGAGCCACATGCAGTTATTGTGCATCCCAACTTTGATGCAAGCAATTTTGAGCTTAAGTCATCTTTCACTTCCATGGTTCAACAGAACTAATTTTTCAGTTCTCCTGTAGATGACCCAAATCTTCATCCTTTCTATCTTTCTTGAATATTGTGGTACTCTGAAAAACAAAATGGAGTACCCTCTGATGCCATAAGACTAAAGCTTTTCCCTTTTTCACTAAGAGATAAAGCTAGAGTATGGCTACATTCTTTACCAAATGAGTCCATTACAACATGGGACCAATTAAGGCAAGCATTCCTTGCCAGATTCTTCCCCCGAGTAAAATTGCTCAATTGAGGAATCAAATCACTCGATTCACTCAAAACGACGGGAAATCTCTTTATGATGCTTGGGAGCGTTTCAAAGAAATGCTAAGGCTATGCCCCCATCTTGGACTAGGACTGCTCTATGCCACAAAGATGAGTGTGTATGCTGCTGCGGGTGGAGCTCTAATGAATAAGAACATAATAGAGGCTTATGCTCTCATTGAGGATATGGCTCAAAACCATTATCAATGGCAAAATGAGCGAGCCATAACTGCTTCATCTCCACCCAATAAGGAACCAAGTAAGTATGAAATTTACTCTATTGATCATTTTACTTCTAAGGTGGACAAACTTTTCCAAAATTTGAAAAATTAAATGTTAGTTCTGTCTCACTTATTTTCCTTCCTCTACTCCACCCTGTGAAGTATGTGGTGTTGAATGCCAACTTGGGGCTAATCCTAATGCTAATGAGCAAGTGAACTATGCTCAAAAGTGGGATCATTTTTCTAATACCTATAGCCCCGGAAGGAGGAATCACCCAAACTTTTCCTATAAAAATCCTCCATCTAATACCCCATTTCAACCAGCAGCTAGGACACCCCCTGGCTTTCAAAATTCTCAAAATCAAAAGGCTTTCACCCCTCAAAAATCCAACTTGAAAAACTTTTTGGAAAACTTTTTGTTAACTCAAACAAAGCAAAATGAGGAATTCAAAAATCAAAACTCTCATTTTTGAATGACACTCTTATCAAGTTAACATCAAAAGTTGACTCCATTTCCACACACAACAAAATGCTGGAAACCCAAATCACTTAAGTGGCTCAACAAGTCGCTTCATCCTCTAGAACCACCGGAGTATTTCGTGGACAGCCTGAACCAAATCCCAAAGCCCAAATAAATGTTGTCACATTAAGAAGTGGGAAACAACTAGAGGAACCCAAGGGTAGTGACGAGAAAGAAAACAATGTGAGTGAAAAAGAAAGTGAGGGGGTAGAAGAATAGAAAGAGAAGAAAAGCCATATGTCTCACCACCACCATACAAGCCAACCATCCATTACAAAGGTTTGCAAAAACTAAGGTTGATGAGCAGTTTAAAAAGTTTGTTGAAGTTTTGAAAAAACTCTACATTAACATTCCGTTCATAGATGCATTGTCTCAAATGTCATCTTATGCAAAATATTTGAAAGAAATTATGTCTAAGAAAAGAAAAATAGATGACAACGAGACAATAGCTCTAACGGAAGAATGTAGTGCAATTATTCAAAACAAATTCTCTCCAAAGATCAAGGATCCTGTAAGCTTCTCCATACCATGCACGTGTGATAGGGAGTGAAACCATAAAGAGAGCCATGTGTGATTTAGGAGCCAGTGTAAGTTTAATGCCATTATCCCTTTGTAAGAGGCTGGGCATAGGTGAGCTGAAACCCACAAAAATGACCATACAATTGGCAGACCGATCCATCAAATATGCAACTGGGATATTCTAGAGCATGTTTCTATTAAGGTAGGACAAATTTTTATACCAGCTGATGTGAACACTCAATTTTTACCGGTATTTTTGACTTTTTCAAAAAAATTACAAAAAATATTCGCATTTTGCGTGTTTTCGTGTTTTAGACGTTGAATACGTCTTTTTACTCGTTTTTGCGTTTTTAGTCAAACAAAATAAAAAAAATATTATTCAAAAAATTATAAAAATAATAGATTTAATTTATTTGTATTACAATGTCTTTTTTTACAATAGGCCAAAAATAAAAAAATTACAAAATCCGAAAATGCCAAAAAAGGAAAAATACAACAAATCAGATGCTAATTGGCTCCAAGGCTGATGGGCCTGCTTCAGATTTGAAAAAGAAGAACAGTCAAAGGCCCAGTTAAATGCATTAATGACTAAACCTAATCTATACTATTAACATTTGCAAATAATTTCATTAAATTATTTGCCAAATGTCATCTCCTAAGCTTTTTAGTAATTAAGACACACTTAATAATTCTTCTAATTAATGCACACCGTTTTCTTTTTCTACTTAATTCTTTGGGAGAGATGACTTCTCTTACACACACCTTATGAGGGCAATCACAATACAAATACACCACTCACACACACACACACTCTCTCTCTTTCTCTCTCTCTATGCTTTTGGAGGTATTCTTCAATTAATAATATTTTCACCTATCTTCTATGACCCACTATATATTGTTTGACAATCATAAACTTATAAGGCATCCTTCAATGATCAAATGCTCTTCCCTTAAACTCTATATATTTTTGTCTCTTCTCATCAAATTTACGTTGCTTCACTTCTCAATGCATGTCGTTGTTTCACCTCCCACCAAGGACAATATAGATTTCAAACCATATTCAAGAAACCAAACCATGATGTCAATAAAAGATCGAAGACACTGCAATGCACAACATCAAATAAACCAAAAAGAACGAGAATGCAACCGGCGAACAAAATCATGAATTTGCATTAAAATAGAAGAATATTACGGTAGATACAGAGGAAGCGGATTGGAAGGAACCTCGGCGAAAATTGAAAAGCAGAACTAACTGAGGAAATTAAATGTGTAGAGGTTTATGTATTTTTAATTATTTTTTTGGTTTTCTCCTCTGCCCATTTTCTATTCCTATTTAATAATTGATTAAGAGTTGTATATTTTTTGTGTTGTCAGACTGTCTCTTCCTTCTTCGTCCAAGCAATGGCCATATATTTGGTTTCTTTTTGTTGTAATATTTCAAAAGTTAATATATTTTATATTTAATTATTTATATTAAATAATTTGTTTTATTCAAAAATGAGTTTAATCACTTTGTGAAACCGTAAGTTACAATTTTAATTAAGCATTTATATCATTGTCTTCAAGTTTTTACATTATTTCAAATTAATTAATTGAATAAGAATTAATTTAACCGTTACATTTCCTTTTGAATTAACTTTGTATGCTTTATTCAGTTATATATTTATATGTAGCTATTAATAGTGGTTTAAAGCCAATAAAAACTCATGAATTTGGCCTGACAGTTTATTTGAAAGTTCAACACTCATCTATATACCTAGCAATTACAAATGATTTCATTTATTATGTTTACACGTGCCAGCTCTACAACCATCTTGCATTAATTTCTATATTCTTAAAATTCAAAATATACATATAGACACGAGAAATTAATTGAGAAAAAACATTAGAAGACATAACTGATTGCAAAATTATCACTCTCATAATTATTCGTGTTCTAAAAAGCTAATAAAATTACCACTAACTTTTTACTAACCACCACTCCTCATTTAAATCAAATACCCTATCATTATTTTAATATAACCAACCAATATACTACTTAATTAAATAAATACTTGAATTATTTTTGGGGCGTTACAACTAGCGCTATGGCTAACATCAACACATCAGTCAATAGCTCTATGGCTAACATCACTACATCGGTCAATAGCTCTATGGCTAACATCACTACATCGGTCAATAGCTCTATGGCTAACATCACTACATCGGTCAATAGCTCTATGGCTAACATCAAACTCACCGGACTCATCGACACCAGAATCAATAGCTCTAAGGCTAACGTCAAACCCATCGATCACTGGCTCTATGGCTAACCTCAAACTCATCAGTCACATCGACACCAAAAGTAGTGGACTATACTGTCACTACAAGGACCAAACGTCACCTAAGGACCAAACGTCACCTAAGGACCAAACTGGCTCCACCATTCAGCCACTTAGACGTACTCGGCACCAAACAACACCCAAATTTGCGCCTGGCAGCAATCTGCGCCACACTGGCGTCAAAACAGCACCTCGACACACTCACACTGAACCTCGACACACATACACTACCCTTCGTCACACCACACTGCACTTTGGCACACCACAATGCACCTCGTCACACCTACACTACCCTTCGTCACACCACACTTCTTCACATCCACACTTCGACACCTACACGTCGACACCTACACTTCGTCACCACTACAACACTACACTTCGGTACTCCTACACCTTGACAACACTAGCTTCGACATACATACACCTCACTTCGGCAACTACACGTTGACTCCCATACACTTACACTTCGTCACGTCTACACGACGACACTTACACTCCGATACATCTACACTTCAACACATACACTGAAGTGACTAATTTGCACAAGAAAGGGGGGATTGAATTGTGCTATCTTTTTCGTTTTTAATTCCTGCAACCTTCTCGTATGGTTTCTCAAGATAACTTGGATATCGTAAGGTTGAATGTTAGTTGCACAAACAACAAGCAAATGTGACAAGATAGTGAAAGATAATTAACTTTGATGATTTTAGATGTCTTTTCTTTTACTTAAGAGTATAGTTTTCAAAAGATGATCAAAGTTGAGCTTATTTAAAATTAAGATTTTGACTTCGAAGGTTGGTGTATTTAACCTTCTAAAGTATTTGAAAACTTTGGTGATTGTTAGACAGCTAAAGCAAATGATAAGTAAAGCGTAAAATAACACAAAGAGAGTTATAGAGGTTCACCAAACCGTGGCTACTCCTCTCCCCACGTCCTCGTGAGAGTTTCCACTATTCTCCAAATAGATTTTACACTTGCTTTAGCTTCACTTGCTAAAGACTTTCACCTCCACTCTCTTTTGATCACACACAAAAGACAAGTGCTAACTTTCACAAAGAGAATCACCAACAACCTCACTTTTCACTAGGTAGCTTGTTGAGAATTTTTCAACCGAGTCACCAACAACCCTCACCTTTTGTAACACCCCCTTATATTCTACTAATTAATTAATTAAAATCAGAGTTTTCAAGAACCTCACTCTCAAGGGAGCATTACATTTCACTTTAAGAAACCAAACCAAACTATCAAGTTTATACACATCGGAAATAAAACACGTTTTATTTAAAAATCAATATGTTACAATTCAACAGCTGAAAACAAAACAACAACAACTACTATCCTACTCGCATTTGGTGTCACACTACCAGAGCGCACGCCACAACTCAACAGAAGAAGGAAGAACCTTCGCTAGCTATCACCTGCAGGTTGCCGACATGAGAAGCAACACAAAAGCAGAGAGGGTGAGTCTCGTTTCATAAATAATAACCAATAAGATAAGCATTATCATAGAGAAAGCAACTAAACACCTCGGTTCGGTGAACACTCACACCGACTCACACCTTACTCTTCCAATTCACACTCAATTGAACACATCAACAAAGCGTATGAATAGATGCATGAATGCAACCCAAACTCGACGGGTAATATGCATGTGGATCCATAAGACCAAAGTCTTCTGCTCATCAATAAGACCGAAGTCTTCTGCTCATCAAATAGACCGAAGTCCAACCCAAACTCGACGGGTAATATGCATATGATTTATGCGACGCTATGAACAATGCATTCTAACACACCAAGCCAATATTAATGCGCTCCATGCATACTCATCATCAGGCCTCAAAGGCACATCACCAGACCGCAGCCTCTTCACAAAATCAGGTCATAGACCCATCACCAAGACCGCAGCCTTTTCATCAAATCATCAAGTCCCTACTAGGAACCCCACCACTCAACACCCACCGGGTATAGCCCTAAGGCTAGCGCCAACCCCTCAAATACACGGTTGACCACTAACTGCACCATATCGGCATCAAACAGCATCTCGGCACCAAGTGATGGACTAAGCCGTCACCACAAGGACTAAACTGTCACCTAGGGACCAAACTGTCACCTAGGGACCAACCGACTACCTCATGTCAAACACTTAGGCGTTATTAACACCAAACAGCACTCCCAGTTGCGCCTGGTAGCGCCTTGCGCAACGGTGGCTTCGCACAGCAACTCGGCACACTCTTCTGGCACCTCGGCACACTCTCCTGGAACCTCGGCACACTCTCCTGGCACACAGGCACTAAGCCTCTGAACGGCAACTCGGCACACTCTCATAGCACCTCGGCACTCTACGCTCGGCATACTACACCTAAGCGCCACACTGCAACTCGGCTAGCTTGCACCTCGGTAGCTTTACGCTACACTTCGACCCCTCCACCTCGACATAGCTATGCTACACCTCGGCAACCACAAGTCGACACCCACAACGAGACTTAACCATACCTACACCTCGTCGTCTCTACTGCATTACTCACCTCGGTACTAACCACCTCGGTTACTCTTAGAGACAGCACCTTATCACCATTCAACTCGGCTACCACTCCTCGGTCACTCGTGAATGAATACCTGCGTCACCACTCATCTCGGCTACTACGCCTTAGTCACACTTAGTGGACAACACCTCATCACCCTTTACCTCTACAATTTCCTCAACTCACGCCAGTAACACTTACGCTCAATCAATACTATACGCAGTACACTTATACTCTGTTCTTCAACTCCTACACCTCGGTATAACTACCTTACACATCGGCAACACGAGTCGACACTCACAAGGGTCTTAACTACCCTTACGCACCCTCGTCTATACTGCACCTCTCACCTCGTCCACTTCAAGCCTACAACTTACGCTGTAACACTTACGTTATTCACTGATTTTCCTACGCATGCAACCCACCTCGGTTTCTCTACGGGTTCATGCGCCTAACCTTCCTCTTCCCTCCTTTGGTACTTCTCACTAAGATTCAACTTAAAACACACTCTTTACTCCCGCAATACTCATTGGGAAAACTCTCCGTAAGTGACAACGCCAAAGAACACTCACTGGCCGAGGTTCGCTCGGCTCCCATTCCTCTCCCCTTGGTCCTCACACAACCAACTCTCCAACAAAGTAAGGTAAACACAACATCAACATACATAAACACACAGCAAACAGCTCAAGATCATTTAGAACTTAGCTCACACATAATACATATCATAAAAACTATTATGAACGAAAAGAGAGCCCCCTTACCTCAACTAGTTGCAGAAGATCACTCTCGACACTTCAACACAATGATCAGCTCACGCAAACATCTCTTCTTCCGTCAATTCCAGCTCTTCCACGCCCAGTTCTCCTCCTTCTCTCTAGAAGCACTATTCCACCTACCCTTTTCCCTCTCTTACTTTCCCTTTACCTTTCTTGATATTTTGCTGGAAATGAATTCTCATCCTACGGTCACTCTCTTTAAGCCATGCGTATGGGCTTTCAAGGAAACATTGGGCCTCTTAATCACTCATGGGCCTCTAATCTCACCTTTCTCTATTTACTTAAACGCCTCCTAATAAAATAAACACTCTACATTGATCACTTAGCTTAATTAATAATGTTGTAAACCTTAAGTAACCCAATTAAATAACTAATTGAATTACTTTGGGGTGTTACACCTTTCACTAGGTAGTTTGTTGTGAAACCTTCAAACAGAATCTCCAACAACACTCACCTCTTACTAGGTAGTTTGTTGAGAAACCTACAACTTAGACTCACCAACAACACTCACCTTTCACTAGGTAGTTTGTTGAGAGAATTACAACTTAGAATCACCAACACCACTCACCTTTAACTAGGTAGTCTGTTGAGAAACAAGCACAATATTCCTTACAATAAGGGGTTTGGGTTATGGGATGATTTAGGAGCTTGTTGATAGATAAATACAATGTATTTCTAAGATTGTAACAAGCTTGCACACACTCAAGATAGTATTCCCAATTCTGAATTTGTAGTAGCTTGAAGTGTGGATGAGAAGGTTGGATTTCATTTAGAAGCTTGACTTGAAGGTTCCAATATCAACTCATAATTTGTATTTGAATTGAAGCGCAAATTTATATAGACTCCCAATCTGAAAATATATCCATTGGAATGGAGAAAGAGCTGTTGGAATTTGTTTGTAGACTTGTAGGTAGGCAATGATATCATGTGTGCTTTAGTTGTAGCCTTTTCAACCTTCTAAAGCAACCTTGTGCTTTATCTTTCCATAAGGTCACTTCATGTCAAGATTCTACTTCCTTTTCTTCCTTTTTGTCACTGCATTTCTGCTCATGTATTACATAATGCTTTATACAATTTAAATCTGAAGCTTCTAAAGCTTTTACAACATGAACAAACATGCTTTTGAGATACATCAAAGATCAAGTAGTTCCTCTTTTCTAGGATAATTATTTTACAATATACTATTCCTTGAATACTCATTTGATGCATATTGAATCAAGAATTCAAGCATGAGTATGTTTCCAGAAACCAGAAGCTTTGAAGTCTTCAATCTTCATTTAACCTTCTTGAACACTTAACCTTCTGAACAATATTCCATAGTCAGTCAACCTTCTATTGACTTCAATCAAACTTTCTGTTGACTATTGGTCAACCTTGTGTTGACTTTTAGTCAACCTTCTGTTTGACTTTCAGTCAACCTTCTGAAGAAAGTTACTTTATCTTTTAAGCTTCTTTAATCAACCTTCTGATGGTGTAACCTTCTGAACTCAACCTTCTTTAAGGTAACCTTCTGAAGGCAACCTTCTAATGGCATATTTTAACTTTGAAAAACACTTGGTTTATTTGTAATGCCAAGATTCTTGCTATGATTCTTGTTTCCTGTTCTTTTACACACTTGATTGAAACTTGTTAATCATAATAAGTGTTTAGAAAACTTAACTCATTCCTTTAAGTTTGTATCATCAAAACACGGAAAGAGATTTTCATTTCTACATACACCTCGAAACATCTACACGTTGACTTCCATATACTTCGACCCACTACACGTTGACACTTATACTTCGATACATCTACACCTCAACACATACACCTCGGTATATATACACTATACCTCGACAACTACACTTCGGCTTATATACACTACACCTCGACCACTACACTTCAGCATATATACACTACACTTCAATACATCTACTGTTCGGCAACTACACTTCGGCTTATATACACTACACCTCGACCACTACACTTTGACTTAGATACACTACACCTCGACAGCTTCACTTCGACTTAGATACACTACACCTCGACAGCTTCACTTCGACTTAGATACACTATGTAACGCCCCAAAAATAATTCAAGTATTTATTTAGTTAAGTGGTATATTGGTTGGTTATATTAAAATAATAATAAGGTATTTGATTTAAATGAGGAGTGGTGGTTAGTAAAAATGAGTGGTAATTTAATTAAAAGAGGGAGTAGTGCAAGTAATGGAGGAGGTGTGAATAGAGGCCCACGATAATTAGGCCCAAATCTATGATATAAGCTTGGGGTCGATGGTGAGAGAGTCAGTTGCAAGCAAAATCAAAGAAAAGTCAAAGAGTAAAGTAAGAGAGTAGAGAGAGAGAGAGGTGCGAAAGCTTTAAGAGAGAAGAAGAGGAGATCTTGGCTTGGAGAGCTCAAGTTCAAAGAAGAGGAGCTTGCTTGTTGGTGGATCGTGAAGTCTTGGTGGAGAGAGTACTTATTCTTCAATCTATTGAGGTAAGAGGGCTCTCTTTCACCTATAATAGAGTATATGATGAGTGTTATGTGTGGGTTAGACTCTAGGATGATTGTTGAGCTGTTTGTGTTGCTTGTTGTGTGATTGATGTTGTGTTTGCTTCATTTTGGTTAATTTGTGATGTGTGTATGTGTTGTTGATGATTTGGTCATATGAAAGACCTAGAAAAGGAAATGGGTTTGAGGAACCCTAGGCGCAAGAGTGCCATTTTTGGTGTTGTCACCTTAGTGGTTATTTTGAGGTGTGTTGGACAATATTCGAATGAATATGTGTTGTAGTAATTGTGGGTTAAGTTTGATCATAGTATGAGAATCAAAGAAAATAGGGAAAATGAGGGTTAGGTGCGTTGTAGCTTGTGAATGTCGAAGGTGTGTGCGTCGAAGGATAGTGAGTTGAAGTAAGGGTGTGCCGAGAAGCATAAGTGTGTCAGCGTAAGGGTGTGCGTCGTAGTATGTGTGCGTCAAAGTTTGTATGAGCTGAAGTGTAGAACACTAGTGCAAAATCTGCATTAAAAATCACCATTTAGTATCGGTTGTTTAAATAACCGATACTAAATGTAGGCGCGGTGGCAATTTTGCAATTAAATGGAAGTTTTGCATTTTACCGCCTACGTTTAGCATCGGTTATTTAAACAACCGATACTAAATGTGTCTTACGTAAGACATTTAGTATCGGTTGTTTAGAAAACCGATGGTAAAAGTCCACTTTTATTTTTTTCACTCGTTCTCATCTCACTTTCTGAAATCTCTCGTTCTCTTTCTCACGTTCTCTCTTTCTCAACTCTCCCGTTCTCGATGCCCTCTTCCTCTCAAAATCCAGAAATACCAAAACCCTAAGTTTCAATCAAACAACTTCCTCTCAACTTTCTCTTTCTCAACTCTCTCGTTCTCAACCTCATAACGTTGCCTCTTCCTCTTGAAATCCGTAAATACCAAAACCCTAAGTTTCAATCAAAAAAGGAGAGAAAGAAAGGAGAAGAACACCGAAAATCCACACGGCCGCCGCAACGTTCTTTGGTCGCCGTTGTCACCTCCTTGCTTCGTCGTCGTTTGGCTCCTTGCTCACCGTCGCCAGCGCATGAGGCTACAAAGGGTGATTTTGAATGGTTCTGAAATTCGTTGCATATGAGGCTATTCTCTTCATGACACAAACGGTGATTTCGTTTCCTCGTGTTCCAATTGGAGATGAGTTTTATCATGTTTTAATTTTAGGGCTTAGGTTTAGATTGGGTTTTTATTAGTAGTTAATATACCCGACACGCTTTATTCCCTAATAGGCAGTATAATATGTTTGAGATTTTGAATTTTAAATGAACTTGTTCTTGTCCTCGCTTTGGTGAGTAAAACATCTTCCATAACTTATCAAGAGGTGTTGGTTCAAAAAGGGATTTTTCTACAACTAGGACTGACTTTTCTTTGAAAACCCAGAGAAATAAAAAAACTAAGTGTCCGGTAAAGAGTTGAAGAGAGATTGAAACTTAAAACACTTCCCATTGCCTCTCTTTATGATTTTCATTATTGTCTCTTTAATGTTGACATCTAACAGCTTTTTTTCTTCAATTTTCTAATAATCTTAGTGTATTTGGTGGATGCATGGGCAAGAGAGGTTGAACTTTCTTCATGATAATCAAGATTGCATCAAAATTCTTGTTGGCATTAAGGTGGATAAGGTAAATTTTATAGTTATGTTATTGAAGTCCTTTACATACTTTGAGAAACCGCAATTAGCCTTTTTGAGCCTGGTTGTCTAAAATATGGCCAAGATCAATTGCATAAGTACAAAGAAAAGGTTTAATATGCTAATTAGGAGGGTAGATGAAGTATAAAAATTGTGGTTATCAATTCGGCACGACTTCTACAATTTCTTGCGGTCAAGTCTTGATTCTGTTAAGAATCTTGCATAACGATCTTCTCTCGGTTTCTGATGACTTCAATTGAAGGCCCATGATGTTGGTGCCTATGAAAGTACCTTCATCTAGTTTTCAAAATGCTAGGAAATATATTTATCATTAATGATGAGAGCTTGGCTATTATGTTGAACATGACTTCACATCTCTCGCTTATAGTTTAATACATTATGCATTTACATTTACTATTTTTTTTTTTTGCAACTGTTTGTTGATAACTATAGCTCGGTATATCAGGGCTCTGCAAATTGCGTTGTTTTCCACCTGTTGCTCTTGCTTGGGATGATACATCTGGACTTCATATCTATCCAAACTTGAACAGTGAGACTATTTTTGTGGATTCCTCCCCAACACAATCGAGTTCTACTGAGCAATCTGAAAAAACCATTGTTCTTCTTCTGGTATGAATCACCCAATAAACAAAATTATTGAGTTTCCCCCTCTTTAATTCTTGTACCAAGAAAGCAAAGAGTTACTTGTCATGTATCTCAATTTCTGAAGTAAAGACAATATACCATATAGCAATAGGTTCCTTTTACTTGTTTGTTTGAATCTGATGCACAGTTTGTAGAAGTACCAAAGTGTAGTATATGGATGTCAAAGCTAGTGTAACCGAGGTGAGTGATGGTGAAGTGAAGGAGTGTAACTGAAGTAGTATAACCGAGGTAGTGTAGTACCGAGGTAGTGTAACCGAGGTGAGTGATGGATGTAATGAAGTGAAGTGTATATAAGTCGAAGTGAAGTTGTCGAGGTGTAGTGTATATAAGTCGAAGTGAAGCTGTCGAGGTGTAGTATATCTAAGTCGAAATGTAGCTGTCGAGGTGTAGTGTATATAAGTCGAAGTGAAGCTGTCGAGGTGTAGTGTATCTAAGTCGAAATGTAGTTGTCGAGGTGTAATGTATATAAGTCGAAGTGAAGCTGTCGAGGTGTAGTGTATCTAAGTCGAAAAGTAGTTGTCGAGGTATAGTGTATATGTACTGAGGTGTATGTGTTGAGGTGTAGATGTATCGAAGTGTAAGTGTTGACGTGTAGTTGCCTGGTGTATATATACCGAAGTGCAATTGTTGAAGTGTAGTACCGAGGTGTGGATATACCGAGGTGTAGTGTAAGTATGACGAAGCTTGTGTTGTCGAGGTATAGTGTATATATACCGAGGTAGTGTTGACGAGGTGTAGATGTATTAAAGTGTAGTGTATGTACGTTGAAGTATATGGGAGTTGACGAGTAGATGTGTCGAAGTATATGGGAGTCGACGTGTAGATGTGTCGAGGTGTATGTGTTGAAGTGTAGATGTGTCGAAAGGTAGCGTGTGTATACCTAAGTGTGGTTGCCGAAGTAAAGTGTATGGATGTCGAAGCTAGCGTTGTCGAGATGTAGGTGTACCGAAGTGTAGTGTATGTATGACGGAGCTAGTGCTGTCGAAGTGTGGTGTGACGAAGGGTAGTGTGGTGTGCCGAGGTGTAGTATGAGTGTGCCGAGGTGCAGTGTGGTGCGCCAAAGTGCAGTGTGGTGTGACGAAGGGTAGTGTAGGTGTGCCGAGGTACAGTGTGGTGCGCCAAAGTGCAGTGTGGTGTGACGAAGGGTAGTGCATGTGTGCCGAGGTGCAGTGTGAGTGTGTCGAGGTGATGTTTTGATGCCAGGGTAGTGCAGGTTGCTGCCAGGCCAATTTTCGGTGTCGTTGGGTGCCGAGTACGTCTAAGTGGCTGATTGGTGGAGCCAGTTTGGTCCTTAGGTGTCGTTTGGTCCTTAGATGACGTTTGGTCCTTAGGTGACGTTTGGTCCTTAGGTGACATTTTGGTCCCTATGTGACGGTGAGGTTGACGTTAGCCATAGAGCTATTGATTCTAGTGTTGAAGTGTCCGGTGTGTTTGATGTTAGCCATAGCGCTAGTGGTCGATGTGTTGATGTTAGCCATAGAGCTAGTGACCGAGGTGTTGATGTTAGCCATAGTGCTAGTGACCGAGGTGTTGATGTTAGCCATAGTGCTAGTGACTGAGGTGTTGATGTTAGCCATAGTGCTAGTGATTGATGAGTTTGATGTTAGCCATAGAGCTAGTGAACGATGAAGTGATGTTAGCCATAGAGCTATTGATGTTGTATAGGTGAATTAGACGACGGTGTAGCGACGGTGTAATGACGGATATGGGCTTCGGCCATTGTATCAAAAGAGACGGATATGGGCTTCGCCCATTGTATCAAAAATGACGGATATTGGGGGCTTCGGCCTGCATATCACCAGCGACGATGTTAATGCATACACGGTTTGGTTGTTTGTGGTTGATGCATTGTCATGGAGTCTCATGCCTCATATGCATCTAGCGACGATGATAGGCTTCGGCCTCGATATTGTAGACTTCGGTCTTCATATCATTAGCGACGATGACGCCTTCACGGCAAAATAGCGACGGTGACGGTACCATTAAGCCGGTGATGGTACTCATGCATTATACCCTTGGTGTTGGGTTGCATTCATGCATACACTCATGCAAATTGGTGGTGTCTTTTGATGATTATGAGTTGGTGTGTCATAACTTGATGATGTGTGTTGGTTGATTAAGACGTGGTGTTTCTAGTTGCCTTTCTCTAGCATAATGTTTATCATACATTTTATTATATGTGTGAGAGACTCACCCTTCTGCTTTCTATGTTGCTTCTCATGTCGGCAACGTGCAGGTGATTCCGAGTGAAGGTCTTCCTTCCTCAGTATGGTTGTGGCGTCTTGCTCTGTGATGTAGAACTGGGGGGACGAGTAGTTATTAGTTGTTTTATTTTAAGTTGTTGAACTATAATTTGGCGATGTATGACTTGCTTAAGAAAACAGTGTTTTGAGGGTTCGCCCCATTGAAGTCATACTATGTATCACGCTATTATATTTATTTGTGAAAAGTATTGTTGACTAGATTAAAGTCATGTGTTGGTGTACGTAGCATTCCCTTGAGGATGTATCTTTTTAAAAGAAAAACGATTCTCGAACTCTGATTTTATAAATTAAATTATCTAATGAGAAAAGGGGGTGTTACAAGTTGGTATCAGAGCAGTTCGGTCTGTCCGGCCAAGTTTGTCCAGTCGTAGTGTCTCGGAGTTCCTTGTCGATCTCCGACAGAGACTTTGTTGTAGATTTTGTTTGGTTGTTTGTGACTGTTGTTTGTATTATTGAGGTATGTGTGATTAGAATGGTTTTAACGACGTCAAAAGAGTGGAGTCGTGACGACGCCTTCGCACTTTAGACTGCGTTAAAAGTCTCTTAGTGGTGTGAATTTGAAAAGACGTAGTTTTGTGACCTTAACTAATTGGTTGCGTGAGTAGGAAAAACTGATCACCCCAATAACTCATCCCCAATGAAAGAGGCGACAATAACTCATGGTTATTATAAATTTTGGATATGTACTAATTTTAACTTGATTAATTGAGTGGTGTGTGCAAGTTTGGTTGATTCTTAATTTTTAGATAAATAGGTGCCTTATGGATGTTTGTGTTTTGATGTGGGGGTTGATAGTAGGGAGATGTAAAGATAAGGATCGACACTTTGGGTTTGAAGTTCATGCAAAGTGATAAATGCATGCCTTTTTGGAAAGAGTTTAGAAATGCGGTTTCTGGGAAACCTGAGGTAGGATAATTGTTATTAAGACTATGGTAGTCGAGTAAGTACCTATATAGGATCTGGGTGGCCGTGTGTAACTTTGGTGATTAATGGATTAGAATTCAGTACGAGGGATATGATGCAGAGATGGGGAGAGCATTGTCTGTAGCTTGGATATAGATTGACGTAAGAGATGAGCATGAGTACTTTAAGTGATTGCTATAGTGTAGTTCCCTAAACGGTAGATTAATAGTGTTTTGATGATCAAGTGAGACTTTGCTGACCCCGAGAATAGAGTTTCGGTACAAGGTAAGGGCGTAGAGAGGTGTGTGTATCCTAGTACTTAGTGTACAAGAAGGTGTTGTTGATAGTTGGGAGCAGGAATAAGGTTGATGGAATTGGTGTGTTCATATAATTGATGAGATTTTCGAGGACGAAAATATTCTAAGTGGGAGAGAGTTGTAACGCCCCAAAAATAATACAAGTATTTATTTAGTTAAGTGGTATATTGGTTGGTTATATTAAAATAATAATAGGGTATTTGATTTAAATGAGGAGTGGTGGTTAGTAAAAAGGAGTGGTAATTTAATTAAAAGAGGGAGTAGTGCAAGTAATGGAGGAGGTGTGAATAGAGGCCCACGATAATTAGGCCCAAATCTATGATATAAGCTTGGGGTCGATGGTGAGAGAGTCAGTTGCAACCAAAATCAAAGAAAAGTCAAAGAGTAAAGTAAGAGAGTAGAGAGAGAGAGAGGTGCAAAATCTTTACGAGAGAAGAATAGGAGATCTTGGTGTGGAGAGCTCAAGTTCAAAGAAGAGAAGCTTGCCTGTTGGTGGATTGTGAAGTCTTGGTGGAGAGAGTACTTATTCTTCAATCTATTGAGGTAAGGGGGCTCTCTTTCACCTATAATAGAGTATACGATGAGTGTTATGTGTGGGTTAGACTCTAGGATGATTGTTGAGTTGTTTGTGTTGCTTGTTGTGTTTGCTTCATTTTGGTGAATTTGTGATGTGTGTATGTGTTGTTGATGATTTGGTCATATGAAAGGCCTAGAAAAGGAAATGGGTTTGAGGAACCCTAGGCGCAAGAGTGCCATTTTTGGTGTTGTCACCTTGGTGGTTATTTTGAGGTGTGTTGGACAATATTCGATTGAATATGTGTTGTAGTAATTGTGGGTTAAGTTTGATCATAGTATGAGAATCAAAGAAAAGAGGGAAGATGAGGGTTAGGTGCGTTGTAGCTTGTGAAGGTCAAAGGTGTGTGCGTCGAAGGATAGTGAGTTGAAGTAAGGGTGTGCCGAGAAGCATAAGTGTGTCATCGTAAGGTGTGCGTCGTAGTATGTGTTCGTCAAAGTATGTATGAACTGAAGTGTAGAAGTACCGAAGTGTAGTATATGGATGTCAAAGCTAGTGTAACCGAGGTAGTGTAGCCGAGGTGAGTGATGGTGAAGTGAAGGAGTGTAACCGAGGTAGTGTAGTACCGAGGTGAGTGATGGTGAAGTGAAGGAGTGTAAGTGAAGTTGTCGAGGTGTAGTGTATATAAGTCGAAGTGAAGCTGTAGAGGTGTAGTGTATCTAAGTCGAAATGTAGCTGTCTAGGTGTAGTGTATATAAGTCGAAGTGAAGCTGTCGATGTGTAGTGTATCTAAGTCTAAATGTAGTTGTCGAGGTGTAGTGTATATAAGTCGAAGTGAAGCTGTCGAGGTGTAGTGTATCTAAGTCGAAATGTAGTTGTCGAGGTATAGTGTATATGTACCGAGGTGTATGTGTTGAGGTGTAGATGTATCGAAGTGTAAGTGTTGACGTGTAGTTGCCTAGTGTATATATACCGAAGTGCAGTTGCAGAAGTGTAGTACCGAGGTGTGGATATACCGAGGTGTAGTGTAAGTATGTCGAAGCTTGTGTTGTCGATGTATAGTGTATATATACCGAGGTAGTGTTGACGAGGTGTAGATGTATTAAACTGTAGTGTATGTACGTTGAAGTATATGGGAGTCGACGAGTAGATGTGTCGAAGTATATGGGAGTCGACGTGTAGATGTGTCGAGGTGTAGTGTATAGCGTGTGTATACCTAAGTGTGGTTGCCGAAGTAAAGTGTATGGATGTCGAAGCTAGCGTTGTCGAGATGTAGGTGTACCGAAGTGTAGTGTATGTATGACGGAGCTAGTGCTGTCGAAGTGTGGTGTGACGAAGGGTAGTGTGGTGTGCCGAGGTGCAGTATGAGTGTGCCGAGGTGCAGTGTGGTGCGCCAAAGTGCAGTGTGGTGTGACGAAGGGTAGTGTAGGTGTGCCGAGGTACAGTGTGGTGCGCCAAAGTGCAGTGTGGTGTGACGAAGGGTAGTGCATGTGTGATGAGGTGCAGTGTGAGTGTGCCGAGGTGATGTTTTGATGCCAGGGTAGCGCAGGTTGCTGCCAGACCAATTTTAGGTGCCGTTGGGTGCCGAGTACGTCTAAGTGGCTGAATGGTGGAGCCAGTTTGGTCCTTAGGTGACATTTGGTCCTTAGGTGACGTTTGGTCCTTAGGTGACGTTTGGTCCTTAGGTGACGTTTGGTCCTTAGGTGACGTTTGGTCCTTAGGTGACGTTTTGGTCCCTATGTGACGGTGAGGTTAACGTTAGCCATAGAGCTATTGATTCTGGTGTCGAAGTGTCCGGTGTGTTTGATGTTAGCCATAGCGCTAGTGGTCGATGTGTTGATGTTAGCCATAGAGCTAGTGACCGAGGTGTTGATGTTAGCCATAGTGCTGTTGATGTTAGCCATAGTGCTAGTGACCGAGGTGTTGATGTTAGCCATAGTGCTAGTGATTGATGAGTTTGATGTTAGCCATAGAGCTAGTGAACGATGAAGTGATGTTAGCCATAGAGCTATTGATGTTGTATAGGTGAATTAGACGACGGTGTAGCGACGTTGTAATGACGGATATGGGCTTCGGCCATTGTATCAAAAGAGACGGATATGGGCTTCGCCCATTGTATCAAAAATGACGGATATTGGGGGCTTCGGCCTGCATATCACCAGCGACGATGTTAATGCATACATGGTTTGGTTGTTTGTGGTTGATGCATTGTCATGGAGTCTCATGCCTCATATGCATCTAGCGACGATGATAGGCTTCGGCCTCGATATTGTAGACTTCGGTCTTCATATCATTAGCGACGATGACGCCTTCACGGCAAAATAGCGACGGTGACGGTACCATTAAGCCGGTGATGGTACTCATTGTTGCACCCCGAAAAATTCGGTTTGGGTTTCTCGATTTACAACGTGGAAAATTTTTGAAGCCGCCACCAATATTTTAATTTTAAGACCAAAACATTGAAAAAATGTCTTTTGAACAAGGCAGATGGTCTTTGGAAAAACTAGAGATATAGTTTCGGAGGTCGATTACGTGTGTGGTTTTACGTTTGATTTGAAAAATACCTAAATTTGCCTATTTATTTATTGTTTAAAGATTAATGGGAAAACTTAATGAAATTTTTTATTTTTGACGCTTGACGAGAGATGGCCTCTCGCTCCTATGTATCTCCGGGTGTGATGGAGAATTCAAAGCTACGTAGTTCTTGGTTATCATGAAAAGGTTTTTGTTTTTTATCTTTTTTAGTGAGTTTTCGAAATATGACGAGTATTCAGCGAATGATTAAACTAACAAAGGTTATGGGTAATCACCACTAAGTACTCTTGAAAATGAGAGTCACTACCAGTAGTCAGACGAACGAATGTTCTGATTGACCGTTAGTAGCGACTCGTTTTCATTTGATCTTTTGAAAATGGTTTTCGAAAGAGATTAATTGGCACGAATGATCAAACTAACCAAAGTTATGAGTGATCATCGCTTATTGTTCTTTGGAAAAAAGACATTGCCACCAATGGCTAGACGAACAAAGGTTCTGATTTGCCACTAGCAACAATGAGTTTAAAAATGATTTTTGTGTTATGAAAAATACTAATGTTTATGGTTGCGAAAGGATTTTTATTCGTTGCGCTTGACGAGAACGTGGCTCGTTCCTACGTATCCCAAATGGGAATCAAAGCGACGTAGTTCTAATGTGCCTTGAAAGTGAAAGTCTTTTTGCTTTGGTTTTGAAAAGTGAAGGGCATTCATAATGATCAAACTAACAAAGGTTATGGGCGATCATTACTAAAAACTCACTTAAATTCATGTAAAAATCTCTTTTGAAAAATGAAAGCCTTCATGATGACCAAACTAACAAGGGTTATGGGTGGTCATCACTAACAACTTGCCATAACTTTTGATGCTTAGGAAAATATCTTTTGAAATTGAAAGCGTTCATGATAATCAAACTAACAAAGGTTATGGGTGATTATCGCTAGTAGCTTATGCATATGAAAACATCTTTTTTTGAAGTTTAGGCTCTCATGACAACCAAACTAACAAAGGTTATGGGTGATTGTCACTAGTCACCATTTTCATGCTAAGCTATTTAGAAAAGAAAACAATAAATGCAAGAAGATTTGGAGATTCAAGCATGGCACAATCATTGAAATCGAATCCTTAGGCAAGCAACAACATGGACATAACTTGCAACTAATCTCATTTGAATTCTTGAGCAAATATTAGCTTAGACTACACATATTAGACCACAACACATAAATAGGAAAAGAAGGAACTTGAATTGGGCATTAAGCAAAAATGCAAGAGTAGGCAAGATTGAACCTAAATGCACATCTAATGGAAGATGCTAGGCGAGGACCATACTCAAACATTTCTACAAAACGCAAGGGAATCTAAATGCACATCTAGTGGAAGATGCAATGTAAGGAGTGGACCTATCTAAATATTGATGATACCACATGAGAGTAGACAAGGAAGTTGTAGGCACAAACGAATTCAAAAGAGTAGCCTCAAGTATGATCATTGGCAAACCATAAACAAGCAAGTCATCTTAGCAATCAAAGTATCAAAGTATGTTGAATCACTTTGGTCAATCCTCAACACTTAAATAAGAGTGCACAAGTGCACAAGTGTGAATCCTCTTGCCAATCATCAACAAAGACAAGTTTATTAAAGCAAGCATTTAGGAACAAACCCAAACCCTAAACATACAATCTCATTTGTTATTAACTAAGAAATTAAAAGGGGAAGGTTGAATCATCTAAAATCATCTTCACCACTTTAAAACATGATGCACTAGGCATAAGTGGGAATCATATGATTTATCATCAACAATGGACAATAATAAAACTAGAACACAAGAGCAAGTAAATAAACACTAAAACCAAGTTGAATCATATAGAGCAATCTTCATCACTTTAAGCAATGTGCACTAGGCACAAGTGAGAGTCATATTGCCTATCATCAACTTAAAATGACAAGCAAACATATGAAAAACCCAAATACATAACCAAAAACCCATTTATTTTGAAAAGCAAGTGAGATAATATAGGAAAACAAGCTAGACTACAATATTTGGTAAAGGTTCATGTGATTAGGCAAAGAGATGCACAAAACAAACATAAAACCTATTTTTCTATGAGTATGCGAAATACAACATGCCATAAAACAACATTTTATTTCATGAAAGGCAAGGATTAAGATCCAAATCAACATTTATTAAAGGGTGAGAAGCACCATAAGCACCCAAGCCTCCCTAAGTGCTTGTCAAAGTGCTTATGACACTTCTCACCAACAACAATCAACAATATGAGAATATGAAGATGATAGGATGAATGTTTTTTATATTTTTGAGGAAATACTCAAATATGATGCAAGGTTTTAAGGATTACCTTAGCTCTAAGCTAGAAAGTGAAATGAGAAGATGAAACTAGACACGAATCAACAAAACTCCAACATTCTTCAAAGAAGTACCCACTTGATGATGATGCTTGGACTTTGAATGAGAAATGGAGGGAGTATGTGAAAGAGGGATGCAAATGAGGTGGAGAGGGGTGAGTTGTGTGTTAGGGCTTTTTAGTGTAGGAAAAATGGGAAGGTTGATTTGAGATGAAAGAAAAAAAAACAAGATAAAAAGTGAGGGAGAGGAGAAGAGGGCTACGGTTTGTGTGTGTGGGAGGAGAGGAGTGAGTTGTTGTTATTAAATTACAATGGGAGGATGTGAGAAGGAAGCAAAAGAAATGTTGTGTTATGTTGTGGTGTAGAGAGAAGGAAGGCAAATAACATGTTGTGTATTGAATGTTGTTGGGTTTAGAGGGGGGTTGCGTGGAGTAGTGGAGGTGGCTGGTGTTGTTGCTTGCAACAATGTCTTTGAGTGTAAAATTGGGTTTACTTTGAGTAAAAATGGCTAAAATGGGATAAAGCAATAAATGTAACACCCCCTTCTATTTACTACTATTTTACTAAATACAAATCAGAGTTTTTCGAAAAAACTTTTCCAGCACCTCAAGGAGAGTGCTACATTTAATAAAAACATCACAAATATAGCATTTAAAATTCAAACGCATCTAGTGCGTAAAATGCATGTCATATCCAAGTGGGACGAACCCTCAAAACCTGCTTTAAGTTTACAATAACCATAAGAAGTTTCACAAAGACAAATGAAATAAACCAAGTTCAACATATTCAGTACATAGTTCAATTCGGTCTAATACATAAAATAAAACAATGACACTACAACCCCTGTCCCTGGTGTTACTAATCAGAGCTGACTCAATGTCTCAAGAAGGCATGACACCTTCACTCAGAATCACCTGCATGTCGCCACGAGAGCAGGCAACATAAAAGCGCTAGGGTGAGTCTCTTTACATAAATAATAACAAGTAAGATAAGCATTATGTTAGGAGAGCATCTAGCAACATCAATCCACAACAGTTAATACATTTATCATTCAATTATAATACCAAGAAGCAACAATAAGGGATTAATTGAGCATCACCAAAAATTCCTAAGAAGTATGAGTATATGCATGTATGCAATATGCATGTGGATCCATCACCACCTCAATAACCCCGTCGGGCAACCACCTCTTTTGGCCGAAGCCATACCACCTCTTTATATGCATATGATTTATGTGACACCATGACAATGCATCACAACATCATAACTTTATCACATCAAGTATTAACCCACCTCTTTGGCCGAAGCCCACACCATCATAAATTTATCACATCAAGTATTAACCCACCTCTTTGGCCGAAGCCCACACCATCATAAATTTATCACATCAAGTATTAACCCACCTCTTTGGCCGAAGCCTACCCATCGCTTATTCATCACCACAACACAACACACCTCATTTATTAAATTAAATCTCACACCAAGAATTAAATCCCACCTAAGGACCAAAAATCACCTCCTAGGACATTTTCCACACCTAAGGACCATTTTGACACACCAAAGATTAATTTAGTGCCTAAGGACTATTTTGTCACACCAAGGATTTATTTAGTACTTAGGGACTATTTTGACATAAAAGGACCATTTTGAAAATCAAGGACTATTTTGGCACCTACTTCGGCGGAGTATTTAAAATAGCAAACGACATCGAAAAATTACAAAAGACCACTCGTCGGAAAGCCACGGATATGTAGTTTCTGGATATATCTTTAGATTTTCAAAACAGTGAGCCAATTAGTACAGTTTTTAGAAACAACCCGAACAGTCCCCAGACTGGACAGATTCTGTCCTCCCACTTCATTTTACTCTCGAATGACTTAAACTTGACCAAATGGGACAAAACCTTAGCCCGAACAAAAGCAATTTGAGTATAGTTTCAATTGGGACAAGAATCGTTCAAAACGGAGTTCATTTGAGGGCATAAAACTTGCAAAAACCGCACCTACCCACAGATTGACTCTAGAAATTTGACTCGACTTTGGAGATTATAACTGGAGCTACACAACTCCGAATTTAACGAAACTAGTGCCAAAACGACCGGATTTAAGTCTATTACACTCAGCCACATAATTTTTGACTCAATCAAACAGTATCAGTTTTAAAAATACTGAAACAGTGTCCAGAAAACCACACAAGGACCATAAACAAGTAACACTCATCATCAATTTAATTCAACAACACTTTTCTTCAACAATTCAACACCCAATCCACAACACTCACTTAAATATTTAATCAACATCATTAAATCCACATAATCTCATATTTCATCACATTGAAGCATTTTATCAAACATTTTGCATGCACATTTAATAATACCTTTATTTCCATCATCAACCATCATAGTATCACCAAATTAAACATCAAACACAACAACAAACATATGATTAACACAAAATTCACACAAACAAACCATCCTAGTGCTATTCCACACATAACACATATCTTACAACTTATTATAGATGTAAATGAGAGTCCCCTAACCTCCAAAATTGAAGAATCCAAGTACTCTCCCCTTCAACAACACAAAAACCACCAAAACCACCAAAATAGCTTCCCCAACATTTGAGCTCCAAAGCCCCATCCATGGTAAAAGGAAAATGGGAAGGAATTAGTGTAGGAACTTATACTAAATGGTAGAGGAAGAAAAATGTAGAAGATTGGTACCAAATACACTTACCCAAAGCAAGAAAATGATTTTTCCCCTTTCCCCTCAAGCATTCAAATGCAAGAACCTTCATGTTGTTGTCCTCCTCTTTCATTTCCTTTTCTTGGTTGTAAAATGTGGAGGAAACCCTACCCCCAAAGTTTATTTAATTGGGTATGGGCCTACTAATGGTCCATGGGCCTTTATTTGCACCCCCTAGTACTTACATACCTCCTCCCAATTTAATTAAAATACTCCCCATTAAACTAACATACTCACCATTTATTTACTACCCCCCACTCCGTAATTAACTTAATCACCTTATATTTATTTTAATATAGACAACTAAAATATTACTTAATTAAATTAATCGAATAATCACTTAATTAAATTAGTTAAATAATCACCTTAATTAATTTTTTTTTTGGGGTGTTACAACTCTCCCCCACTTAGAATATTTTCGTCCTCGAAAATCTAACTATCATGGATATGCAAACTTAAACACTCACCGCAACAAACATTAAACTCTAGCAAGCACTCAAAATGAAACTCGTACCTCTAAATGTAACCATCACTCCTCCTCACACTTAGCAGCTACATGACCTTCCTCACCACACTCGAAACACTTGTTGACCACGCAATCTGGACTCTTATGCCCCGGCTTACCACACTTGTGACACACAATATCCGCAGCAGCGTCTCCCCCACTTGGCTTTTTGCCCGAACTCTCCTCTCTCTTGCCCCCACCACCTGAAACATCATACGGCTTCCCACGAAACTGAGAACTTCCCCTCTTATCACTATCTTGTATGAACGATTGCTATCCTACTCAACAATCTACGCTAAACTCATGGGATCAACATTCACTCTTCTTATCTCCTCCAACCATTCTCATCCAAGTCCTATTGTACACACAACAGATCAAACACTCTTCCCTATATTATTACTCCCCAATTAGGTATTCTAACCTGTAGTTTGTCAAAGTCCTACCCGACTACCCAACACAAGAGACACAACATTTATGGCCAGAGACCCAACAACACTAACAACCGTAAGTAACACATCAATCCAATCTCAACAATTTATCATATATCCAACATTATTCACATCAACAATTAACACGATCATAATAACAAAGTTCAAGTTCGACTTATTCCACAATTAATCATTTTATTTCACGTTCAAATTATTCTTTCTAAACTCAGGTGCAGAAAATTCTGCAACTTTGCGCCTACTTTGGCGAATTAATTAAAATAGTAAACGACCTCGGATTTCGACAAATAAATACTTGTTGGAAAGCCATATGGGTCTATTTCTTTTCCCTAAGTTCAGTTTTTAAAGGGTAGTGTCCAATAGGTACAATTTTCAAAAATACACATACTAGTTTCAAAAGATGTAGTTTTTGTCTTTCAACTTCAAGCAGTCCTATAATGACCAAAACTCAATTAATTTGCATGAAACTTGTGCATAAAATGAGGCAAATTCTGTCAAGTTTTCAAAGAAATTGGATTCGTTCGAAAATGAGCTCTTTTGAAAACGCAGTAACCAAAACACTGACCCTATGTCCAGATTGTTTCCAGAATTTTAACCTAACTTGTTTCACCTATAACTCGAGTTCTACAACCCCAAATGCAACCAAATCAGTGGCAAATTAACAAGCATTTAATCAAGTTTTCGAAATGACGAACCACATAATTTTTCAATTAGTAAAACGTTCTCAGTCACTGAAATACTGGACTCATGTCAGAACATCTCAAAACAGTGAATTCAACAACACAATCAAACATCATAATTCAGCCACCATTACTAATAATTCTACACCGCGCTTTATAAAAACAACATTTTCAGAAGGTTCGCAAAAGTATGCATAGCTTTACCGATCCCCATGATTCCCAACCTAAGACTTTGATTCTGACACCATTCCTACTCCTAGGTTGTATAACAATCATGCTTTCATTCTAAGCACAAAACCTTAAGCAAGTAAAACTCATCATGATCAATTACCAAAACCAATTATAATCATCACATACTTTTGCATTTCATCAAACGCCAAACAAGCATAACCAATCATGCAACTAATATACACACACAATTCCGAAAAGATTAAACATATAGGCATATTCTTCGATTTCCTCTATTCTTAGGGATTGGCTATCATGCAATTTTTACAACTTCCCTAGGAAATATCATGGATACATAATTCTACCAAATTGAATTGATTTCATATCACAAATAACACAACCAACACATGCTTTATAATACAATTGTTCTGATACAAGACTTGATATTAGTTTAAACAAATGAAATTAAATACCCTTGTCAACACTTAGCAAGGAAAACTAATCAAGTAATGGAAGTGCACAAAATATTCCGTTGCACAGTTTTCATCATTAGATTTATAACTCACGTAAAACAATTTTCAAGAAGTGACAATTAATACAAGCGATAGCAACAACAATGCCAAAGTTAAGTCATAAATCGAACAAAATTTTCACAATTGTAATTCACAGTTAGAAGGTACTCAAAATTGTATATATTTGTTTCTAAAACTTGACAATTGAGATTAGACTCACATTCACATAACATAAGGTCTCTAACTCACCTAATCATGCAATTAGTGTAATACCCCATAATCCTCAACAACACCTAACCACAACCTAATTGGTGCAAAAACCGAAATCATGTCTCATTTTGAAATAAAATCTTAGAACAACTTGGAAACAAAATTCAACACTAATTTGACATCCCATTCATTCCCAATATCACCAAATTTTTCCAAGTACCGTTTTTTGCAAAAACATAGAACTCACAGTTTTGTCAAAAAAAAAATTATGGGCGAACTTCAACCTTACTATCACTCAAGCATGCCACCACATAAACAACTACTTATTAGTTCAAAATTTGATTTCCAACATAAACTCAGAAGGTAAGAAATAATTTTGACAAATCACATCATGCTCACGAACAAGGCAAATTGAAACACTGAAAATGTCAAAACTTCAAGTCATGCAACTTTAATGGAGTTAATGA
The DNA here is from genome assembly GCA_020916435.1 of Oxytropis ochrocephala. Lineage (NCBI taxonomy): Eukaryota > Viridiplantae > Streptophyta > Magnoliopsida > Fabales > Fabaceae > Oxytropis > Oxytropis ochrocephala. The sequence goes on from CM037090.1 coordinate 68,104,686, forward strand.
AAATAGAGTCTTACACCGCATTTCCTTTTAGCATACTAACTTCGAGACAATTAAGCATAAATCAAATTTAACTCATATTCATCACAAAAATAATCAACCTATAGCAGAGACGTCAGTCAAGTGCAACAATTTTCAACAAGCAATCTCCAAATATTGTTCAGTGTATACTTACCACGGTTAGGTCATATAAAAATTGCTTTCTATATCCTAACAAGCTAATCAAGCAATCAATCAAATTAAAATTAGTGCATGCATCCAAATTTAGTAATAGCCATGAGTTATTGTCGCCTCTTTCATTGGGGATGAGTGATTGGGGTGATCAGTCCCTCCTACTCATGCAACCAACTAATTAAGGTCACAAAACTACTTTCGTTCAATTTATAACTACCACATTAAAAGATTTTTAACGCAGTCCGGAGTGCGAAGGCGTCGTCACGACTTTCACTCATTTGACGTCGTTAAAACTCTTTTAATTACACACATCTTAATGATACTAACAACAGTCGCAAACAACCAAAAACCAATGCTACAACCAACAGTTACACAGTTCAGTCACATATACCTCAATACTACAATATAACTTTCAATCGTAATCCAACAAATAAGTCACAAGGCACGTCAATAAATGAACAAACCAACAAAGTTAACAGTAATATACAACAACATGATTATGATTCAGGACGAGTACCAAGACTCGAGGGTAAACAGACTCGACAACTTGGCCGGACGGACCGAACTGCTCTGATACCACTAATGTAACACCCCCTTCTATTTACTACTATTTTACTAAATACAAATCAGAGTTTTTCGAAAAAACTTTTCCACGCACCTCAAGGAGAGTGCTACATTTAATAAAAATATCACAAATATAGCATTTAAAATTCAAACGCATCTAGTGCGTAAAATGCATGTCATATCCAAGTGGGACGAACCCTCAAAACCTGTTTTAAGTTTACAATAACCATAAGAAGTTTCACAGCACAGCGGAAATAAACCAAGTTCAACATATTCAGTACATAGTTCAATTCGGTCTAATACATAAAATAAAACAATGACACTACAACCCCCGTCCCTGGTGTTACTAATCAGAGCTGACTCAATGTCTAAAGAAGGCATGGCACCTTCACTCAGAATCACCTGCATGTCGCCACGAGAGCAGACAACATAAAAGCGCTAGGGTGAGTCTCTTTACATAAATAATAACAAGTAAGATAAGCATTATGTTAGGAGAGCATCTAGCAACATCAATCCACAACAGTTAATACATTTATCATTCAATTATAATACCAAGAAGCAACAATAAGGGATTAATTGAGCATCACCAAAAATTCCTAAGAAGTATGAGTATATGCATGTATGCAATATGCATGTGGATCCATCACCACCTCAATAACCCCGTCGGGCAACCACCTCTTTTGGCCGAAGCCATACCACCTCTTTTGGCCGAAGCCATACCACCTCTTTATATGCATATGATTTATGTGACACCAAGACAATGCATCACAACATCATAACTTTATCACATCAAGTATTAACCCACCTCTTTGGCCGAAGCCCACACCATCATAAATTTATCACATCAAGTATTAACCCACCTCTTTGGCCGAAGCCCACACCATCATAAATTTATCACATCAAGTATTAACCCACCTCTTTGGCCGAAGCCTACCCATCACTTATTCATCACCACAACACAACACACCTCATTTATTAAATTAAATCTCACACCAAGAATTAAATCCCACCTAAGGACCAAAAATCACCTCCTAGGACATTTTCCACACCTAAGGACCATTTTGACACACCAAAGATTAATTTAGTGCCTAAGGACTATTTTGTCACACCAAGGATTTATTTAGTACTTAGGGACTATTTTGACATAAAAGGACCATTTTGAAAATCAAGGACTATTTTGGCACCTACTTCATGGAGTATTTAAAATAGCAAACGACATCGAAAAATTACAAAAGACCACTCGTCGGAAAGCCACAGATATGTAGTTTCTGGATATATCTTTAGATTTTCAAAACAGTGAGCCAATTAGTACAGTTTTTAGAAACAACCCGAACAGTCCCCAGACTGGACAGATTCTGTCCTCCCACTTCATTTTACTCTCGAATGACTTAAACTTGACCAAATGGGACAAAACCTTAGCCCGAACAAAAGCAATTTGAGTATAGTTTCAATTGGGAAAAGAATCGTTCAAAACGGAGTTCATTTGAGGGCATAAAACTTGCAAAAACCGCACCTACCCACAGATTGACTCTAGAAATTTGACTCGACTTTGGAGACTCATAACTGGAGCTACACAACTCCGAATTTAACGAAACTAGTGCCAAAACGACCGGTTAAAGTCTATTTTCGAAAACAGTCAGCCACATAATTTTTGACTCAATCAAACAGTACCAGTTTTAAAAATACTGAAACAGTGTCCAGAAAACCACACAAGGACCATAAACAAGTAACACTCATCATCAATTTAATTCAACAACACTTTTCTTCAACAATTCAACACCCAATCCACAACACTCACTTAAATATTTAATCAACATCATTAAATCCACATAATCTCATATTTCATCACATTGAAGCATTTTATCAAACATTTTGCATGCACATTTAATAATACCTTTATTTCCATCATCAACCATCATAGTATCACCAAATTAAACATCAAACACAACAACAAACATATGATTAACACAAAATTCACACAAACAAACCATCCTAGTGCTATTCCACACATAACACATATCTTACAACTTATTATAGATGTAAATGAGAGTCCCCTAACCTCCAAAATTGAAGAATCCAAGTACTCTCCCCTTCAACAACACAAAAACCACCAAAATAGCTTCCCCAACATTCGAGCTCCAAAGCCCCATCCATGGTAAAAGGAAAATGGGAAGGAATTAGTGTAGGAACTTATACTAAATGGTAGAGGAAGAAAAATGTAGAAGATTGGTACCAAATACACTTACCCAAAGCAAGAAAATGATTTTTCCCCTTCCCCCCTCAAGCATTCAGCTGCGCAACCTTCATGTTGCTGTCCTCCTCTTTCATTTCCTTTTCTTGGTTGTAAAATGTGGAGGAAACCCTACCCCCAAAGTTTATTTAATTGGGTATGGGCCTACTAATGGTCCATGGGCCTTTATTTGCACCCCCTAGTACTTACATACCTCCTCCCAATTTAATTAAAATACTCCCCATTAAACTAACATACTCACCATTTATTTACTACCCCCCACTCCGTAATTAACTTAATCACCTTATATTTATTTTAATATAGACAACTAAAATATTACTTAATTAAATTAATCGAATAATCACTTAATTAAATTAGTTAAATAATCACCTTAATTAATTTTTTTTTGGGGTGTTACAATAAACACTAAAAATTGCTTGACTTGATACTTGAAGCTAAACACTCATGGAATCCAAAAATATACTTGAAACTAAACACGTATATAATTAGAACTAACACGCGTGCCAAACGAGAACAAAATGGTGCAAGATTGTTAAAAATAACATGCGCGTACCACAGAACATATTTTGAGCCTTTTGAAAGCGAGAAAAATACCCGTTATAATTGACCAATTTTGACTCTAAAACCCTAAGTTGCCCGAAAAGTGCATTCCAACCCTAAAAATAATTTCAAGAACCTTGGAATGCCTTCTAGGATCCAAAATGCAGTGCATAAGGCTCTTCACTCTTCAATTTATTTATTTTTTGTGGAAAATTAGGGTTTTGAGCTAAGCCGGACAAAATTGGGGTATGACAGCTGCCCCTCTTTATTTGGATTTTGACAAGGAATATGAATTGGCCGATACATATTCCGAGGCAAAATAGAAATAAAGAACTCAAAAATTATACCAATTTTGTCCACTTGGGGAAATCCGAATTTTCTTTTTTCTCTATTTTTTTTTTAGAAAGATAGACACTTTCGTGTCGATGCAAAAACAGTAAACGAACACTGACGTGCAGACGGAAAAGGTAAAATGGGCACTTGCGTGCAGGAAGCGGTAAATTGCCTAGGCTGCCTAAAACCTGTAATCCTTAAACGAACTCTTGACGAATCCGAGTTTGCACGTGGCTTTGAGGAGCACGCATCCTGAGAATCTCTGGTCTTTCGAGCAACCAGGGGGATCATTATCAGCTCCGGAACTGATATACTGATCAATGCACGGCGTCCACTGTATCTTAGGCTGATACAACTATTCCGTTGAACCTCACACGGGGCTGCGGTCCATCGCGTTGCTCGTACACGATGTGAGACCTGGGCTCCAATCCGCAATGCGCGCCTGAGCGCTCTCTTTTCTTTTCTTTTTTGGTTTCTTCCCTTTTTTTTTGAACTCCCAACTTGGGGGAGCCTTTTCTGGAATTTGAAGGCGAGCATTAACACCGCGGTGTTTATCCTCTCTCTCACTTGTCTGCAGCTGAAAAATGAACCAATGCACGCAATGCAAATGCCATGATTGCCATTTTCTTTTTCTTTTCTTATGATGAATGTAATGCAAATGCCTGAATTTCTCTTTTCTTTACTTTATCATTATTTTCTATGTCTAACGAGTGCATGATTTTATGCTTGGTGAATGTAATGCATGACTTTATTTGTTTATTGCTCTTTTGCTTTTTCAACCCCCCCCTTTTTTTTTGGCCCGACCAACTCGCGGGACTTGCGCTATGAGACACAACGATCATCTATGATAAGAATTCGAGAGCCGAGCTCCGTCCTCTTGTTCTAATGCAATCAGCGCTTCTTATTTGATTTTTTTGTGAGCTTATTTGACTGAAAGATCGTCTCTTTTTGTTGTTATTTCCAAAAATTTCGCAATGATCTTAATTCTATGACTTATGCACATTTCCATGATTTATTTATCATCTACCATAAAACGTAGTTTTAAAGTAGAGATGAAAAGAAAGCAATGATAAGACAACAAACTGATAGAGTGAAAAATTTGGAATTTTATTCATATGGAAGTCAGACGTGCAGAATGGCACGCTGACTGAAAGGAGTACATTGGGAATTTTTCTGAAACTAAGAAAAAACAAGAGAATGGACGTAGCAGATGTTATGAACATTCTTTGTCTCTGGAGCGTTCGATGCCAACTGCTCATACTTGCAGCCTTGATCACCCTTTTATCCAAGCTTTGGAGGTGATGCTTGCCCCTTTTCATTTTTCCTTTTTATGTCCAACTTTTCTGACCCTAATTTTTGCCTGGATCGCCCATTTGGGTTTTCAATCCACCGGGTCGCTCAATTTTGCCTAAGCCGCCCTCTCGGGTTTTCAACCAAGCGAGCTAATTCTTGTTTGGCTCATCTTTCTCTTTTTTCTTTTATTTTTCTCAGGCGTAATATTTCTTGACTGAATCTGAATTGACTGGGTTCTTGAGTTCTTCACCATCCATGTTGGTGAGTATCAATGCTCCTCCAGAAAATACTTTCTTTACCACATATGGTCCATCGTAGCTAGGAGTCCATTTCCCACGGGGGTCACTATGGATAGGCAGGATCTTCTTGAGCTTAAGGTCTCCTTCGCTGAATTCTCGGGGACAAACCTTTTTGTCGAAAGCTGTCTTCATCCTTTGTTGATACAACTGACCATGACACAGGGCAGCAATTCTTTTCTCCTCAATGAGATTCAGCTGATCCAGATGAGCCTGGACCCATTCTGCTTCTTCCAACTTGGTTTCCATCAGCACCCGTAGAGAGGGTATCTCAACTTCAATGGGAAGAACTGCTTCTGACCCATACACTAGAGAGAAGGGGGTTGCCCCGGTCGAAGTGCGTACTGAGGTGCGATACCCGTGCAAAACAAAGGGAAACATCTCGTGCCAGTCTTTATAGGTTACTACCATCTTCTGCACGATTCTCTTGATATTCTTATTGGCTGCTTCGACTGCCCCATTCATCTTTGGACGGTAGGGAGAGGAATTGTGATGTTTGATCTTAAACTCTGTGCACAATTCTTTCATCATCTTACTGTTTAGATTGCTACCATTGTCTGTGATGATTTTATCCGGGAGACCATAGCGACACACCGTGTCCTTCTTTACAAACTTGGCAACCACAGAATCGGTTATCTTTGGAATATGAAGCGCCTTCACCCATTTGGTGAAGTAATCAATTGCAACTAGGATGAAGCGGTGCCCGTTTGACGCCTTGGGCTCTTTGGGACCAATGACATCCATGCCCCACATTGAAAATGGCCAAGATGCAGTCAAGACATTTAATGAAGCCGGTGGCACATGTATATGATCGTAACAAATCGCATTTGTGGCACTTTCTTACAAAATCAGTAGCAATCGACTCCATCCGCACCCAATAATAGCCACACCACTTAATATCTTCCTTGCCATGGTATGCCCGTTGGAATGAGTCCCGAACGAGCCCTCATGCACCTCACTCATGATCCTTTCTACCTCCTTCTTTTCCACACACCTAAGGAGTACTTTATCATGATTCCTCTTGTAGAGCACCTCGCCACTCAAGAAGTTCATTGACAGCCTTCTAAGTGTTCTTTTATCATTTTCCGATGCCCCGGAGGATACTGCTCGTGATATACTTGCTTGATGTCATGATACCAAGGCTTATCATCTTCATTATCTTCAATTGTTGCGCAGGAGTAGGAGTGTGCCGGCAAACCTCGATGCTGGATTCTGATCTGGGTCAAGTTCTTATCACAGTTGATATTAAACATTGAAGCTAAAGTGGCCAGTGCATCAGCCAGTTGATTCTCTCTACGAGGAAGATGTTGAAATGTGATTTCTTCGAAGGGCTCAACCAATTATCGGACGTAATCTCTGTATAGTATCAACTCGGGATCTCTGGCTTCCCGGTCTCCATTCACCTGATGGATAACTAAGGCTGAGTCTCCGTACACATCTAATCTTTTAACTTTCCAGTCTAGAGCTGCCTGAATACCCAAAATACATGCCTCGTACTCTGCAATATTATTGGTGACATAGAAGCTCAACCTAGTAGTGAATGGTATGAAGCGATGGTCAGGGGACACCAGCACTGCCCCAGCCCCGTGTGCCCATAACTGTTGGAAGCACCGTCGAACACTACTCTCCACCTTTCATTCTCTGGGATCTTCCTTCTTCAAATAAAGCCATGATGACTTCATCTGGGAAATAACACTGCATCGACTGGTAATCTTCAATAGGCTGATGTGCCAGGTATTCAGCCAACGCACTACCTTTGATGGCCTTTTGAGTGACATAAAGAAGATCATATTCTGACAACTGCATCTTGTCATACCCCAATTTTGTCCGACTGATTCAAAATAAAAAATTGTCTTTTTGCGAATGCGAGGTCCTAACAGTATTTTTCTCGTAGTTGAAAGAAGGCTCAAAATATGTTTGTTGTGCCCGCACGTTATTCCTAATCGTGTGCGCGTTATGGCACTTGTTGCGCGTGCGCTCGCATCTCGTCGTGTACGCACATTTGCTTTGATACTTATCATTATTGTTATTATTATTATCCATATACGCTTATTAATTTATTATATCAATATTTTTATACCAAAATCAGATTCTAAAAAAAATGCTTTTATAAATAATTTTCTTTATAATAGATACAAATAGTAAACTCTTGTTACATATATATACAGAAAAATTACAAGCAACATAGTACCCTTTTAAATAAAAAAACAAAACAAAAAATATAAAATGGGAGAGGACTCGGCATGCGTTGCTTTTTGGGTTGTTGTTGCCTCTCTCTTTCACAAATGTGGAAATCTTTGTTAAGCATATAACAAAGACCAGTATACAGCAACAAAGACAAGGGGAAGAATCCAAATTGTGGTAGCTCCAAAGCTCCAAATAGGCTCTGACTTTGTTTTCAAACCCTGCACATACACAAACACAAACAGATTTTTACAAATAGTCAAATATCTCCCAATTTGTGAATACAACAGTGGCTTGGGAGGAGGAAAATTTGCTCAGAAAATTAGAACACCAAAACATGAAATTACTTGAACAAATACAAGCAAGAAAGTGACACATCATTTCAGTTTTCAATACAAGTTTTGCTTCAAATACAACTGAGAGGAGAAAATGAAAGGGGAGAAAAATCTGGACAACAGAAAACCAATACACAGAAACGCACACACACAATAAACAACCACACTGAGAACCAAAAACAGAGCAAAAAAAAAAACAAGCACACAGAGAGAACAATACACAGAGACAGCAAGAAGAAAGAAACGAAAACAGGGGGAATCGATGGGAAAATTAGAGAGAAAAATGGGAAGGAAAAATTAAACTAGAGAGTAACCAGGAAGAGTCCTTCATCATACCCACTCCAAAAGATGAAGCACATGAACTTGAAGCCAAAATAATAGCCTCTGATGGCACCATATGTTCATAACCCCCAAACATTCATTCCTCCAACTTTTGAGAATCAAAAAAACATAGAAAGGAAATAGGGAAGAAAGAGAATGAGAGTGAGTAAGCTTACAACCCCTCACGTTCCGTCGTCTTCTCCGCCGTCAACCACCACGCCACCGTCTGCCTCTCTCTCCGACGACGCACCGTCGTTCCGCTTCTCCATCTCGCGTTCAGACGACCCACCGTAAGCTTCTGTCTCTCTCTCCGTCGCACGTCACCACGTCACTGTCACCACCGGCGTCATTCTCTCTTCCCTTCTCTCTGGTTCGCTGCTCTCTCTCTCCCTTTCTCTCTCTCTCTCGATTTCTTTCCTTTTCTTTCTCTCTTTCATTTTTTCTTTCGTTCTCTCTCTTGAAACTCTCTCTCTCTCCTTCTGCAAATGGGAAACGGCGCTGGAAGAGGGGGAAGGGTTTAGGGTTGCTGTTTTGATATAATGGGCATTGATGGGCATTCATGGGCTTGGTTCTTCTTTTGTTAACTTTTTTTTAAAATCAGATTACTAACGACACCCCCTCCGTTAATAATATAGCCCCCTGTAATTAGTTATACCCCTTTTTACTATCTCACACCCCTTTTTCCAAAAATCTTTCAAACTCTTTTCTAATTGATGCAAGTTATTAGTGACTATCACCCAAAGCATTGGCTTGTTTGATTGTCATGAACGTTATCAAGAGTTATTAATAATGATCACTCAAAGCCTTTGCTTGCTTGGTCATTATGAAAGCTCTTCCCCCTTCCTAAACCCCTTTCAAAGATATTTTCAAATTAGAACCACGTCGCTTTGATTCCCGTTCGAGATACGTAGGAGCGAGCCACGTTCTCGTCAAGCGCAACAAATAAAAACCCTTCTCGCAACAAATAAAATCATTTTCATAACCATAAACATTAATATTTTTCATAACAAAAAATAATTTTTAAACCCATTGTTGCTAGTGGCTAATCGTAACTGTGTTCGCCTAGCCATTGACGGCAATGTATTTTTTTTTCAAAGAACAATGTTTATGATCACCCATAACTTTGGTTAGTTTGATCATTCGTGCGAATTAATCTCTTTCGAAAACCACTTTCAAAAGATCAAATAAAAAAAACGAGTCGCTACTAACAGTCAATCAGAACCTTCGTTCGTCTGGCCAGTGGTAGTGACTCTCATTTTCAAGAGTACTTAGCGGTGATTACCCATAACCTCTGTTAGTTTAATCATTCGCAAAATACTCGTCATGTTTCGAAAACTCACTAAAAAGATAAAACACAAAAACCCTTTTCATGACAATCAAGAACTACGTAGCTTTGAATTCTCCATCGCACTAGGAGATACGTAGGAGCGAGAAGCCAACTCTCGCCAACCGCCAAAAACAAAATTTTCATTAATTTTTCCCATTCGTCTTCATACAAGGAATAAATAGGCAAATCTAGGTATTTTTCAAATCAAACGTTAAAACCACACATTTAGTTAGAGGTTCCTTTCGGTAGAAAGGACGCGTGTCTTGATGCTAGTACCTTACTCGCACGTAATCGAATTTCGAACCTCAGATTCTAGTTTTCAAAACACCATCTCGCTTGTTCAAAAGACCTTTTCCGATGTTTTGGTCTTAAAATTAAAATATTGGTGGCGGCTTCAAACTTTTTCCACGTTGTACATTGAGAAACCCAAACCGGATTTTTCGGGGTGCAACACATCTGCGATCTGGCAATTCTTCCTGTAAGCGCAGGCTTCTCGAAGATATACTTGATGGGATCCATCTTTGACACCAACCAAGTGGTGTGACTTAACATGTATTGCCTCAGCGATGAGCGCCCAAGCCAAGGCGCAACAAGTCTTTTCTAGTAACGAATATCTCGCCTCACGCGGTCGGTGAACTTCTTGCTCAAATAATAAATTGCATGCTCTTTCTTGCTGTTTTCGTCATGTTGTCCTAACACACAACCCATTGAATTTTCTAGCACGGTCAAATATAAAATCAACGGTCTGCCATGTACCGGAGGCATTAAAATAGGTGGATTCTGCAGGTATTTCTTAATCTTCTCGAAAGCTTCTTGGAAATCATCATTCCACTTAGTCTCTTGATTCTTGCACAACAATTTGAAAATCGGCTCACATGTGGCAGTTAACTGGAAGATAAACCTGGAAATGTAGTTCAGTCTTCCGAGAAAACCCCGAATTTCTTTTTCTGTCTTAGGAGTAGGCATCTCGAGAATTACACGCACTTTATCTGGGTCAACCTCTATCCCCTTTTGTCTGACAATAAACCCCAATAGTTTTCCTGATCTCACCCCAAAGGTGCATTTAGCTGGATTTAACCTGAGCTTGAACTTTCTCAACCGTTCAAAGAGCTTCGCAAATTAACAACGTGCTCTTCATCCTGCTTTTGACTTTGCGATCATATCGCCCACGTACACCTCAATCTCTTTGTGCATCATATCGTGGAACAACGTGACCATAGCTCTTTGGTAAGTAGCTCCGGCATTCTTTAACCCAAACGGCATGAACCGATAGCGAACGCTCCCGCAGAGTTGTGAAAGTAGTCTTCTCCATATCCTCGTGAGCCATTTTAATCTGATTATACCCCAATAATACCCGTCCCATGAAGGAGAAAAGGGAGTGTTGTCTTTGTGTTATCTACTAGGACATCAATATGAGGCAAGGGAAAATCGTCTTTGGGATCGCACGATTCGGATCTCTCAGAATCGACACACATTCTAACTTTTCCATCCTTTTTGGGGCACCGCACAATGTTCGCAACCCATCGTGGATACTTGGCTACGGCTAGGAAACCAAATACAAACCTGCTTTCTTCACTTCGTCTCTGATCTTTAAGGACATTTCTGGCTTCATCCTTCTTAACTTCTGTTTAACCGGAGGGCACTCATGCTTGACTGGCAGCTTGTGCACCACTATATCAGTATCTAACCCGGGCATATCTTCATATGACCATGCAAAGACATCAACGTAGTCACGCAGGAGTTGAACCAACTTCTCATGCTCAGTCTTTTTCATTGAAGTGCCAACCTTGACTTCTTTCTTTTCGCCCTCTGTGCCTAAATTGATGATCTCAACAGTTTCCCCATGTGGCTGAATAACCTTTTCTTCTTGCTCAACCATTCTCATCAGTTCCGGAGGAGTTTCCCAGTCATCCTCAACATCCTCCTCAGCTTGATTAACAGGGTAATCAAAATTAACATATGAACCGTTGGCATCGTTATTTTCAAAGGCATTCATTTTAGATCTGCATTTGCGAGAATAGAAAAGCAATGAACAAGCAAAAATAGAGACACAAAATGAAGACGCAAAAAGCAATTTTTATTCATTTGAGAATTCAAAACTACATTTTATTGATAGATGATATCTAAAAGAAAACATGCATGCCCCTATGAAAATGTCCTAAGGCCTCAAGGCGAGCCAAAGGATTTGCATTACATAGATCATTACTTTGAAATGAAAACAACAGGGAAATCGACGATCTTCTAGTTGCCAATTTCTTCTCCTGCAACACTGCGACGAACCAAGCCCCGACCCTCGCCTTCTTCAGCTAACTCTTCCTCGATGACAGCTATATGATTAGGGTTCGAAGATGCCAAAGACTCTCGAAATTCTGCTTGATGTCACCTATGGGGCCCATCATCAATCTGGGTTCTCTCCCCTGAAGCCTAGCCAATCTTTTCTCGCGCTTTTCCTCAGCCATTCTTCTCTTATCAGTTGGAGTGGGCCAATAGCCCAACCCACGTCTGTCCTTGTATTCTTGCAGATGTACGGGTGACAGAATTCCTTGCTCAGATCTTCCTAGCCCATTCCCAATCTGATAGCCACTCTTCCGCATAACTTTTGCTACCATAACATCCGCATTAGACCATTTGGGTACAGGTAGCGGGGATTCTTCGCTTACGAACACGGTGTTCGCGATTTCTAAGGATTGAAAGGCGGATAACTTTTGCTACCATAACATCCTCTGCAGCTTCAATATAATGAGAGGAGGCAGGTTTGCTGACTGTGAACTCTTCCTCCCAGAGACAACTACAAGCTTATCGTCGACTACAAACTTGAGTTTTTGGTGAAGTGTTGAAGGAACAACGCCTGCTGCATGGATCCAAGGTCTCCCCAAGAGACAGCTGTATGAGGATTCAATATCCATAATCTGAAAAGTGACATAGAACACCTCAGGCCCTATTTGCATTGGAAACTCCATTTCCCCTACGACTTCTTTCTTAGACCCATCAAAAGCCCTGACCAGGGTTGAGCTGGGTTTCATGTAGGAACAGTCCACCTCTAACTTGTTCATCGTTGATCTGCGCATAACATTCAATGAGGATCCATTGTCAATGAGAACCCTGGAGAGCATATATTCACCGCACTTCACTGAGATATGCAACGCCTTATTGTGCCCCTTCCCCTCTGGGGTGAGCTCATCATCAGTGAAAGTAAGGTAATTAGATGCAACGATGTTCTCAACTATGCCATCCAACTGATTGACAGTAATATCTTGGGCGACATGGGCCTCATTCAGTACTTTAACCAAGGCATCTCGGTGGGCTTCTGAGTTTAGTAATAGGGACATGATGGAAATTTTGGCTGGGGTGTGGTGTAGCTGATCCACCACTTTGTAGTCACTCACGCATTATCTTCAAGAATTCAAAGAACCTCTGGTCCGACACCTTCCTATTCATCACAGCTCCGGCTCTACATTCTTTCCTTTTCGGATTCTCACTTCGTTGCCTTAGAAGGATTCTCTTCCTGAGCTTGGGGAACGTACACACGCCCACTTCTAGTTACCCCACTACTTCCCGCAATATTGGTGATGTGAAGAGCGACTTGAGATCTCGGAGCTGAATTGGCACATCAGTAACTCCATCGAACATCACCGCTTTTTGATAAGGAGTCGGGGCGGGAATCACAATAGTCTTTGGTCTTGCCACACCGAATTCCGGCGATGGGCACCTCGATAGGTCTCGCACATCTCTCGCCCCATTCGATTGGAAGGTCGTAACATCCTCCTCTCTCCCCGCATACCCACCGGATGATGTGGCACCCATCGATCCTCGTAACACCACCTTGAATGCTTCACATGCTCCCACACACACGACACTAGCACAAACTCCTTTCTCAACACAACCCATTCTAATAATCCCGCATTTGCACAATTCTCGCATGAATGATTTCTAGGGAGTCTCAATATCTTCTACTCGATCCGATTAGGGATTGCTCTTTCATATCCATGATTGATTAGTGGCATGCTTCCCATGACCAGCAAATGGTTAGTCGCGATATTTGGATCCTCCTGCTTGAAAGTTATGCCTTTTTTGTCTATCAAGTCCTGCACCACTATCTTGAAGGCTTTGAAATCCTCCACAACATGCCCAATTGCCCCTTCATGGAAAGCACAGGTACTATTGGGGTTGTATCCTCTGAAGTAAGGTGGTTGAACAGGTTTCATGGGTCTTGTATTGATGAGCTTATTGGTGATGAGGTAGTTGAATAGGTCTGTGTATGACATGGGAATTGGGTCAAAGGTTGTTCTGTTTTGATAGGTCCTTTGGTGGTTGCTTTGGTTGTTGTTTTGGAATGGATGGGTTGTTTGTGTGGGAGTGGGGACTGGGATGTTGGGTGGCTGGTATGGTGGACTGATAGTGATGGTATTGGTTTCCCCCTCCTTCTTTTTGGGAAAGCCGGAGAATGGCTTCTTTTGGGAACTTGTGTTACTTGTGTTACTTGTGGACCCCTGTGCAATCTTTCCACTTCTCAATCCGTTCTCCAATCTCTCTCCCACAATCACCACATCTGAAAAATTGGATGATGCACTGCTGATCAGGCGATCATAATATAGCGGTGGCAAGGTTTCCATGAACATAGAAACCAATTCTTTGTCTAAAAGAGGAGGTGTGACTTGTGCGGCCAAAGCCCTCCATCGCTAGGCGTACTCCTTAAATGATTCGTTTTCCTTCTTGCTCATATTCTGCAGCTGTGTTCGGTCTAGCGCCATGTCCGTATTGTATTGATATTGCTTGAGGAATGCATCTGCTAAATCCTTCCAAAGAATGACTTGGGATGGCTCTAACTTCATATACCAATTAAGAGATGCCCCGCAAGGCTATCTTGGAAGCAAGTGGATTAGCAATTTGTCATCACGGAGTAGGTAGACATCTTCCTACAATACATCGTCAAGTGACTCTTTGGGCGTGTCGCACCTCAGATTTGTCAAAATCGGGGACCTTGAATTTTGGCGCAACACCACATCGTGAATAAGGCATAGGTCTCTCGCCTCCTTGCCTGGAGCCAAAGCCTTCAATCATTCTTATTCTTTCCTCTAACATCTGGAACTGCTCTTTGGTTTGTTGGTGCTCAGTGGAATAGACTTGAGGGGAATGACTTACACCATAAGGAGGTGGAGGCATTTGGTGCTGAACCTGAGGGTAATCGGAGTTTCCAGACACGAAGCCTTGAGTCTGTGGAAAGGCAGTTGGCTGTGGAGTGAGGTTCTGAGGAGTAGGCTGAGGTATAACAATTGGATGTGGGATCTGAACCTGGGGATCACCAGTCATTCCTTCTGACCCGGCGGACGCTGGCCGTACATTCTCAGCTACTGCCACGGGACCAGTTCCTGGGTTAGTTTCTTGATTTGGAGGAATATAACCCAAAGGAAGGCCATAAGGGGGCCACTGAGCAGCTTGAAAGTCATTTCCATTCTTCAAGGACAACAGGAGTCTCATCATCTCGCTCATCTGTGCCTTCATGGCATTCATTTCATTTCTCAACTCGTAATCACCTTGATCGAGCTACCGGAGCCGAATGGTTCGATTCTCAGATCGGGGCCTTGGCCTGTTCCATTTCCATTCTCTGAGCCGGGAGCTGGAGGATTCTGATTCTCTGGTTGAGGTTGATCGGGGTCACTTAAGATTGCCATTCCTATGGCCTGTGAACGTGTCCAATACGGATGCGGTCGCACCAGCTTGCCTTATCTTCTGAGAGAGTTGAAAACATTTTTATAAGCAAAGAAGCAAATTAATGAATGTGATGTAATGCACATGATTTTTTATGTTATTTGTTGTTTATTGCCGGGAATCACAGTGCAACTTGCTCTTGTCGTAGGCGTACATTCAAATATTTTCGGGAACATAACGCGACTGGGATCAACAAGTGAGATAAACGTACTTCATTCAAACATCATGTCTTTAATCATTCCAAAAGAAGAACAAGATACAATATCCTTAAATGTGCAGTACAACGCCTTGAAAAGAAAAACACAACATTCTTTAAAAAAGAAAAAATTACAATTTCCTAGTGAACATTCTAACAAGGAAAATTAAAATCTAAAAACCTATTGTCTTCATCTTCTCTTGGTTCTTCTTCTTTTTGCTAGCTGCAGCAGCTTCTCTTGCTCTTTCCATGAGTTCCTTAGTCAGAGACCTGCAGTACTCCACGAACTCATATACTTGCACCGGAGTATTGTAAGGCAGCATCTCAACTTCTGCCTTTCTCAACCTCTTGGGAACATCCCTCACCGCCTAGTTAGCCAACCATGCCAATTTGGAGAACTTGTTCTTCCACTGTTGAATTTTTGCCCTCATCTCAACTATGATCTCTTGCTTTTCAATCCTACCCATTAGCTCGAGAAGACGGTGTTCCCAATACTTGACTCTCCTCTCTCACCTGTCGGTAAGCATCACTAATGTGACTCAGATTCCTTCTTAGCTCATCTGAATTCTCTTGCTCCATCCGTAAAGCCTGCTGATACTCTCTAAGGATGTTCTCAATTACATCTCTATCTTGTCCGATGTACCTTATTTGACTTTCAAGCTCACACGTCATGATCGAGACTTTTCCTTGAATTCCTCTAGTGATTTCTTTGCAGCTCTCTCACTTTGCACGGACTCCTTGAACAGCTTCCTCCATTCATTTGCTCTAACCATGACCTCACCCACCTTGGCATTCGATTTTTTCACCTCATCTTTGGTACTTTTCAGATATTCCTTCATTTTTTGATTACTTTCCTCTTCTTTCTTAAGCTTCTTGTTGCTTTCTTTGAGAGCTTCGGCCTTGCGCTCGTTCTCGTGCTCTAACTTTCTCTTCTCAGAAATTACTTTCCCCAACTTATCTTGTAATCTTTTCTTCTTCTACCCTGAGCAAAGCAGACTTGACCTCACTTAGTTCATTGAGACTTGGGGCGTGAAGCTCTGGGACTTCTTCCCCAACTGACGATGAATCCTGACGAGGCGGGCTAACATTTTGAATTCTTTGGTGAAGCCACTGGTAGAAAGTAACATCACCCGTTTTCTTTGTGATCTCCTCTTTATCCTTGTAAACTATACCCTCCCAAGCCTTTGAAATTTTCTTAAGCAAGCCTTGGTTCTTTGGATCTTCTTTATCGAGAAAGATTGGGGCCAACATGTCTTCAGTGGGTGCGTTCTTCATACGATACCCAAGCTGTCTGATGGTGAGAGAATGATTATAATTGATGCAGCCTTGGGTTCCCATTAAGGGCATATTTTGGAAATTGTCGCACTGAAACAGTATCGAAGGCCTATCTTTCCAACACGGATGATTGAACCAACAGACTTTGAGAGCACTGAGATTCTCTAAAATGTGCACCCATTCTTGTGCACTTCTGGCTTCAACATCACAACACAGGGCATATTCTACTAAGTCCGCGGCTTTCGTCTTGTGAGTGACAACATGGTTGAGGAACCAGGTGTAGAGGACATGGAAAGAGCAAGCAACCTTCTTCTTTCCTAACACACGGTGATGAGTGAAGGAATAGTAGGTATCCGCAAGGATTGTTTGATGCACAGGTTAATTGGATTTTCTTTACTTATGAATGCTAGAAAAAGCCCAATAGCGGTCTCATCAATGAACTTCTCAACCTGAGGGAAAAGGACGATCCCGAAAATAGTTAGGGCTAACAGCTGCTTGAAAGGACCCCACTTCTTATTCTGGGCATAAAACTTCAATAAACCTTCGAAATAACTTAGTGGGAAACCCCTGATACGGTTCTTGTAACGCCCCAAATTTTATTAGAAATTATTTGGAGTTGATTTGATAGGGTAGTGGACCAAATTGGAGAGTTTTGGCATAGAGACCATGTTGAGAAGGACTAAAATCGATGTTGTAAATACTTAATATAAGATGATGATTATTATTATTATTATTATTATTATTATTATTATTATTGTTATTATTAAAAGCAAGTTTCTAGGGAAAACCAAAGTGGTTATAGGAGGGAGGAAAAGTAGGAGGAAAAGTAGCACATGGTTGGGAATTAAAAATCAAATTAAAAAGGGTTAGAGTGTTGATGCTCATTTAAATAAGGAGTGGGGTGTAGTAAATAAATGGGGAGTATTTTAGTTAAATAGGGAGGGAGAAGAGAAAGTAATTAAGGGTGTGCAAATAGGGCCCATTAGCGTTAAGTGGCCCAAACCCAATTAATAAAACCCTTGGGTCTTAGGAGAAACCCTCATTAGAAACAAAAGATCAAAAATTATAAAGGAGAGAAGAGTGAAGAGAGGTCACTGGCTAGGGCTAGAGAGAAGGAGAGGAGCGCTTGATTCAAGGAGAAAGAGGGAAGGCTTGGAGTGTTGGTGTCTTGGAGGGGTGTTCTCGAGGGCTTTAGTGTATCTTCTTCAATTAACAAGGTATGGGGGCTCTTTCATAGTTAATAATTTATAAACCATGAAATCATAGGGATTAGGTGTTAGGAGTAGTTGTTTAAATTGATTCATGAAGTATTTGATTGATTGGGTGATTGTGTGACCTTATATGTGGTTGAATTGAATTGTTATGTAAATATTGAGTTTTGATGTTGTTGATGAATTATTGAGGTGATTGCTGAATTTTGATGTTGTTGTGATATGATTTTGATGATGTTTGATGTGGTTGATGAATTGTAGAGATGAATTTCGTGTTTGGTAATATCGGGTGGGTAGAATCGATTTTAGGGTGATGGAGGGCTGCTGTTTTATTAACAATTAGTCATTGCTTTTGATTTAAATAGAGGTTGTCACTGTTTTTTTGTTTAATGGAAGATCACCGCTTGCCTTTTTGAACAGAAAAAAATATATGTCTGTTCTTTGTCTTTTTGTCAAAATCGAGTTGCTGTATTTTCTTAAAGTAATCACATGTTTTTGAAAAATTGATATCTTGCGAACCGGAGCCCGATTGAGGTGTTCTAAAATGCGTTGGAAAGCTTATTCAGAGGCCTAACTGAATATTCTATTTTTAAGGCAAAATAAACTGTTTTGTGGTAGCTGTTATACGAATGAAATGCTGCTGTGTGTCAAAAATAAAGTGCTGTCATGTTTTTGAAAAATTGATATCTTGCGAACCGGGACCCGATTGAGGTGTTCTAAAGTGCGTTGGAAAGCTTATTCAGAGGCTTAACTGAATATTCTATTTTTAAGGCGAAATAAACTGTTTTGTGTTGCTGTTTATACAAATAAGAATTCTGCTGTTGTTAGCGTAAAGGTGGCTGCTTTTTGGTCATTGTTTTCTCACGTATTTGGCGTATAAATCCTACTGCTTTTACGTTGTTTTGCTGTGGTTTAATTGGCGTTTCAAGTGAGCTGTTTCCACAATTAAAATGTGATGTTTTCCAACCTTGCAAATGTGGTGTTTTTCCTTTAATTTTAAATGTGATGCTTCCTAAGCGTGAAATGAGGTGTTTTCCAAAATCTTAAATATATTGTACCCAAATTCTATGTGTTGTTACCTTAAATCTTAGGTGTTAAATTAATCCCTAGGTGTCACATTAGTCCCTAGGAGGTGTTTGGGTCCCTAGGTGTGGGTTTAGTCCTCGGAGTGACTTTAGTCCTTTGGTGTAGAATTAGTCTTGGTGATCTTTTAGTCCCTATAGAATTACTATTTGTGGTGTGGTGTATTATTGGTGATTAAATAATGGTGAGTTGGGGTCTATGACCTTTCTTTGGTGTTGGTGAGCCCACAAGGCTATGGGTGAGTATGTTATCGCTTTCTTTTGGTGATTTGGTGTTTTTGGTGCATAGTCATGGTGTCGCATTCTCATATGCATTTTTGGTGAATAGGCCTCGGCCTCTTAAAATATTTTGGTGTTTGGTGAATGCCCTCAAGGCAATTTTGGTGATGGATCCACATGCATATGCCCAAAGTGGAGTTTTGGGTTGCATTTCATACATTGCATACATGTTCGTGATTGATTGTGTCTTCATAAACTATTTGGTGTAATCAGATTTGGTGTAATCAGATTTGGTGTAATCAATTGGTGTAATCAGATTTAGCGTGAATCAGTAATTGGTGTAATCTGTAATTCGTGTACCTATTCTCTCATGTGTTTCTTGTTTTATCTATTATTTCCTATGCATTGAGACTCACCCTCTTCAAGGCCGTGTTGCTTCGTATGTCGGCAACTGCGCAGTGACGGTGGATCAAGGTGACTAGAGATCCTTCCTTGAGTATGGTCGAGTCGCTCTGATACGTAGCACCGGGGGGAATGTTTATTTGTTATGTCTTTTACTTTTGAACTATTGTCTAAGTAGTTATTCTTCCACTGCTGTAACCTTTTATTCCCGGATATTATTTTGGTGCTATGTATCATTTATATTGGAGTTTATTTTAATTAATCATTTTGGAGTTTTGGAAGGTGTTTTGTTTAAATGTGGCACCTTCGTGTGGCTGCACTGAAAGTTTTTACGCACTCTGATTTTCAAATTAATTAAATAGTAGTTATGGTAGAAGGGGGTGTTACAGTTCTTCTTTTCCTTATGAAGCTCTAATTCCTTCACACTGACTTGCAACAACAAAGAGAGTCTCTGGTCTGAATACCGATGTTTCTGATATTGGTAAGGTGCTAACTCTGACTTTGAGAACCCCAGAATCTGTTCATACTCCTCGAGAGTTGGTGATAACTGAAAGTCTTTGAAGAGGAAGCATCGAATGTCCGGATCATAGAATCGGCTCAGGGCCATAATAGCACTCTCTTGGACATCTAATTATAACAATCTGAGGAGGTTACCATAAGCCTTCCCGAATAGATCCCTCTCTTCTGACTCCATCAAGGAAACAAACTCTTTCAAATCCGCTACATCTATTCTCTTGACAACCGGAAACCTTGAATTAAGTACAATCTTGCTTCTTGATCCCATGTTGCTTTATCTTTCCCACCTAAGACAAGATTCCAAGTTACTTTACAATCCCGGCAAACAACTTAGATGCGTGACGAATGATTTTCAAAATTGGGTTTTATTTAATGCAGATGATGCAAATGACGTATGATGCAATGATGCCATGATGCATGATGCAATGATGCTTCTTTTTGTGTTTTTGCGGAAAGAGGATATTTACATGTGGTGATTTGAAAATTTTCACACTATATGCCACCTCATATAGGCGCTTATTGAAAAGGAAAAGCATATCTTTTTTGATTTTCGAAAATTTTGAAGGAAAAATTGATTGAACTGGATGCAACGATGAAGCACACAATTTGGAAAGCTCTTGTGACCTAAAAGGGGGTAGAACCTATGATCTAAGGTATTTTAGGGATAATCTTCTCATGTAGCTCTATTCACACCCTCACAAAGGTCATCAGAGCCACAGTCCCTCTCATGAAAATCCTCGTAAATGCAGCAAACTGCTAGATACGGAGCCTCATGAAAGAGCACAACTCTGATTGAAACTTTCGCGAGTAGCCAAACGGACAAAGGTCCTGATGGGCTCCCACTACTCGAATCCACTCATCCTAAGGTATCCTAACAGACCTGGGTTATGGTCTCTTTCTCTAATCATATAATCTCAAGGTACAAGTGTGTGTGTGCGAAGAGCATTTCCTTAGAAACTACCCCACCTGCAAATGAGAATCCAGATCAGCCCAAACAATAGAAAGCAATAACATGTCGTATACCCTAGGGTTCAATAACAATCAAATACAACTAATCTAGGGTGCACAGGAATACAACATGAAAGTCTGAAAAAGAAGAAAGCATAGAGGCCAAAACAAGATGTTCAAATCAATCACACAAATCACACACTTAATTAATTAGGCTTGACCCACTTTTTTTTAAAAAAAAATTTTTTTTTTTAGTCCCCAGTGGAGTCGCCAGCTGTTGCACCCCGAAAAATCCGGTTTGGGTTTCTCGATTTACAACGTGGACAATTTTTGAAGCCGCCACCAATATTTTAATTTTAAGACCAAAACATTGAAAAAATGTCTTTTGAACAAGGCAGATGGTCTTTGGAAAAACTAGAGATATAGGTTCGGGGGTCGATTACGTATGAGGAAGGTATTAGCACCGCACATGTTCTTTCTACCGAAAGGGAACCTTTAACTAGGTGTGTGGTTTTACGTTTGATTTGAAAAATACCTAGATTTGCCTATTTATTTCTTGTTTAAAGATAAATGGGAAAACTTAATGAAAATTTTTATTTTTGGCGCTTGACGAGAGATGGCCTCTCGCTCCTACGTATCTCCGGGTGCGATGGAGAATTCAAAGCTACGTAGTTCTTGGTTGTCATGAGAAGGTTTTGGTTTTTTATCTTTTTTAGTGAGTTTTCGAAATATGACGAGTATTCAGCGAATGATTAAACTAACAAAGGTTATGGGTAATCACCACTAAGTACTCTTGAAAATGAGAGTCACTACCACTAGTCAGACGAACGAAGGTTCTGATTGACCGTTAGTAGCGACTCGTTTTCATTTGATCTTTTGAAAATGGTTTTCGAAAGAGATTAATTGGCACGAATGATCAAACTAACCAAAGTTATGAGTGATCATCACTTATTGTTCTTTGGAAAAAGACATTGCCACCAATGGCTAGACGAACAAAGGTTCTGATTAGCCACTAGCAACAATGAGTTTAAAAATGATTTTTGTGTTATGAAATACTAATGTTTATGGTTGCGAAAGGATTTTTATTCGTTGCGCTTGACGAGAACGTGGCTCGCTCCTACGTATCCCAAATGGGAATCAAAGCGACGTAGTTCTAATGTGCCTTGAAAGTGAAAGTCTTTTTGCTTTGGTTTTGAAAAGTGAAGGGCATTCATAATGATCAAACTAACAAAGGTTATGGGCGATCATTACTAAAAACTCACTTAAATGCATTTAAAAATCTCTTTTGAAAAATGAAAGCCTTCATGATGACCAAACTAACAAGGGTTATGGGTGGTCATCACTAACAACTTGCCATAACTTTTGATGCTTAGGAAAATATCTTTTGAAATTGAAAGCGTTCATGATAATCAAACTAACAAAGGTTATGGGTGATTATCGCTAGTAGCTTATGCATATGAAAACATCTTTTTTTGAAATTTAGATTCTCATGACAACCAAACTAACAAAGGTTATGGGTGATTGTCACTAGTCACCATTTTCATGCTAAGCTATTTAGAAAAGAAAACAATGAATGCAAGAAGATTTGGAGATTCAAGCATGGCACAATCATTGAAATCGAATCCTTAGGCAAGCAACAACATGGACATAACTTGCAACTAATCTCATTTGAATTCTTGAGCAAATATTAGCCTAGACTACACATATTAGACCACAACACATAAATAGGCAAAGAAGGAACTTGAATTGGGCATTAAGCAAAAATGCAAGAGTTGGCAAGATTGAACCTAAATGCACATCTAATGGAAGATGCTAGGCGAGGACCATACTCAAACATTTCTACAAAACGCAAGGGAATCTAAATGCACATCTAGTGGAAGATGCAATGTAAGGAGTGGACCTATCTAAATATTGATGATACCACATGAGAGTAGACAAGGAAGTTGTAGGCACAAACGAATTCAAAAGAGTAGCCTCAAGTATGATCATTGGCAAACCATAAACAAGCAAGTCATCTTAGCAATCAAAGTATCAAAGTATGTTGAATCACTTTGGTCAATCCTCAACACTTAAATTAGAGTGCACAAGTGCACAAGTGTGAATCCTCTTGCCAATCATCAACAAAGACAAGTTTATTAAAGCAAGCATTTAGGAACAAACCCAAACCCTAAACATACAATCTCATTTGTTATTAACTAAGAAATTAAAAGGGAAGGTTGAATCATCTAAAATCATCTTCACCACTTTAAAACATGATGCACTAGGCATAAGTGGGAATCATATGATTTATCATCAACAATGGACAATAATAAAACTAGAACACAAGAGCAAGTAAATAAACACTAAAACCAAGTTGAATCATATAGAGCAATCTTCATCACTTTAAGCAATGTGCACTAGGCACAAGTGAGAGTCATATTGCCTATCATCAACTTAAAATGACAAGCAAACATATGAAAAACCCAAATACATAACCAAAAACCCATTTATTTTGAAAAGCAAGTGAGATAATATAGGAAAACAAGCTAGACACAATTTTTGGTAAAGGTTCATGTGATTAGGCAAAGAGATGCACAAAACAAACATAAAACCTATTTTTCTATGAGTATGCGAAATACAACATGCCATAAAACAACATTTTATTTCATGAAAGGCAAGGATTAAGATCCAAATCAACACAAATCAACATTTATTAAAGGGTGAGAAGCACCATAAGCACCCAAGCCTCCCTAAGTGCTTGTCAAAGTGCTTATGACACTTCTCACCAACAACAATCAACAATATGAGAATATGAAGATGATAGGATGAACGTTTTTTATATTTTTGAGGAAATATTCAAATATGATGCAAGGTTTTAAGGATTACCTTAGCTCTAAGCTAGAAAGTGAAATGAGAAGATGAAACAAGACACGAATCAACAAAACTCCAACATTCTTCAAAGAAGTACCCACTTGATGATGATGCTTGGACTTTGAATGAGAAATGGAGGGAGTATGTGAAAGAGGGATGCAAATGAGGTGGAGAGGGGTGAGTTGTGTGTTAGGGTTTTTAGTGTAGGAAAAATGGGAAGGTTGATTTGAGATGAAAGAAAAAAAAAACAAGATCAAAAGTGAGGGAGAGGAGAAGAGGGCTACGGTTTGTGTGTGTGGGAGGAGAGAAGTGAGTTGTTGTTATTAAATTACAATGGGAGGATGTGAGAAGGAAGCAAAAGAAATGCTGTGTTATGTTGTGGTGTAGAGAGAAGGAAGGCAAATAACATGTTGTGTATTGAATGTTGTTGGGTTTAGAGGGGGGTGGCTTAGAGTAGTTGAGGTGGCTGATGTTGTTGCTTGCAACAATGTCTTTGAGTGTAAAATTGGGTTTACTTTGAGTAAAAATGGCAAAAATGGGATAAAGCAATAAACACTAAAAATAGCTTGACTTGATACTTGAAACTAAACACTCATGGAATCCAAAAATATAGTTAAGATTAAACCCTAATAACAGATTTTTTAATTCTTTTTCTAGCAATAAAAAGTAAATAAATTCTTCTAATAATAATAAAATAACGTAAAACCACTAACGAGTACTAAGATAAACACACGTATATAATTAGAACTAACACGCGTGCCAAACGAGAACAAAATGGTGCAAGATTGTTAAAAATAACACGTGCGCACCACAAAACATATTTTTGAGCCTTTTTGAAAGCGAGAAAATTACCCGTTATAATTGACCAAAATACCCTTTTTGACTCTAAAACCCTAATTTGCCCGAAAAGTGCATTCCAACCCTAAAAATGATTTCAAGAACCTTGGAATGCCTTCTAGGATCCAAAATGTAGTGCATAAGGCTCTTCACTCTTCAATTTATTTATTTTTTGTGGAAAATTAGGGTTTTGACCTAAGCCGGACAAAATTGGGGTATGACACTCATGCATTATACCCTTGGTGTTGGGTTGCATTCATGCATACACTCATGCAAATTGGTGGTGTCTTTTGATGATTATGAGTTGGTGTGTCATAACTTGATGATGTGTGTTGGTTGATTGAGACGTGGTGTTTCTAGTTGCCTTTCTCTAGCATAATGTTTATCATACATTTTATTATATGTGTGAGAGACTCACCCTTCTGCTTTCTATGTTGCTTCTCATGTCGGCAACGTGCAGGTGATTCCGATTGAAGGTCTTCCTTCCTCAGTCTGGTTGTGGCGTCTTGTTCTGTGACGTAGAACTGGGGGGACGAGTAGTTATTAGTTGTTTTATTTTAAGTTGTTGAACTATAATTTGGTGATGTATGACTTGCTTAAGAAAACGGTGTTTTGAGGGTTCGCCCTATTGAAGTCATGCTATGTATCACACTATTATATTTTTTTGTGAAAAGTATTGTTGACTAGATTAAAGTCATGTGTTGGTGTACGTAGCATTCCCTTGAGGATGTATCTTTTTAAAAGAAAAACGATTTTCGAACTCTGATTTTATAAATTAAATTATCTAATGAGAAAAGGGGGTGTTACACACTACACCTCGACAGCTTCACTTCGACTTAGATACACTACACCTCGACAGCTTCACTTCGACTTAGATACACTACACCTCGATTACACTACCTTGCCACGCTTCCTCACTTCACCATCACTCACCTCGGTTGCACTACCTCGGTTATACTCTTTCACTTCACCATCACTCACCTCGGTTACACTACCTCGGTTACACTTCCTCACTTAACCACCACTCACCTTGGTACTACACTTCGGCACATACATACTTTGACTCACTATCCTTCGACGCACACTGTAACACCCCCTTCTACCATAACTACTTTTTAATTAATTTGAAAATCAGAGTGCGTAAAAACTTTTAGTGCGACCGCTCGAGGGTGTCACATTTAAAACAAAACACCTTAAATAACTCCAAAATAGTAATTAAAATAAACTTCAGTAAATGATACATAGCACCAACAATGTCCGAGGACAAAATACTACAGTAGTGGAAAATAACAACTTAACATCTTAGTTCAAAATATAAAAGAAATAATAAACTAAACATCCCCTGCATACTCGTGATCGTGAGCCGACTCGACCACACTAGAAGAAGGATCTCTAGTCACCTTCATCCACCACACCGCAGTTTGCCGACATACGAAGCAACACGACGCAAAGAGGTGAGTCTCAATGCATAGATAATAATAAATAAAACAGGAAACACAGTGAACTAGGCACACCAAAGATACAGACAGTTCAAATATACTACCAATAAAGCTACACCAGGACTACAGTTACACCAAGAATACAGTTACACCAAGAATTATAGTTACACCAAGAATTATAGTTACACCAAGAATTATAGTTACACCAAGAATTATAGTTACACCAAGAATACAGTTACACCAAGAATTATAGTTACACCAAGAATTATAGTTACACCAAGAATTATAGTTACACCAAGAATTATAGTTACACCAAGAATACAGTTACACCAAGAATACAGTTACACCAAGAATTATAGTTACGCCAAATACAGTTACACCAAATACAGTTACACCAAATAGTTTATGAAGACACAATCAACCACCAGAACATGTATGCAATGTATGAAATGCAACCCAAAACTCCACTGGGCATATGCATGTGGATCCATCACCAAAATTGCCTTGAGGGCATTCACCAAACACCAAAATATTTTAAGAGGCCGAGGCCTATTCACCAAAAATGCATATGAGAATGCGACACCATGACTATGCACCAAAAACACCAAATCACCAAAAGAAAGCAGTAACATACTCACCCATAGCCTTGTGGGCTCACCAACACCAAAGAAAGGTCATAGACCCCAACTCACCATTATTTAATCACCAATAATACACCACACCACAAATAGTAATTCTATAGGGACTAAAAGATCACCAAGACTAATTCTACACCAAAGGACTAAAGTCACTCCAGGGACTAAACCCACACCTAGGGACCCAAACACCTCCTAGGGACTAATGTGACACCTAGGGATTAATTTAACACCTAAGATTTAAGGTAATAACACATAGAATTTGGGTACAATATATTTAAGATTTTGGAAAACACCTCATTTCACGCTTAGGAAGCATCACATTTAAAATTAAGGGAAAAACACCACATTTGCAAGGTTGGAAAACATCACATTTTAATTGTGGAAACAGCTCATTTGAAACGCCAATTAAACAACAGCAAAACAACTTAAAAACAGAGGGATTTATACGCCAAATACGTATGAAAAAAAAATCAAAAACACCACCTTTTACGCGCCAACAGCAGAATTCTTATTTGTATAAACAGCAACACAAAACAGTTTATTTCGCCTTAAAAATAGAATATTCAGTTAGGCCTCTGAATAAGCTTTCCAACGCATTTTAGAACACCTCAATCGGGTTCCTGCTCGCAAGATATCAATTTTTCAAAACATGACAAAGACTTTATTTTTTTGACACACAGCAGCATTTCATTCGTATAACAGCTACCACAAAACAGTTTATTTTGCCTTAAAAATAAAATATTCAGTTAGGCCTCTGAATAAGCTTTCCAACGCATTTTAGAACACCTCAATCAGTTCTGGTTCGCAAGATATCAATTTTTCAAAAACATGACAAAGACTTTAAGAAAATACAAAGAACTCGACTTTTTTGACAAAAAGACAAAGAACAACATATAATTTTTCTGTTCAAAGGCAAACAAAGAATGATCTTCCATTAAACAAAAAAATAAAGTGACAACCTCTATTTAAATCAAAACAAAGAGCTAATTGTTAATAAAACAAAGAGCCTCCATCACCCTAAAATCGATTCTACCCACCCAATATTACCAAACACGAAATTCATCTCTACAATTCATCAACCACATCAAACATCATCAAAATCATATCACAACAACATCAAAATTCAGCAATCACCTCAATAATTCATCAACAACATCAAAACTCAATATTTACATAAGAATTCAATTCAACCACATATAAGGTCACACAATCACCCAATCAATCAAATACTTCATGAATCAATTTAAACAACTACTCCTAACACCTAATCCCTATGATTTCATGGTTTATAAATTATTAACTATGAAAGAGAGCCCCATATACCTTGTTAATTGAAGAAGATACACTAAAGCCCTCAAGAACACCCCTCCAAGACACCAACACTCCAAGCCTTCCCTCTTTCTCCTTGAATCAAGCGCTCCTCTCCTTCTCTCTAGCCCTAGCTGTCGCACCTCTTCACTCTCCTCTCCTTTCTAATTTTTGATCTTTTGTTTCTAATGAGGGTTTCTCCTAAGACCCAAGGGTTTTATTAATTGGGTTTGGGCCACTTAACGCTAATGGGCCTTATTTGCACACCCTTAATTACTTTCTCATCTCCCTCTCTATTTAACTAAAATACTCCCCATTTATTTACTACACCCCACTCCTTATTTAAATGAGCATCAACACTCTAACCCTTTTTAATTTGATTTTTAATTCCCAACCATACGCTACTTTTCCTCCTACTTTTCCTCCCTCCCATAACCACTTTGGTTTTCCCTAGAAACTTGTTTTTTAATAATAATAATAATAATAATAATAATAATAATAATAATAATCATATATTAAGTATTTCTAACATCAATTTTAGTCCTTCTCAACATGGTCCCTATGCCAAAAACTCTCCAATTTGGTCCACTACCCTATCAAATCAACTCCAAATAATTTCTAATAAAATTTGGGGCGTTACAACTCTCCCCCACTTAGAATATTTTCGTCCTCGAAAATTTAAAGCTTCACACCCTCCCGGATATAAATCTCCGCTAACCTAGACACTAACTAGCGGTTAACAGAACAGACTCATCACTCCCAAACTCACTGACTTGCTACGACAAGCAATACGGACTTGGTTATGCTCTAACCAGCCATACCCAAGATCATGTCCAATCCATTCGACGGCAAACAAACAAACAAAATCACAACAAAGTCTCTGTCGAAGATCGACAAGGGACACAGAGAACACACCAGACAATACTATACCAGTCATAACAGACAATACAAGACTTAAACGTTCTCAACATTCGACAGCAATAAACAACAACATAACTATAACTTAGAACGAGTACCAAGACTCGAGGGTTAATAGACTCGACGACTCGATAACTTGGCCGGACAAACCGAACTGCTCTGATACCACTTATGTAACACCCCCTTCTACCATAACTACTTTTTAATTAATTTGAAAATCAGAGTGCGTAAAAACTTTTAGTGCGACCGCTCGAGGGTGTCACATTTAAAACAAAACACCTTAAATAACTCCAAAATAGTAATTAAAATAAACTTCAGTAAATGATACATAGCACCAACAATGTCCGAGGACAAAATACTACAGCAGTGGAAAATAACAACTTAACATCTTAGTTCAAAATATAAAAGAAATAATAAACTAAACATCCCCCCGGTGCTACGTATCAGAGCCGACTCGACCACACTAGAAGAAGGATCTCTAGTCACCTTCAGTCACCGTCACCTGCAGGTTGCCGACATACGAAGCAACACGACGCAGTAGGGTGAGTCTCAATGCATAGATAATAATAAATAAAACAGGAAACACAGTGAACTAGGCACACCAAAGTTACAGACAGTTCAAATATACTACCAATAAAGCTACACCAGGACTACAGTTACACCAAGAATACAGTTACACCAAGAATTATAGTTACACCAAGAATTATAGTTACACCAAGAATTATAGTTACACCAAGAATTATAGTTACACCAAGAATACAGTTACGCCAAGAATTATAGTTACACCAAGAATTATAGTTACACCAAGAATTATAGTTACACCAAGAATTATAGTTACACCAAGAATACAGTTACACCAAGAATACAGTTACACCAAGAATTATAGTTACGCTAAATACAGTTACACCAAATACAGTTACACCAAATACAGTTACACCAAATAGTTTATGAAGACACAATCAACCACCAGAACATGTATGCAATGTATGAAATGCAACCCAAAACTCCACTGGGCATATGCATGTGGATCCATCACCAAAATTGTCTTGAGGGCATTCACCAAACACCAAAATATTTTAAGAGGCCGAGGCCTATTCACCAAAAATGCATATGAGAATGCGACACCATGACTATTCACCAAAAACACCAAATCACCAAAAGAAAGCAAAGAATATACTCACCCATAGCCTTGTGGGCTCACCAACACCAAAGAAAGGTCATA
The DNA here is from genome assembly GCA_020916435.1 of Oxytropis ochrocephala. NCBI lineage: Eukaryota > Viridiplantae > Streptophyta > Magnoliopsida > Fabales > Fabaceae > Oxytropis > Oxytropis ochrocephala. The sequence goes on from CM037090.1 coordinate 68,135,071, forward strand.
GACCCCAACTCACCATTATTTAATCACCAATAATACACCACACCACAAATAGTAATTCTATAGGGACTAAAAGATCACCAAGACTAATTCTACACCAAAGGACTAAAGTCACTCCAGGACTAAACCCACACCTAGGGACCCAAACACCTCCTAGGGACTAATGTGACACCTAGGGATTAATTTAACACCTAAGATTTAAGGTAATAACACATAGAATTTGGGTACAATATATTTAAGATTTTGGAAAACACCTCATTTCACGCTAGGAAGCATCACATTTAAAATTAAGGGAAAAACACCACATTTGCAAGGTTGGAAAACATCACATTTTAATTGTGGAAACAGCTCATTTGAAACGCCAATTAAACCACAGCAAAACAACTTAAAAACAGTAGGGATTTATACGCCAAATACGTAAGGAAAACAAAGAATGACAAAACAGCCACCTTTTACGCGCCAACAAACAGCAGAATTCTTATTTGTATAAACAGCAACACAAAACAGTTTATTTCGCCTTAAAAATAGAATATTCAGTTAGGCCTCTGAATAAGCTTTCCAACGCATTTTAGAACACCTCAATCGGGTTCCCGGTTCGCAAGATATCAATTTTTCAAAAACATGACAAAGACTTTATTTTTTGACACACAGCAGCATTTCATTCGTATAACAGCTACCACAAAACAGTTTATTTTGCCTTAAAAATAGAATATTCAGTTAGGCCTCTGAATAAGCTTTCCAACGCATTTTAGAACACCTCAATCAGGCTCTTGGTTATAAAGATATCAATTTTTCAAAAACATGACAAAGACTTTTTAAGAAAATACAGCAACTCACTTTTGACAAAAAGACAACAACATATAATTTTTTCTGTTCAAAGGCAAACAAAGCAATGATCTTCCATTAAACAAAAAAAAAAGGATGGATGTACCTCTATTTAAATCAAAAATACAGCAGACTAATTGTTAATAAAACAAAGAGCCCTCCATCACCCTAAAATCGATTCTACCCACCCAATATTACCAAACACGAAATTCATCTCTACAATTCATCAACCACATCAAACATCATCAAAATCATATCACAACAACATCAAAATTCAGCAATCACCTCAATAATTCATCAACAACATCAAAACTCAATATTTACATAAGAATTCAATTCAACCACATATAAGGTCACACAATCACCCAATCAATCAAATACTTCATGAATCAATTTAAACAACTACTCCTAACATCTAATCCCTATGATTTCATGGTTTATAAATTATTAACTATGAAAGAGAGCCCCCATACCTTGTTAATTGAAGAAGATACACTAAAGCCCTCAAGAACACCCCTCCAAGACACCAACACTCCAAGCCTTCCCTCTTTCTCCTTGAATCAAGCGCTCTCTCCTTCTCTCTAGCCCTAGTCGCGCACCTCTTCACTCTCCTCTCCTTTCTAATTTTTGATCTTTTGTTTCTAATGAGGGTTTCTCCTAAGACCCAAGGGTTTTATTAATTGGGTTTGGGCCACTTAACGCTAATGGGCCTTATTTGCACACCCTTAATTACTTTCTCATCTCCCTCTCTATTTAACTAAAATACTCCCCATTTATTTACTACACCCCACTCCTTATTTAAATGAGCATCAACACTCTAACCCTTTTTAATTTGATTTTTAATTCCCAACCATACGCTACTTTTCCTCCCTCCCATAACCACTTTGGTTTTCCCTAGAAACTTGTTTTTTAATAATAATAATAATAATAATAATAATAATAATAATAATAATAATAATAATCATATATTAAGTATTTCTAACATCAATTTTAGTCCTTCTCAACATGGTCCCTATGCCAAAAACTCTCCAATTTGGTCTACTACCCTATCAAATCAACTCCAAATAATTTCTAATAAAATTTGGGGCGTTACACACACACCTTCGACGCACACATCCTTCGACGCACACATCCTTCGACGCACCTACCCTTCTCGGCACACAGTAATACTTCACTTCGAATGGCGTCCTAGGTACCTAACCCTCATCTTCCCTCTTTTCTTTGTTTCTCATGCTATGATCAAACTTAAACCACAATTACTACAACACATATTCTTTCGAAATTTGTCCAACACACATCAAAGTAACAACTAAGGTACCAACACCAGAATAACGCCCTTGCGCCTAGGGTTCCTTAAATCCCATTTCTTCTCTAGGTCTTTCATATGACCAATCATCAACAACACATACACACATCACAATTTCACCAAATAGAATCAAACACAACATCAATCACACAATCAATTCAACAATCATCCTAGACTCTAACCCACACATAACACTCATCATATACTCTATTATAGGTGAAAGAGAGCCCCCTTACCTTATTGAAGAAACCAGCACTCTCTCCACCAAGAATCACCAACCATCACCAACAAGCAAGCTCCTCTTCCTTGGACTTGAACTCTCCACGCCAAGATCTTCTCTTCTCCCTCCTTAAGGCTATCGCACCTCTCTCTCTCTCTCTCTACTCACTTTACTCTTTGACTTTTCTTTGTAATTGGTTGCAAATGAACTCTCTCACCATCGACACCTAAACTTATCTCATGGATATGGGCCTAACTATCATGGGCTTCTATTCACACCTCCTCCATTACTTGCACTACTCCCTCTTTTAATTAAATTACCACTCACTCTTTACTAACCACCACTCCTCATTTACATCAAATACCCTATCATTATTTTAATATAACCCACCAATATACCACTTAATTAAATAAATACTTGAATTATTTTTTGGGGCGTTACATCTTAGCCATATCTATAACCTCATTGACCACAACCACACCATCTAAGATATTTCTTCCTGCTAAGAAAGCACTTTCACAATCTGAAATCACGCCTTTCAACACTTTCTTAAGCCTACTCGCAAGCACCTTTGCGATCATCTTATATAAGCATCCAATGAGAGAAATAGGCCTATATTCACCTAGACCTTGTGGATTAATTGTCTTAGGAATAAGAGCAAGAAAGGAAGTACTAACCGCCTTTGGCAATCTAGCAAGACGGTAAAACTCTTCAAAGAACTTCATAATTTCCGCCCCAGTCGTATCCCTAGAAAAGGAATTTTCCCCAGAAAAGGAGAACATGACTTCCAACAAGAACGGAGCAAGCTGGTCACCTTGCTTCAAGCCCTTCTGTGCCACAAATTCCACCGTAGGACTACCATTAACCAAGACGGAGATGTAGTTTGATGACACACAAGCCCCCATCCATCTTCTCCACCTATCCCCAAAGCCCAGCCTTGCCAGCATATAATCCAAGTATGACCAGCTCACTGAATCATACGCTTTTTCAAAATCCGCTTTCATTACTCACATTCACCTAGTGAGTTTGTCTTTGGTTTTAGGCTTACTTTATTCATTTTATAAAGTCTATCAAATTATATTGGGTTTTTTTGGTACCTCCACCATATCCCCTTATACCCCCACAATAAAGTGAAACCCCAAAATACCCTTCGCCAAACGTTTTTTTTTAAATTTTTTTTTTCACCAATCGTATATATGTTTTTTTAACATATATACGACCCTATATTTTTTAACCATCGTATATACACCCCAAGACGTATATACGATTGATGTGGGGGGTTGGCCAATCGTATATACGCCTGGGGGGTGTATATACGATGGGCAATAATATAGGGTCGTATATATGTTCATTTGAACATATATATATATATATATATATATATATATATATATATATGATCCCTATGGTATTTTTATTTTTTTAGTCAAATAAAAATTAATATAGTGTGTAGTTCGTTAACACGTGACGATGTTAGACGTCGAACGAATAACTTAGGCTAAAAAATGGTTTTCGGGCAACCTACTCCGATCATAATGTAACCACAACCATTAAATCCGAAAAAAATCACCGAGCATGACTCCCGTAGAAGGGACTTGTACGGGACTACGGCCTCAAAATCCCAAATTTCATCGTTTACTATTTTTTATTAATTTTTTTAATTTTTCACAGTCTCCAAAAAAATCTAAAAAAATTTGCATAGACTTATTTTGGTTTTATTAGATTTTTAGTGGTGTTTTTATAATTTTTTTGATTAGTTTTGACTCTTTAACGAATTTTTAGTAGTCTTTTAAAAAAACAATAGTGAGGGTGGGAGTGGATATTTATAGTTGAGGTAAATGATTATCAACCGTTGATTTTGTCGGTGCAAACTACATCGTTGATCAACTTTGAAAGTGAAATCCTAACCGTTAAAATTTTAAAAAAAAATTTTAAAAAAATTATATAACAACCCATCGTATATACGTCTTTAGAACATATATACGATGTGTAAAATATAGGCATCGTATATATGTCCAAAATACATATATACGATTAGCCTTTTTTTTAAAAATAAAAATATATTTCAAAGGGGTATTTTGGGGATGGGTATATGGGGTAATGGTGGGGTTATGGCAAAAACAACCCAATTATATTATGTAACATCCCTTTCCCATTGTTTAAAAAAAAGGGCCACCCACTTCCCAATTAAAGCTGGACCGTGAAACCCCCCTCCCTTTTATTTGGGGTCATGCTTCGTACAACTCCCATCTACTCACTAGAACTTCCTTTTTGGTGTGAAAAGAACAAAAACCCTTACTGAAATTTGGTTTTTATTTTTTTTAAAGATTATGGAAGGTTCGGCGCACGGTTGATCGCCCCAGTTCGCATCTGGAAGCGCCGAACTTGTCAATCAATTGTCAGACACCCCAAATTGATCCAAATTCAAATTTGACCAGGTTCGATCAAGTGAAGGGCGAACCTGATCGACCAAGCGTGCGCCGAACAGTGGCTACCGTCCAGTTTGGCGCCCAAATTCAATTTTTTTGAAAATTGTGTCCAACGGTTTAAATTTTAACGGTTCTGATCGTTTTAAATCAACGGTTAAATCAACGGCTCACGTTCGATCACACCTATTATAGATAAGTGCAACAAGTTATACAAACCGAAAAAGTCAAAAAACAATTCGTGCAATGAATAAATCGAATCGTTAAAAATCAGTTAAAATTAAACAACTAGTGTTAGTTATACTAGTGTTAGAAAAGAATAAATCGAATCGTTAAAAATCCGTTAAAATTAAACAACTAGTGTTAGCTAAGAATAAATCGAATCGTTAAAAATCAGTTAAAATTAAACAATTCAATATCCATAAAAAATCAGAGAGGTTCAGCCCTACCAAGTGCGAACCGGTTCGGCGCACGTTTGGTTGAACCACACTTAACAGGTTCGGCACACGCTTGGCCGAACCGTACTTAATGTTTAAAAAATGTTTTAAATTCAGGGGTATTTTGAGAAAAAAGGGCGGTATGGGGGTTCTAGTGAGTAGCTATGGGGTTATACGAAGCATGAGCCTTTATTTGTTGTTGTCACTATTTTGTTGGCCCATACTTCTTCCAACCCGTTAGCTACTCTGTAGACACTCCTCACATGAAAAACCCCCCATTAAACTTATTTTAACTGATTCGGAGCACGATCATCCGAATCGGTTCAGACGAGTGCCACCAAACCAGTTAAGTAGTATGAGGTCCGAACCCCAGTGTTTTTCATCAAGTCTTGCTTGCACGATCGGTACGAAATGTATGCAGCTATAATCTATAAAATATTTTAATGGGGATTAAATTACTTTTTTATTAAAAATTTATCATCTGTGCACACGTGATAAAGTCAAGTCTTGATTGCATGGAGTAGGTTTTTGATAACAGTAGTTTATTTAACTAGCCCCATAACCCGTGCGATGCACGGGGTTGGCTAAATTTAATCGTATAATCGAGTAATTAATTTTTTTCGAAAGAATAATATCGCATCGTACTTAAAAGAAAATTTTGTACTGGTCAACATCGAGTTTGTGGCTTATGCCATTAGGCAAATGATGTTACTTTGCAAAATATAAAATCTAATAACTGTGAATAAAAAATTAAATTATAAATAATAATTAAATAATAAATATTATAAATTTAAAAGGAACTTTAATAAAGACATTTAAATTGAACATCCTCCGTAGATAAAATAAGAAGAAAAAGTCTAAAGAACTTTAATAATTATCAACATTCATTAAATACAAATACAAAAAATGAACCCATAATAAGAAAGAAAAATTGAACATCCTCCGTATATTTTTTTTCCTCTCATTGTAAGGGATGGGCACCCCTTGTGCTCCATTCAATGAAATTGCTTATCGAAAAAAAAGGATAATACAATGAAAAAGTGAAGCACTCGGGTATCATGCATTGTTGAAGGAAAACCCATGATAAAATAGGAGCAGTTATACAAAGTTGAAAAAGAATATGGAGGTTTTATTGTAAATGTGATCAAAGGTCTCGTTGAAAGAAGATGATGAAGGTTCTATTGTAAATGTGGCTGAAATTCCCACGGGGAGTCAATGCAGCAACACTGCATGTACTCGAATATTAAAGAAAGATAAAAATATAAAAACCGATTAAAGAAAAGATTTAATACCCATTGGTGCAAAATGACCAAAATAAAAAAGACAATAAAATAGAAAGTGAAACACGTGGTATCGTGATGGATTTGATGGAAATTACAAATAAAATAGAAGCACATATAGAAAGTTGAAAGAGTACGATTGATGATTTATTGTAAATGTTGCTGAAGTTCCCGTAGATAAAATTAAATTAAAACTATAAATTAAATAAGAAGATTATAAAATCAAAAAGAGATGGTTATTGAGGAACACACTTCGTGTATTTGAACATCTACAATTTTTTAGGGTCCTAAAGTACCCCAAAATACACTGCTAGCATCCCACTTTACGTATTTTAATTTTTCACAAACTTATTATTATATTTTACCAAACTTCTAGTATTTGAAGAGTTAATTTTTTTTTCAAATCCCATAAGTACTTCAAAACACACTATTTAACATTTCACTTTAGACATTTTGTTACAAAAAAAAAAAATTCACGATCAAGTACACCAAACCACACTTTTTAGGCATCTAAAAATTTTCGAGACAGTAAATCACTCCTTAAAATATAAGAGAAGAAAAATTGAAGAAAAACCAAAAAGAAACAAAAAAATGGAAAAAAAAAAGAGAAAAAAAAAACAAAAAAAAACCAAAACCAAAAATAAAGTTGCAGATCGCAAAAAAAAAAATTGGCATTTGGTGCGGAAATGCCAAGCCGCATTGCAAGATAAATTGAAGCCAATATTCCGACCCGATATAACTTTGTCTTCAAGTACATGCCAAGGAGGGTTATCATCAGCCGTGTCCCATTGCATAAATCTGTTATCTGATCCATGTTTCTTAGTAGAATAACTGGAACACTTACCTTTAGATGTAACTTGTGACTCGGCAACCCCGATGATGATATTGTGTTTAAGATCAATATAAATCTATAGAAATCTAGCTAAATTAATAGATTTTGGTACTTTCCCATATAACGTTAGAATAAACAACCTCATTTGTTGAGTTTTTTTTCCACCCCCCTCCATATACCACATACACCCATATTGCCATTTAACCTGAATACCCTCGATTTTTATAATAAAAAAATTAAAGATTCTCGATTTATCCTTAAATCCAGAACCTTAATTTTGAGATTCCCAAAAATATCTCAAAAATAGGTATTTTGAGAACCTTAAATTTTGCCTCCATACCTATTTTTGAGGTATTTCCGGGAATCATAAACCCCCTTCCCGAATTTATGTGTAAATCCGAGATATTTTTAAAAAATTCGGAGGGGGGGTTTAAAGGATTCCCGGATTTACCGCATTTTACAGTAAATCTGGAACATACTTTACAAACCGGAAATACAGTAAAATAAGGTAAATCCGGGAAACCTAAAAAATTGGCCTCCGAATTTATCTATTTATGATGTATTTCCGGGAATTGTTTGGATATCAAGGGTAATCTCGTCTATTTGGATATTTATGGGGGTATGGGGTATATGGAGGGGGTGGGAAAAAAACTCATTTGTCAACGTGGTATATTTTCCTTCTAAGATGCTAGTCCCATAACCGGTGCAGTGCACGGGATTGACTAAATTCTTTCGTGTAAATGAGTAATAATTTTTTTTATACATTTATTAGCAAACCTCCTTATAAAAATAATACTCAGTTTCTTTTTTTAACTGTACAAAGCTTGTCCACCGCGGGAATTGAATTCAGGAGCACTAAGTCGACCCCGTTTTCCGGAGTACCTTATGGCAATGGAACAATGGTGTTGATTTGTAAAATATATAGTCAAATAACTGTGAATAAAAATTAAATTATAACTATAAATTTAATAAAATTCACCCAATTGATTATTGAAGAATAAACATCACATATTAAAATATCTTAAATTTTTGGGACTACAATGCACTCCTTAAAATATAAAAAAGAGGGTCTCTTAACCATTTGGTCATGAGTTCGATCACTGACTGATACGTATGAAAAAACATTTGTTGAGAGAGCTAAACCCCTTAGATGGATATTTGATACCTCAAATACATTAGTCTCCACAATCACCTGTAGGATACTTTGATTTACAAAAAAAAATATAAAAAAAATATCAGTTGGAGAATCAATCTTTTAAGACTTCAAATTTGATTTTTCATCGTCCACAAAACATTATCCTCATCCACAAATTTATCCTGAGTAATAATCTGAAATTCAGGGGAAGAATATAAAAATAAAATATAAACTAAAAATAATCAATAATTGAGAAAATGGAAGAGTGAATAGAAGAAGTTTTGTTCCCAAAGGTTACTCACAGTTGGAACTAATGGGTTCATTTTTTTTCTAAAATAACTATATATTTTAATGGTCCTTACTGTTTTAGGATGAAAACCATAATAAAATAGATGCACCTATAGAAAGTTGAAAGAATATGATGTGAGGTTCTATTGTTGATGTGGCTAAAGTTTCCATGAAAAAAATTAAATTATAGTTATAAATTAAATAAGAAGATTATAAAGTTAAAAAGAATCATTAGCAAAGACATTAAAATTTGCGTATTTGAACATCTAATTTTTTTTGAATGCTAAAGTATTTTAAAACTCACTTTACGTATTTTGACACGATATTTTTCACCAAACCTGTTACTGCAGAACAAACTCTGCGTCTTGAAATAAATAATTTTTTTCCGGAGCCATAAAGTACAATAGAACACGGTGCTTAGCATCTCAATATGTATTTTGTCATCAGATTAACTTTTTTCCGTCCAATCGATTATTGTGGAACGAAGTTTGTGTATTTGAATAGTTAATTTTTTTTGAAACGCTAAAGTATTATTTGATCAGTTAAAATTTTGTCCAAACGTTAAAGTACCCCAAACACACTACTTAATATTACACTTTACGTATTTTGTCACGAACTATTGTTTTGTTTTACAATATTAATATATGAAAAAAAAACAAAACAAAAAGACTTAAGTTTAAAATTAAAAAATGAACTAATGACAAGTATTGTAAATATGATTGAAATGGAGGCTAAATTTTTTGATGAAGTTTGGTGCTAAGTTTGCCATGCCGCACACTGATTATTTACGATGAAACTTCTGGTATTTGAAGAATTGTATTTTTTTTCCTGAATCCTAAAGTACCCCTAAACACACCACTTAACATTTTACTTTACGTATTTTGTCATCAACTACACCAAAGCACATTGTTTAGCATCACACATTACGTATTTTGTCATGAAATTAAATCGTTTTTCACCGAAAATTTGCATATTTAAGCGTCAAAAATTTTTAAGACCGTAAAGTACCTCTTAAAATATAAAAAAAAAGAACCTTGGATGTGGTAAAAACTCTATTGGGGGAGAACTACACGGACCAACAAAACCAGATATTCGTGGTCAGCCATACTCGCTAACGTAAATTAATCGTTGACAAAGTCGATGAAAACTACGTACCAATGACATAGGAACAAAAAAAAAAGTAAAAGAAGAAAAAATAAATAATAAACAAACGGAAATAAAATCTGTTTAAAAACTCATGGCCAAACGTGTGGGCCACTGGATCGTTCTAAAATAATACATATAACGAAAAACCTATTTTTTCTTCTAAAACTAATTTAGCTTACATGGTGACACGTGGCACATCCGAAACACCTTGTTTACATAACTCTATTTTTTCGCCAATCATGGATATGATGTTTTTATTGTCTGTTACATGATGTATCAGTCCTTTGATTTCGTTCTTATGTGCTAACTATGTCTTTGTTGTAGTATATAACTAATGTAATATGTTACTTTGTTTAATAATAACTTTAATAGTAGTCAATGTTTACATTATATTTTGACTTGCTTTTTTGTCTTTGTTTTCCATCTCGTACACTGAGACTAACTTCCTCATGAAACAGACAACATGGTAGAACAACTTCAGTTTTGATGCCTTTACAAAGAATAAGAATATGTTTCTAAATGCATTTGAATGTAGTTGCTTTGAGAAAATTTTGAATTCAGAGAAATCTCAATTCCTCTTTTTCATAGTTCTCCTTCATGAAAAATAAAAGTTAATCTAAATCTATCAAAAATTGGTAAAAGTAAAGTAATAAAATCCATTTGACAACTAATTCAGTGAATTGATAATAACTTTGTATGTGGCTCTCTCCTTGAACACATTTTATTTAGTGATGTTTCCTCCTCTTTACCTTTTTCTCTCTCATTAAACCAAACTTAGGTAGGATTGATTTCCATTCTTTGTCTCCATTTTTCCTCTGTGAGTAATTTCATAATGATTATATATTAAATCCATGGAAATGTAATCGACATTAAAGGAAAGAAGAGAGAGTAAATTAAAGCCGATGTCTGATTCAAAGCCGCAATTAAAGCCTGCGGAATGAGGCAATGAGACGCAATTAACAAACGTTAACAACTCCCTTATAAACATTCATAATACCAATTGACTATAGAGTCAAAATTTCCCCTTAGGAAAAAATAATACCAATTGACTATAGAGTCAAAATTTCCCCTTAGGAAAAAATTTGATGAATAGCGTAAAACAACTCCAGTTCTGTTGCCTTTAAAAACAAATTAACTTTAAATCAAATTAAATATAGTCAACCCCGTGCATCGCACGGGTAATAAGGCTAGTTTTTAAAAACATTCCCGATAACAATCTAACGGTTCATAAAAATAATAATAATAATAATAATAATAATAATAATAATAATAATAATAATAATAATAATAAGTCTAAATTATAGTTTTGGTCCCTCTATTTTCACAAATCAGGATATTTGGTCACCCTATTCTAAAATCCAGATATTTAATCCCCCTATTTTAAAAAATTTAAAGTTTTAGTCCAAAAGGGGGGTTTTTCAGTTTTTTGTTGCTGATGTGGTTGTCTTTTTAAAAAAAATGCCTATTTGGCACTCATTAAATGACATGGCAGCTGACACAGCTTGCACACATGGCTGCCACATCATTTAATGAGACATGTAAGCCCGCCACATCATTATTTAATTAATAAAATATTAAATTAAATTACAATATTAAAATATTAAAATTATAAATTATAAAAAAATTAAAAAAAAACTCAAACTGATGAGAAACACGTTATCAGATCCTTCTTCTTTTGATAAAAAGCATAATTATTTCTTCTTCTTCTTCTCAAATCATTTCATCTTCTTTTTCTCAAATCCTTCAAAAACTGAATCACAAAGCATAGCTTACACATTCATACTAATCCTTTCTTCTTCTTCTCACGGGGTTTCTCAAATCCTTTCAAATTCACGGACAACATAGCTTACAGGACAAGCACATTCTATATGATGCGTGAGCCCATTTAATTGTTGAATGAATTTTTGGATCAATCTCTCAAGTAGGGTTTCTAATTTATTTTATTGTTATAGTCTCGCTCCCAAATTTCCCGTGAATCCAGTTTACTCAAAATTTGGGTTTCGATTTAAGGGGTTTTTGATTTCTGGGTTTTTGTTCGTGATTTATGGTAGTTGTTCGTGGATCGCATTCTTGGCTGGCTGGGAATGCTTCTCTCTTCTTTCTCTGTGTCTTTCATTCTGTGTCTTTCGTTGAAGCCCAGTGCATGAAGAAGAAGAAGAATAATAATAGAGAAAGCAACATAGTTTCATCGTTTCTCTTCTTCTGGATTCGTTTAATTTCTGGATTTAGGGTTTGTTTTGGGGATGGAAATGATAAGAATGAAACAGAATAGAGAGGAATGGGGTGATTTCAATTGTTTCTAGGTTTGAAGAGAATTGTTGAAAGATATTATTTGTTTCTGGAAATGAAATGAAATGAAAAGAAGGTTAACATAATTATTTCTGGAATTGTTGAGTGAGAATTGCTAAGATAATAATGCTGCAGAAAAAAAAAACAACCTCCCGCCAAAGTGACAAGCCGATTAGTATGTTGTAGATATACATTTTATTGTGTGCACACGTTATCAGTCTCTGCACTTTGTGTGAGTAGTCATACCTTAACTTTATAAGCAAATTCAAATAATTAAGCGTGTTTCTCTATTTTATATGGTTCGGTCAGCCGTGTTCCGAACTAGTTCGGCCAGCCGTGTTTTGAATTGATTCGGCCGGTTGTGCTCTGAACCTAATAAAAAAAAATTTAGATGGTGTCTTTGAAAATAACACACTCAGTGTAGTGAAAATATCACAGATTTCATTAAGGGCATCTTGGTCTTTTCACCTGTTTATGGTTGTCCAGTGAGTAGCTCCGGAGTTGGAAGAAGTATGGACTATTTTGTTAGTAAACAGAGCGCCCTATAAGCAGCGCTTTAAGTAAAAACGCCACGGATGGCCAAAACACCTAACTCATACCCAGCGCTTTTTAAAAAACACTGCCTATCGCCGCCTTTGAACGCGCTAGCCTTACCCAGCGTTTTTTAAAAAACGCTGCCCATCGTCTATAAACGCGCAAGCCATACCCAACGCTTTGTAAAAAACACTACTCATCGCCTTTGAACACGCTAGCCTTACCCAGCGTTTTTAAAAAAATGCTGCCCATCGCCTATAAACGCGCTAGCCATACCCAGAGCTTTTTAAGAGGCGCTGCCCATTGGTGAAGATGCCTGAAGTGATGAGCAACGCTTTGGGGTACAAACGCTGCCCATTGCTTTAATTTTTTTTTTGTTCCTCGCGTTCTCTCATTTCACAATTGTTTCACTTTTCCCTCACTCTCTCAACTCCGAATACTCTCACTCTCTCAAGCTCTCCTCCTCAAGCTCTCCTCCTCCTCCTCCCAACTCCGCCCGCCTTCCCTCCTCCTCCCTCACATTTCACTTCCATTTCATTTCTCTCTCTCCACCATTTTGTTTTGGTGTTGGAGCTAACTCATAAAGTCTCTCCTCGTTTATTTTTCTTCTATATTTCTCTCTTATTTGATTTGTGATATTTTGTAGATGTGGTTGTTTTGTTGTGTGTTGTATTTCTTGGTTTGCATTTAAATTGTTTGTGTTTTTGACTCAAAGAAACCCAATTTCTATTATATTACTTGGTTTATGATATTGTGTATATGTGGTTGTTTTGTTGTGTGTTGTCTTTTTTGGTTTGCATTTAAAGTGTTTGTGTTTTTGACTCAAAGAAGACCAATTTCAATTATTTTACTTGGTTTGTGATATTTTGTATATGTGGTTGTTTTGTTGTGTGTTCTAGAAATTTGGATGCATGTGAATGTTGTAAATAAATGATTTAGTTATTTAATATTGAAATTAGTTATTAAAAATACCACTTGGTGTTCATAATTTCAATAATCATGTGAATGTTCACTACACCAAAAGCCGGAAAAATGAGCTCACCCATAAGCAGCATTTCAATGAAACTCTGAAAGAAAGTGAAAATATAGAGGTTGTTTTGAGGTTTGAATGTTATGTGTGAATGAATGAATTGGTGAGAGAGGAGAAGAGAAGAGAAGAGAAGAGAAGAGAAGAGAAGAGAAGGGGTTGTTATATATAGAAGGAGAAAGTTGTGTTCCTATAATATGTTGGTCTTATATTTTTTTTTATCTTTATGGGCAGCAAGTTACTTGTTCGAGTTCGAGTTTGTTTTGTTTCGAGTTCACATATTCGGTCCGCATTCTTTCGAGTTGATCATTGTTGCTTCTCCCTGTTCAGGTACTTTTCTTATTATCATGTTCTCTTGTTTTTGTTATTGTTTATACACTTGATCAGAATACTTATTTTAAAAGTCTTCATAACTGGTATATTTGTGTACTTTTGTATTGATAGAATGCTTCTTTGGTTTGGATATTCGTATATGAAAGTTGAAAGTAGTCGGAAAATTCTACATCATAGGTGTTGGTTAGAATGGGTACTGATGTTAAATTTTTGCATAGGCTCTCGCTCATCTCTCTCGTGCGCTCTCTTTGTTTCATCTCTTTCGTTGTTGGTTCTCATTGTTCAGGTACTTTGGTTGTTTTGTTGCTTTAGATATGACATGCATTTTTTAAATACTAGTCAATTACTTAATCCAAATTTTATTTTCCCGATTGTCAGTGTCAGACATACTCTGTTAAGCAGCTTGGCTTAGGGGACAGTGGTGCGGTTATGTCTCCCGATTTTTTAAAGTTTGATTTGGATACATATAAGTTAGCTAGCTAGTTTTGGTTCATATTGTAAGTTGATAGCTAGTTTTGGACACATATGAATTAGATAATGTAACTTGTTAGCTATTTTGTTTTGGTTCATCTTATGTTGACATATTGGTACATTTGGATATTGAGAGTTTGTTTCACTTCATCTAGGTGCGTGTATTGTAATTTGTTGTTAGCTAATTATATATATATATATATATATATGTGTGTGTGTGTGTGTGTGTGTGTGTGTGTGTGTGTGTTTAAGTATACATATATGGATTGGATTGGATTGTATTGTTGTATATGACTAGGTAAATTGTAAATATAAAAAGGAAAAATACACAAAATAGAAAAAATAAATAAAAAAATAGACAATGGGTAGCGCTTTTATGGAAGTGCTTCCTATAGGAGCACATGTTTGGGAAATAGGCAGCGCTTTCAAGGGAGTGCTGCCCATCTGAGGATGCGTTTGGGCAATGGGTAGCGCTTTTTAGGGAGTGCTGCCTATTTGAGGACGCGTTTGGGCAATGGGTAGCGCTTTTTAGGGAGTGCTGCCTATTTGAGGACGCATTTGGCAATGAGTAGCGCTTTTTAGAGAGTGCTGCCTATCTGAGGATGCGTTTGGCAATGGGTAGCGCTTTTTAGGGAGTGCTGCCCATTGTTGGAGTGCAATCAGCAGCGCCACGTTCAACAGCACTCAAAAGCGCTGCCCATAGATGAAAACAAACGCTGCCCAATGGCTAAATCTGTTGTAGTGATATATATATATATATATATATATGTATGTATGTATATATTGTATTTGTGTATTACCATGTACTACTATGTATACCAGTGCTCTTTTTTAAATGAACCTTGTCAAAGTGCACATCAACAATGCATACTACTGAAAATGATCCCATTTTCCAGCAAAAAGTGAAGCTAAAAAGCAGCTTCATCCAAACATAAACTAAGTTTCACCTCTTATATTCATATAAAAAATGCCGTGCCATGCTCAAAATTGTCTCCCATCTCAATTTGAGCCATGACCACAAAGCCGGCCTCTATTGTTGTGAAAATTTTGATAGCAGCATTCTAATATATACAAACCAAAACGTAGTTTTTCCACCTATAAAAGATACATGCAAGATGCATCAGTTTCCATACACATTCCAAAACCCTAACAGATTTAGAGAAATAGCAGCACTACCAAACAAAGACTAAAAGAATCATGTGGTGACAGCCTAGTTCAAAACTAATGTCTAGTATTAATTATGTTGCCAAGAGAAGCACAAATAGGATTTGATAAACACCTAAGAAATCTGTTTCTTTCGATGATGACAATTAACTCATTGTATTAAACCTGAAGGGTAAAGACACAAAATGTTTCCAATAGTGTTATATGGAAAAGAAGTCTAGTGAAGTGAAAGAATAAATAAAGTCCAAACTCTTATGAGCCTCATGTTATCCAAATAAAAAAGTATGAATGGTGTGAGCTTAGTGCTTACCAAAGGTTATAGCATTGTTGATACTCTAAGTGGCATAAATCTAAAGATGGATTGTATGCCAAAAATATGCACATCTACCACAAAAAAACAAAATGATAACAATAAAAGAAGTCAAGAGCAGTATTGAACTTTTGTTATAGGCCTCAATTTTACGCTGCTTTAGTTTATCGAGCCATAAGGAATGAAGAAATCAAATACAAATGATCCTTGAGAAATGTGCATAATCTAGTGACTCTTATTTATTTGTTCTCAGCCGTTTGTTTCTAATCTAAATATAATGGCTAGATTCAGAAAATAATGCCTGCACAGGCTGCTCTCCAAACCTTCACTTTTGGTTAATTTTTTTGGGGATACAATCATACAAAAGAAATACTGAGATTGCACGTTTGGTAATTTCTAAAGGGCATGGAGTACGCTATTTGATAGAGTATCATTTGAGTAAGAAGATACTATTTTGCTCAAATGCAAAATAGCTATCTGGTAGAGGACCATTAGTCTAAGAACATACCAACAAACAAATACTATACTCAAATTTGTTTATTAGGATTGAATAAATTGCATGCTTCGGTGAATGATTAATATAAGTATCAGCGACACTGCAAGCTAAATCATCTTCATCTGAACATCGTGTCGTCGCACCACATGCGATTACTGGCGACACTGCGCTTATCTAAAAAAAAAAAAAAACTGGCGACACTGCAAGTGCAAGGATAGAAATAAACAATTCCACCCTCAAACCATCCAACTTGAATTGAACAAAAACTCTTTTTATGGTAGCCCTTGAACAATAAATAAATAAATTCTGCAATTTCTAATCATTAATCAATTACAGGTTTCAAAGAGTTTGAAAGTAACAAATAATAATATAGCAAAGAGGGGTTTTCCCCAAATTTTTAAATAACATAAGTTAATAGAAGTACAAATATAAAAACACTCTCAATTCTATTTTGCCTTATTTACCCCTGTTCAGTCACTTTATTTACCTTTGTATCTTAGTCAAAGTCAACTTGACTTTTGTATCTAATTATCTGTTAGATTTAGTTTTAGATGGTTAGCATTGATAACCGTTTTAGAGTTTTAGGTTTTCGGTTAGCTTCTTGATTCATCAGAGTAATTCTTCCTTGTATATATACCCGAACCCTGTTTACAGAATTAATTCAATGAAGTATCTTTTGTTTAGTTTTCAATCTTCTTTCACAATGGTGCTTCAAGTCTAATATGGTATCGAGAGGAAATTTAGGGTTTTCACCCTCTTTTCGCCTTCGCCTCTCGATTCCTTTTGTTTCCGCTCAATTCATCCCCTTCTCTCAATTCTGCTTTGTTTCATCCATCACAACCTTTGATTTCCGCTTCCTGCTCAAATTCTTGACAATGGCGTTGGTTCCCGATCCTTAAAACCCTTTGACTCGCATCACGCTGACAATCCCAAACCAAGTTCTCGCAACACATCCCTTATCCGAAAATGGTGAGAATTACAATTCTTGGAAACGAGCCATGACTGGGCTCTTAGTTCCAAGAACAAACTCGGATTCGTTGATTCGTTACATCGCTGCACCACGAGAACGATCCTCAATTTGTCGCTTGGCTTCACGCAAACAACATAGTTGCCTCGTGGATCCTCAATTCTGTATGCAAAGAGCTCGCTGTTAGCGTCGTCTTCTCTTCCACGACAAGGGTTCTTTGGCTCGATTTGGAAACCCGTTTCCAACAACAAAATGGACCTAAAGTCTTTCAACTTCGTCGTGATTTCACTAGCTGCACTCAAGGATCATCATCTGTTAATGCCTATTACAATCATATCAAGGCACTATGGGAAGAATTAAGCAATTGTGTTCCTGCTCATCATTGTAACTGCGGAGGAGTCCAACCGCTGGTCGATCACATAAACTCAGAATATGTGTACACGTTTCTCATGGGGCTGAATGAAAGCTATGGTAGCCTTCGTGGTCAAATTCTGGTTATGAATCCCTTACCCACAATCACTCAGGTATTTGCCCTAATCTTGCAAGAAGAAACGCAACGTGGAATTGAAAATCTTGGCTCCACCGTTTCCCCTCAATTGGCCTGTGTTGTCCAGTCCACCAAACCAAATTCATATTCAAAGAAAGATCGCCCTCTCTGTGCTCACCGTGGATTGCTCGGCCATACCAAAGACAAATGCTTCAAACTTCACGGCTTCCCACCGGGACACAAGAAGCATTCGCGGGAAACGTCTCAACTGAGTCCCCAACCACTGCTGCACCCTCAACTGAGCAATACCAACAAATGCTAGCCTTCATTCAATCTCAACTTCCACCACAGATACTGAAGCAACAAGTATCTTAAACAACAGGTATCTTAAACATTGGTATAAGTCTATCTGTTCTTGCAAAATTACCAAAATCTATGTTATTTTTGTGGCTTTTGATTCTAGAGCTTCAGCTCATATATATCATGATCTATCCTTGTTTCTTGATCACAAAAAATTAATGCACGCGTATGTCACTTTACCTAATGGACAAAGAATTCAAGTAATGGGTGTTGGTAGGATAAAATTAGGGCCTAATTTCATTCTTGAAAATGTTCTTGATATACCCGGATTTAATGTCAATTAATTTATGTGGGAGCCACTACAAGAAATACACACTTTCATATCAACATTTATTGATGAGAAATAGATAAATTTGTTGGCTTAGTGATTTTTCGCAAGGAAAAAAAGTCGCTGCATGTTGTTGGCTTAAGTCCCGCTATAAAAGTTTTGCAACAATATTTCATGTCGCTGTCATAACTAATATTTTCACAACAACAATTGTTGTTGCTATTTTAAAATTTATTGTTGTTATATGTAACTTGTGGTAACCAATAAAATTGTTGTGTTATCTAGTCAATCGCGACAACAAAAGTCGCAGCGATGTGCCAATTTTAATCAACAACATGGTTGGTGTTTGGTGGATTTTTTTGTTGATGTTTTTAAGGCATAACCGTGAATGATTTGGAGAGTTTTTTTAGTATTAATGTATTTTCTTTTTTAAAATAAAAAAAATAATTAATGTGGTTGCTTTTATTTTAGTATTAATATATAATACTTAATCTTTATTTAATTCTATTAAAATTATTCATGTTTGTTAGAGTTCAATGGTCTTGTTGCACCAACTTGCTGCAAATCATCATCATTTTCATCTTCTTCTTCTAGCTTATTTCAGTGTAAATCATGTATGGTTCTAACTTGCTGCAAAGAACACAATCATATAGTAAGTAAAATGGAAGAAAAAACTGTAAATGCATAAAACATTTGTAAATTAATCACTTCAAATGATTTCAGTTACCTAAAAATGAAGGGGAGAGTTTTGTTGCATTGTCATTTCAACCATTAGAAGAAGCAATCACCATGGTAAAGTAGGAACTCCATAGCAACTTATAATTAACTTGATTGCACACTATAAAAAATTGCCAAAAACTCCATTATTATACAAAAATAAAAAATATAATGATTAGCAAAAGTTGAAAAATAGAATTTGTAGCTTCCAAATCTTCCAAGCATCATAAAGAAGATAAATACTTACTCCTTCAAAATCTGGGTTCAATGTAGTACATGTTTTTCGGTCAATTTTGCCTCTCTCCATTAGAGTAAATACTTTCATGTCCTACACCGTTTTCATGTCCTGAACCATGAGTATAAATCAATATTCAATTAGTTTCCTCAAAGGAGTTAAAAGAAAATAGTTCTCCAGAGCCATCCATCAAAGAAAGTAATTCTACCTTTTTTAATGAAAGGAAGTATTTTTACTTTATATGCATCATTGAGGGAAAGTGAGTTTAAGTAACTTCCATTGATTAATATGGGGATACGTGGGTTACTCAACAACCACCATCCAATTTATGTTTTTTTTTTTTGAAAAATTGTTATCCAATTTTATTAGTGTTAAATTTATATATAAATTTTTTGTTATTTAAAACATTCATAAATTCACTATTTATAGTAAAAAATTGAAATTTAACCTTAACAATAATACCAAATAACTTTTATAATGATTTTTTTAAGGTCACTCATGAATTTTATTAATTTATAATATCTATAAAAATTAAATTTAAAAAATGTAATTTCTATTTATATTAATAAAAATATTAATATGTAATCTAAAAATTCGACCATGTATTTAATAATAAAGAAAGAGTGTGATTTTTCAAACATTAAATAAAATCACCCATGTTAATAACAAATAGATATTTCTATCATAAAGATTACATTTGTTCTTTATTTATTTTATTAATTCAAAAAAGAGACCATATATTAAAAAAAAATAAAAAAGAGATCTAGTCATTATAAAAGATATTTTTTTGGAAGCATTATAAGAGATGTTTTAGATATTGATAAAGCAATAAAAATATCCTTTTTTTTTTGTAGTCTATTTACTCTTTATCCCAACATCAAATAAAGTAGTTGACATATATATGCAACTTTTAGCGACGACATAATATGTTGTTGTCAGATACATATACATTTGCCAATAACTCATTGTGTTGTTGGCATATAATTATATTTTTCCCAACAACTTTGATTGTTATTGTGGTACATACACTTTTGCTAGCGATAAAGACATTGTTGATAAAAGATTTTATTATCCCAACAACTAGTAAATATTGTTGGCACATGTAAATTTTTGCCAACACCTTTGTTATTGTTGAGAAAAAGTCGCTGTCATATCTATTTATTCTTGAAGTGAGCCCGGCTATATTCTAAGAAATTTGATGTTCATTTCATTGATGATGGCTGCATAATACAGGACAAAACAACTCAGAAGGTGATTGGAAGATGTGACCAGGGTTTATTTCCACTCACCAACTACACTTCTAGTTCTTATGATTCACTACAAAAAACGGAACAAATAGCGGGGGTTTTTTTGCGGAGGTCTTAAAAACCTCCTCAATTTGATGTTAAAAAGAGACTTCTCGGTTCCTTTAGTTAATTTTTTTATTCTATTTTGAGGAGTTTAAAACCCCCGGAGATTGTAAACAAAAAACGCCGGAGATTGTAAACAAAAAACGCCAGATTTTGTGAAAACCCTTCGCTTTCTATTTTCCCTCTTCTCTCACTAAATCGATACCCATCTTCCCTGGCTTTCATCTCTCGCTTCAGAGATGAAATCGTTCTACCCATCTCTCTCGCAACCCTCTGCTTCCTGAAATCGTTCTACCCATCTCTCTCGCAACCCTCTCGCAACCCTCTGCTTCTTGAAATCGTTCTACCCATCTCTCTCGCAACCCTCTCGCAACCCTCTGCTTCTTGAAATCGTTCTACCCATCTCTCTCGCAACCCTCTGCGTTTTTCCCTGAAACACAAGACAACACCATACCTCTCTCTCTCTCTCGGGAAACCCTCATCTGTTTCTACCCATCTCTCTCGCAACCCTCTGCGTTTATCCCTGGCAATAGACTCGTTCTCTTCTAGAGTGAGGAAGGAGAAGGTGCGTCTATCCCTCTTCTAGTGCGTATTCAGCTATTTCGTGCGTCTCTCCTTCATTTGGCGTGCATCTTTTGCTATTTTGGAGGTAAGGGTTTAGGGTTTATGTTATTCATTCCGCGTCTATCCGTCTTCTGCTATCCGTTTATGTTATTATGTGATTCTGTTGATTATCGATTTTGTGGGTTATTTAATTATTCGATTCCGATGCCATCGATTTCTGTCTGTGATTAATTGTTCATTTTAGCAATAACAGTATAGGCATAGCAAAGGTGCTGGCATGTAGGTGCTGGATTTCTGTCTGTGATTTCTGTCTGTGATTAATTGTTTATTTTCATAATTGTTCTTGCTGCATTTGATTTCACTTTGTTAGTGTGGACACAATTTCTCTAGTTTAATCTGAGATATAAAAAATCAAACTTAGCCCCTGTTAAGCATGGATATTTCTCTAGTAACAAATTAGCAAGTAGTAGAAGGGAAGCCTTGGCACAATGGTTGGAAATTGCAAGATAATATTAAGTTAGCAGCTTAATTGATTAGTTATTTAGTTAGAGTTGGCAAAAGTAATTGAGTTAGTTACTCGTTTAGATTCTGTCAGAATTCGGTTTAGTCAGGTAATTTAGTTTGTCGCCTTCATTTAATTACAACAGAGTTGTATATAAACACACTCTTGTAATGCTAATTCAATCAATAAAACACATGAGATTCATTCTCCCAATTCTTGAGTTTCATTCAATCTAAATTTCAACAGAGAAGCCTACTTATAATAGATCTGAAATGGATTCAACCCATCTCTAGACCCCACATGGCAGGAGTTTTATACTTCACTATTTTGTTTAATATTCTTCTTATATAGAATCAGATTAATATTCTTTCAAGTGGTAATTGTTATTGGAGGACATGAAAATTAAGCTGTTAAAAAGAAGTAAGAGTGCAATAATATTCTTTTTGTCCTAGAATTTTCTAGTTATTGTAGTGGCGTGGATGAAATTGATAAATATTTAGTTGGATATGTAAATGCTGATAGCAGTAATGACTTAGAACTGTTATACTAGTAGTTGGTAGACATGAGTCCGTATATTATAGATCTACAAATCTGAAAAGATCTCTTCACATCTTTTTGTGCCTCGTTCACTTCATCACTCCCGGGCTCCTCACATCTATTGATCGCCGCATCGCTGCTCCTCACGCACTCCGCCCAACTTTTTCCACATATTCGGCTCCTTTTAAAGAATTTTCTCAAGGTGCGTGCATCCAACTTTCAATTTTAAGTCTCTTACTTCAGTGTATTTCCTGATTTACTTTCTGGTACTCTCTAAATGTTGTTGGCTGTATTGGATTTGAGTGTTAGGCAGAGAAGAACTGGGTAGAGTAATAAAAGGGAGGTTCTGTCCGGAGAAAGGAAGCTCGGGAGATGGAGCAGAGCGATGCACGAGGTTCTGCTTTTGGTAAGCTTTTGTTCACCCCGCTTGCCTTGATTCTCACTGAAATTTATCTCATTTATCCCTTTTTCCTTTTGCCACAATATTGCTGACATCTCGAAACATTTTCTTATGATTGATCTTCAACTTCGTTATAAGGAATGTTTCTGTGTTGTCTCGCTGTTCACAATGATATGCAATCTAGCTGTATTTGGCAACCCAGAGTTGTTAAAGGTATCTATTTTAATGTGCAGTTTTGAGCTTCTCTAGTGTCAATTTAGTTATACTGTCTCGGTCTGACTCCTTATCATAGTTTAGACAGTTGATTAACATATTACATGATCTGGTGGAGAAAGGCTCGCAAAATGAGTTACTGTGATTAGACGTAAGTTATTTCTCAAATAAAAATTGTGCTTGCAAGCAATTTGTTTAAGAGAATACCATTTGCTCATTTATCCTTACTACCCCTTTCTATTAAAGACACATTTTTTTATTGACAGGTCAGTTGCTTCAAAGATATTTGGGCAAATATCTAGATGAACTCTCTGTGGAGGTATTTAGAATAAGTGTTTGGAAAGGTTTTTTATGCTATTTTCTCTTATTTTAGTCAGGTTTTTGTTTATAAGAATTCTAATTTCTTTCTGATAATCGTATGTGCATGACTGGCTTGTTCCGATGAATTTTCAACACTTGGCTTCTTTTTTTTCATGGTATGTCTTTATCTGTTGTTTGCTCATTTCCTATTTTCATTAAAGAGAATAAAGTTAGAGATTTTCATTACATTATTTTTTGACATTTATGATTGTCTTAGATGGTGATTACTACTAGTTTATCATGGAGAATGGCTTCGTTGAAACATTGATTGTGCATGGAAATGAATCTTCCATTTGGCTTCACAAAGAGGTTGTGTCCCCATTGCTATGAGCAACCGGATGAACTAAACAAGCAGAGATTAGAAGAATCCATGAAAATGGAGATTATTGTTAAGGATAATATGGCCAAGAATTAGCAAGACAAGAAAGAGAGAAATATGTTGTAAATGTGTCAATGTTTTCTTAGGATATTTTAGTATGAGATTGTTTTAAGCTATTATAGATTTTGAGTTGTATTACATTGAATATTTGTACTACAAATATTTTATTTGACAATGAAACTGAATATGTTTGAAATACATTTAGGTACCATGGTTATATTTTAAATAAAGTTTTGAGTACTTTGATTAAATTCATGGAATTTTGATATTATATATAACACATGGGTGCTAGTAGTAGAAGCTAATGATGATGTAAAGGGAAGACCTTCTCAATTATAAATAATAATAAAAAAGTATTAAGATTTTATATAGAACATTTAGAGGAGGTTAAAAACCCCCGCAATAAAACTCTCAATAAAACCCCCGCAAATAGATTTGATACCAGCGTTTTCTAAAAACCCCCGCAAAATAATTGCGGCACTTGAAACTCCTGCGGTTTTAAAAACCCCCGTAGTTTAATTTGCGGGGGTTAAAAACCCCTGCTATTTGACTTAAAAACCCCCGCTATTTGATCCGTTTTTTGTAGTGATTCTAGTCATAGCATAGTTCAAAACACCAACTGTCTTGCTGTAAAATCTCATGTAGACTCAAATTGTATAAATGTTTTAGGCTCTAAAGACATTGGTGCTATTTCTGTATCTGATGCAGACAACATCTTAGGGCATCATATGAATTTGTTCTCCTGTATACACAAAGATTCATCATGTAATGCTGTCACTAGTACAATAGATTTGAATAAATTGTGGCATGCCCGTATGGGGCATCTGTCAGATCATATTGTACTACGATTTCTTTTCCTTTCTTTCTCAATTTTTTTTTCCTTTTCCTGTTGTAGTGATTTTCAATCACTCATTGCTTGTTGTTGTGGTTCGCAAGTTGCTCAAGAAGGAGCACCCATCGTTGATTTCGAAGGAGAGGAAGGGAAAGCTTGCGATTTGGGTGATTTTTGGCGTTAGTGGAGTCCTACGATTTAATTTAAGGTAAGGGTGAGCGTTTCATCTAACATAATGGGATATATGATGGGTTTTGTGGGGTTTGGATGTCGTATGATGTATTGTTGTTGTTATCACGTGATTAAAATTATGGGATGGTGAATTGAGTTTCGAATTGTGTGAGTTGATGGGGTTAAAATCGATTCCCATGTTGTTGTTGATTAAATTGTTCCTGTTTGCCTTGCTTAATTAGGCGTGGTGGTTGATTTAATTGGGTATAGTGCTGATTTTCTTGAAAATGCAAGGTGCTGTTTTTGGTGAATTAAAATTGTTGCTGTTTGCTTTGTTAAATCATGTGTTATTATTGTTTTTAAGTGGAATATAGTTGCTGTTTTTCAGAAAAATATAAGGTGTTGTTTTGATTATTAAATTGTTGCTGTTTGTTAACAAATAATGGATGTTTTTATGAAAATATATAGTGCAGATTTTTCTAATTGAGTATAGTTGCTGTTTTTATGAAAATATATATAGTGCAGATTTTTCTAATTGAGTATAGTTGCTGTTTTTATGAAAATATATATAGTGCAGATTTTTCTAATTGTGTATAGTTGCTGTTTTTATGAAAATACATATAGTGCAGATTTTTCTAATTGAGTATAGTTGCTGTTTTTATGAAAATATATAGTGCAGATTTTTCTAATTGAGTATAGTTGCTGTTTTTATGAAAATATATAGTGCAGATTTTTCTAATTGAGTATAGTTGCTGTTTTATGAAAATACTAGTAGAATACCCGTGCATACGCACGGGGTACTGTCGTGTTCTTTTTATGAATGAACTTAGACGGTACTAAAATAGTATGAACATTACCCCGTGAAAATAAAGACAAATTTAAAGTAGATAAAATGAGTTTCAAATAAATATATATCATTGCAGCTATCTGCTATCCCCGTATTTTGTTATATATCAGTGCAGTTATTCCGTGTTTTTTTATGTATCAGTGCAGTTATCTCATAGTTTCAATTGATTATTTGAGTTGATTAGTAGATTATAGTAGATAGTAAAAGATAGATAGTAGATTATCAATAAAAAATACGTATCCCGTGTTTTCTTATATATCAGTGACAACTATTTGTCCTATTTTAGGTATTAGTGAGAAATATTTGTCGCGTGTGTTTTAAATATTAATCTGTTTAAATAGTCATTAAACCTTCTTGTTTTTTAGGAGTAGGTTTATAGTAGTCTTTAAAAATTTAAATTACCAATGGCAAATATTAATCCATGCAGTTATCCCGTGTTTTTTTATATATCAGTACAGTTATCTCGTAGTTTCAATTGATTATCAATAAGAAATATTTGTTTTAAATATTAATCGGTAATTTAAATAATCATTAAGTCTTCTTGTTTTTTAAATAGTAGGTTTATAGTAGTCTTCAAAAAATTTGATTATCAATGACAAATATTAATTCTGTATTTTTTTATATATCAGTGCAATTATCCTGTGTTTTTTTATATATAAGTACAGTTATCTCGTAGTTTCAATTGATTATCAATAAGAAATATTTGTTTTAAATATTAATCAGTAGTTTAAATAATCATTAAGTCTTCTTGTTTTTAAAATAGTAGGTTTATAGTAGTCTTCAAATTTTTTGATTATCAATGACAATAATTAATTCTGTGTTTTTTTTATATATCAGTGCAATTATCCCGTGTTTTTTAATATACCATTGCAGTTATCTCGTAGTTTCAATTGATTATTTTGGTTGATTAGTAGATTATAGTAGATAGTAAAAGATACATAGTAGATTATCAATAACTTTTTCCAATAAGGTGATGATAGATTTTTTTCTTTTGTTTTTTAGTGTGACTCATTTATATTTTTATAGGTAATTTTAGTAGAGTAGTGTAGATTAGAAATTTAGTTAAAAAAAACTAAAGTGAAGTGATAAGAGAAAGAAAAGAATTGTTTATGGGAAAAGTAGAAGTAAAGTAAAAAAGAAAAAAGGAAGAAAGAGAATGTAAGAGAAAAGTGAAAAAGGAAGAAAGAGAGTGTAAGAGAAAAGTGAAAAAGATGATAGAAAAAGAGGGAAATGTAAGTGAAACAATTAAAAGACAAATTTGACCCTAAGAAATTGAAGTGTCAAGGTTACCAAGTGTCCTTAATGGTATTATCATATGTGGTTAAATTGTATCAATATAGTGTAGATTAGTAGATTATAGTAGATAGTAAAAGATACATAGTAGATTATCAATAACTTTTTCCAATAAGGTGATGATAGATTTTTTTCTTTTGTTTTTTAGTGTGACTCATTTATATTTTTATAGGTAATTTTAGTAGAGTAGTGTAGATTAGAAATTTAGTTAAAAAAAACTAAAGTGAAGTGATAAGAGAAAGAAAAGAATTGTTTATGGGAAAAGTAGAAGTAAAGTAAAAAAGAAAAAAGGAAGAAAGAGAATGTAAGAGAAAAGTGAAAAAGGAAGAAAGAGAGTGTAAGAGAAAAGTGAAAAAGATGATAGAAAAAGAGGGAAATGTAAGTGAAACAATTAAAAGACAAATTTGACCCTAAGAAATTGAAGTGTCAAGGTTACCAAATGTCCTTAATGGTATTATCATATGTGGTTAAATTGTATCAATATAGTGTAGATATAGTGCAGATTTTTATAATTGAGTATAGTTGCTGTTTTTATGAAAATATATATAGTGCAGATTTTTATAATTGAGTATAGTTGCTGTTTTTATGAAAATATATAGTGCAGATTTTCAAAAATTATAAGTTGCTGTTTTGTTACTAAAATCAATGCTATTTTACGAAATATATAGTGCAGATTTTCAAAAATATAGGCTGCTGTTGGTTATTAAATTGATGCTGTTTTATGAACGCAAGTTGCTGTTTTTCGAGAATAGGAGCCTCTGTTGTCTCTAATTTTGTTGTTGGTCAAGGACCGAATTTTCTGAGCTTGTTTTATGATTGAATGGCCGTAAGAGGTTATACTACTAGTGAACTCCTTGACTATGGCTAGACCGTGGTTTACCACTAAGGCCGAAATTTCTTTCATCGGTGTATTTACAAAGGCATCACCGAGAGCCTTGCAAATGTGGCCAATGCCTCTTGCGAGTAGTACCGCTTACAGAGTAATCCCATAGTCAATCGGTTTACTATTTTATAACCCACAAAACTAAAAGATAAGTGATCGATGATGATGTGTTATTTAATGATTGTGATGTGAATGACGAAATGCACTCTACGAGTGTTTTATGATGATGTGTTGTTTAATGAGTGTGATGAATGAATGGCGAGTACACTCTACGAGTGTTTTATGATGACATACCTTGAGTGGTTATTTATTTTATGATGATGATGGTAAGTACCCCGAGTGGGTGTTGGTTGAATTGCACATGTGTTATAGGATTTCATGGCATGTGCATACTATGACTTATATTGATGATGTTATGCCTTGAGTGGTTCTCTTCTATAATGAAGATATGCCTTGAGTGGTTTTTAAAGATGATATGGTACCATCATGCATATGCCCGCGTGTGGGTTGCATCTTCATACATAAACATAATTGTGAGTGGTGCTGTTGTGATCTGAGCTAGTGTTGTGTAATTATGATGTGGGGATGATACCTTGTGATTGTCCCTTCTTATTACTCTATTGTGTGTCTGATTATGTTCCTTTGAAATTCTCACCCCTTCTGCTTGGAATGTTGCTCCATTGTGGCAACGCTGCAGGTACCCACGAGTGAAGGACTTGCTGCCTTATTCTTTAGTTTTGGGGAAGTATTGTTGTGTCGCTCTCTGATACTGTAACACCTAGGGGCGTGGAGTTGGATAATTTATTAGTAGTTGTATGCTGAATTTTTATTGGTTATATTGAGACGTGTTTGAGAGTATTTGGTGAGTCGGTGTTTAGGCAGCATTGATTGTGTTTTTATGAGAATGGGATTTTCCATAACATGATGTTTGATTGCACAAATTGAAGAGTGCATTATTTGATGAGTTTTAATGAAGTGTAGCATTTCTTTTCTATCAAATAACGAAATTTTATTGTTAAGAAAAAGGAATTACTCTGATAAATGACACATAATATAAGGGTAGAAAAGGGGTGTTACATTAGTGGTATCGAGCAGGTTTTCGGTCTGTCCGGCCGGTGGTTGAGTCGTCAAGTTGAGTAACATTTGAGCTTTGTTACTCGTTTCTGATTTTTGTTTTCTGTTGCAGTACTAGAATGGCAGGACGGAACGATGCTGCACTTGCTGCTGCTTTGCAGGCTATTGCTGGAGTTGTGGGTAATGCTACGGGTGATGGAACGCGTAGTCTGGCCACGTTCCAGCGTGAGAACCCTCCTACTTTTGAAGGCGGGTATAATCCTGATGGTGCCCTTGAGTGGCTAAGTGAGATGGAGCGGATATTCCGTGTCATGGATTGCACCGATGCTCAGAAGGTTCGCTATGGCACACACATGTTGAAGAAAGAGGCTTATGATTGGTGGAGAACAGCTAGTCAGGGGTTGACGACTGCCAATGAAGAGATCACGTGGGCAGTATTTGAGAGGGAGTTCAAGAGGAAATACTATCCGGAGGATGTCCGTGGAAAGAAAGAGGTGGAGTTCTTGAGACTTGAGCAAGGTAGCATGACTGTAACTGAGTATGCTGCAAAATTTACTGAACTGTCCAAGTTTTATCCACACTATGATGGAGAGGGGGCTGAGTTCTCCAAGTGCATCAAGTTTGAGAACGGGTTGCGTGCTGATATTAAGAGAGCCATCGGGTATCAGCAGATCCGAGTATTTCCGTTGTTGGTTAATAGTGCCAGAATCTTTGAAGAGGACAATAATGCTTTCTCTAGAGCTATGAAGGAAAAGCAAAAGAATTTTTCGGGTCGGGGAAAACCATATGAGGTGCATGCTGGTAAGGGCAAAGGGAAGCCTGTTGGTAGATTTGTTGGTGGGTCTAAGCGAAGTGGGGGAGATGCTGCAGCCAGTGTTACTTGTTACACGTGTGGAAAGGCAGGCCATAAGAGTCCAGATTGTCCAAATAATGAGAAAAAGAGATGTTACAGTGTGTGAAAAAGAGGGACACATGGCTTCCAACCGTGATAGGAAGGAGGTGTTGTGCTTCAATTGTGGGGAGAGTGGTCACATCGAGACACACGGTGTCCAAAGCCAAAGAAAGAGAAGTCCACCGGGAGAGTTTTTGCACCGGCGAGTTCGTAGGGACCCAATGCGATTAAAGGTACATGCTTCATCTATGGTACACCTTTAATTGCTATTGTTGACACTGGTGCTACGCACTCTTTTTATTGCTTCGCATTTGTCTTTGAAAAGTTGAAATTAGTGTTGTCTGCATTATGGAGAGAGGATGGTTATCGACACTCCAAAATAAAGGAGTCCCAGTAACTACTTCTCGATGTGTGCTAGGTGTCCTCTGTCTTCTGTCTTGGCGAGATTTTCTCGTTGATCTCGATTTGTTTGCCTTTGGGTGGGTTAGATGTGATTACGGGCATGGATCGTTAGTAGATAACCATGTGCACATCAACTGTCCTAGTAAGTCTGTTAGTTTTCTTCTTCCTGAGGAGGAAGAGTCTGCTTTGCTGTCTGCTGAGCAATTGCGCGGGGTAATGAAAGAGGGTGGTCAGTTGTTTGCTTTGATGGCGTCCATGTCTGCTTTGAGAACCAAGCCGTGGGTTGATGGGTTGCGCAGTGGTGTGTGAGTTTCCGGAAGTGTTTCCTGATGAGATTCCTAGTGTGCCCCCAGAGAGAGAAGTTGAGTTCGGGATTGAGCTTGTGCCTGGTACTAGGCCTGTGTCTATGGCACCGTACCGGATGTCAGCTTCTGAGTTGTCTGAATTGAAGAAGCAGTTAGAAGAGCTTCTTGAGAAGAAATTTGTGAGGCCTAGTGTGTCACCATGGGGAGCTCCAGTTCTGTTAGTAAAGAAGAAGGATGGGAGTATGCGTCTGTGCGTGGACTACAGACAGTTGAATAAAGTGACTATCAAGAATAAGTATCCTCTCCCGAGGATAGATGATCTGATGGATCAGCTGGTGGGTGCTAAAGTGTTTAGCAAGATTGACTTGAGGTCCGGGTATCACCAGATTAAGGTGAAGGATGAGGATATCCAGAAGACAGCATTCAGAACAAGGTATGGGCATTATGAGTACTCTGTAATGCCGTTTGGTGTCACAAATGCACCAGGGGTGTTTATGGAGTACATGAACCGAATTTTCCATAGCTATCTGGATCGGTTTGTGGTGGTCTTCATTGATGATATTTTGGTGTACTCAAAATCTGAGGAAGAGCATGCAGAGCACTTGAGGTTGGTGCTAGAGGTCTTGAAAGAGAGGAAGTTGTATGCCAAGTTGTCAAAGTGTGAGTTCTGGCTAAAAGAGGTAAGCTTCTTGGGTCACATTATCTCTGGTGATGGTATAGCTGTGGACCCAGCAAAGGTTGATGCAGTGTTGCAGTGGGAGAGCCCAAAGTCTGTGACTGAGATCAGGAGTTTCTTGGGGTTGGCTGGTTATTACATGAGGTTCATTGAAGGGTTCTCTAAGCTAGCCCTTCCATTGACTCGATTGACCTGTAAGGGAAAGGCATTTGTGTGGGATGCAAAGTGTGAAGAGAGCTTCCAAGAGCTAAAGAGGAGGTTGACAACATCTCCAGTGCTAGTGCTGCCTGTGCCGGATCAGCCTTTTGTTGTGTACTGTGATGCTTCCAAGATGGGTTTGGGAGGTGTATTGATGCAGGATGGGAAGGTAGTTGCTTATGCGTCCAGGCAATTGAGGATACATGAGAGGAACTATCCTACTCACGATTTGGAACTAGCTGCTATTGTGTTTGCGCTAAAGATTTGGAGGCACTATCTCTATGGTACCAGATTTGAGGTGTTCAGTGACCACAAGAGTTTGAGGTACTTGTTTGACCAAAAGGAGCTGAATATGAGACAGAGGCGTTGGTTAGAGTTGCTGAAAGATTACGATTTCGGCTTGAACTATCATCCCGCAAAGCTAATGTCGTGGTGATGCTTTAAGTCGGAAGACTTTACATATGTCGACAATGATGGTAAAGGAATTGGAGTTGATTGAGCAATTCCGTGATTTGAGTCCTGTTTGTGAGGTGACACCGCAGAGTGTCAAGTCGGGTATGTTGAGGATTGATAATGACTTCTTGATTAATATCGAGACGCCCGTAAACCGGATGTGAAACCGTGGATTTGTTGGTTGCGGGTGATCGAGCGGTGGATGGGGATTTCGTGTTGGATTCCTGTGGAGTATTGAGATTCGGGGGACGGGATATGTGTTCTGATGATGTTGATATGAGGAGAATGATACTTGAGGAGAGCCATAGGAGCAAGTTAAGTATTCATCCAGTGCCACGAAAATGTACCATGATTTGAAGAGATTGCTTTGGTGGTCCGGTATGAAGAAGGATGTAGCACAATTTGTATACGCATGTTTGACTTGCCGTCAAAGATTGAGCACCGTGGCCGGCGGGGTTGATGCAACCGTTGGAGATTCCGGAATGGAAGTGGGACAAAGATTTCCATGGACTTTGTGATGGGTTGCCAAACACCGTGAGAGGTTTGACTCTATTTGGGTGATTGTGGATAGGTTGACCAAGTCCGCTCACTTCATTCCTATCAACATCACCTATCCCGTACAAAGTTGGCTAGAATATACATTCGTGTGATTGTGAAGCTTCATGGGGTTCCAAGAGTATTGTGTCGGATAGAGACCCGCGGTTTACATCGAGTTTTGGGGAAAGCTTACGGGAGGCTTTGGGGTCCAAGCCGAGGTTGAGCTCGACTTATCATCCTCGTGGTGATGGTCGGGCAGAGAGAACCATCCACCTCGGAGGATCTTCCGAGAGCTTGTGTCTTTGGAGCAGGGGAGGTGCGTGGGATACACACTTCCACCGATTGAGTTCACTTATAATAACAAATATCACTCGAGCATTGGGATGGCTCCTTTTGAGGCAATCGTATGGGCGGAGGTGCGAACTCCTTTGTGTTGGCATGAGTCCTGGTGAGAGTGTTGTTCTTGGACCGGAGTTGGTTAGAGACGATCGAGAAAGGTGAAAATGATCGAGAGAAGATGAAAGAGTCCCGGCCGCCGATGAAAAGTTATCATGATAAGAGGAGGAAGGACTTGGAGTTTCAGTGGTGAGCATGTGTTCTTGAGGGTCACGCCTATGACCGTGTTGGGCGTGCTCAAGGCAAAGAAGTTGACTCCAAGGTTTATTGGACCGCACTGCATCACCGAGAGGTTGGAAAGGTTGCTTATAGGGTGGCCTTGCCACCCAATCTTCGAACTTGCACGATGTTTTTCACGTGTCACGCGGCTTGAAGTATATTCCGCACCTGTCTCATGTGATTCACATGGATGATGTGGAGGTACGTGAAAACCTCACTGTGGAGACTATGCCAGTGAGGATTGATGATAGAGAAGTGAAGGTGTTGAGAGGGAAAGACATTGCCTTGGTCAAGGTAGTGTGGCTGGGAGCTGCTGGTGAGAGTATGACTTGGGAGCTAGAGAGCGGGGATGAGGAGTCTTATCCGAACTATTTGACTCGGTATGAATTTCGAGGACGAAATTTCCTAAGTGGGGGAGAGTTGTAACACCTCAATAATTTAATTAAATAATTGATTAAATTATTTGAAGTGTTGCACTAAATTTAATTACATTGAGTTAATATGTGGTAATTATTTTATTGTGCTAGGGAGTGGTGGAAGCTACTGGAAGGGGGTGTAAAAGGGCCCAAACCGTTTGAGCCCAATATATAAATAGACCAAGGTTAGTTGCATCGAAGGAAAAGAAAAACAAAACAACGTAAGAGAAAAACATAGGGTTTGCGCCAGTGGAGAGAGAGAGAGGAAGGAGAAGAGAGAAATTTCTCAAGTTTGCTCAAGGTAAGGGTTTTGGTCCTTTCTTTCTCAATTTTTTTTTCCTTTTCTGTTGTAGTGATTTTCAATCACTCATTGCTTGTTGTTGTGGTTCGCAAGTTGCTCAAGAAGGAGCACCCATCGTTGATTTCAAGGAGAGGAAGGAAAGCTTGCGATTTGGGTGATTTTTGGCGTTAGTGGAGTCCTACGATTTAATTTAAGGTAAGGGTGAGCGTTTCATCTAACATAATGGGATATATGATGGGTTTTGTGGGGTTTGGATGTCGTATGATGTATTGTTGTTGTTATCACGTGATTAAAATTATGGGATGGTGAATTGAGTTTCGAATTGTGTGAGTTGATGGGGTTAAAATCGATTCCCATGTTGTTGTTGATTAAATTGTTGCTGTTTGCCTTGCTTAATTAGGCGTGGTGGTTGATTTAATTGGGTATAGTGCTGATTTTCTTGAAAATGCAAGGTGCTGTTTTTGGTGAATTAAAATTGTTGCTGTTTGCTTTGTTAAATCATGTGTTATTTGTTGTTTTTAAGTGGAATATAGTTGCTGTTTTTCAAAAATATAAGGTGTTGTTTTGATTATTAAATTGTTGCTGTTTGTTAACAAATAATGGATGTTTTTATGAAAATATATAGTGCAGATTTTTCTAATTGAGTATAGTTGCTGTTTTTATGAAAATATATATAGTGCAGATTTTTCTAATTGAGTATAGTTGCTGTTTTTATGAAAATATATATAGTGCAGATTTTTCTAATTGAGTATAGTTGCTGTTTTTATGAAAATACATATAGTGCAGATTTTTCTAATTGAGTATAGTTGTTGTTTTTATGAAAATATATAGTGCAGATTTTTCTAATTGAGTATAGTTGCTGTTTTTATGAAAATATATAGTGCAGATTTTTCTAATTGAGTATAGTTGCTGTTTTATGAAAATATATAGTGCAGATTTTTATAATTGAGTATAGTTGCTGTTTTTATGAAAATATATATAGTGCAGATTTTTATAATTGAGTATAGTTGCTGTTTTTATGAAAATATATAGTGCAGATTTTCAAAAATTATAAGTTGCTGTTTTGTTACTAAAATCAATGCTATTTTACGAAATATATAGTGCAGATTTTCAAAAATATAGGCTGCTGTTGGTTATTAAATTGATGCTGTTTTATGAACGCAAGTTGCTGTTTTTCGAGAATAGGAGCCTCTGTTGTCTCTAATTTTGTTGTTGGTCAAGGACCGAATTTTCTGAGCTTGTTTTATGATTGAATGGCCGTAAGAGGTTATACTACTAGTGAACTCCTTGACTATGGCTAGACTGTGGTTTACCACTAAGGCCAGAATTTCTTTCACTGGTGTATTTACAAAGGCATCACTGAGAGCCTTGCAAATGTGGCCAATGCCTCTTGCGAGTAGTACCAGTTACCTGAGTAATCCCATAGTCAATCAGTTTACTATTTTATAACCCACAAAACTAAAAGATAAGTGATCGATGATGATGTGTTATTTAATGATTGTGATGTGAATGACGAATGCACTCTACGAGTGTTTTATGATGATGTGTTGTTTAATGAGTGTGATGTGAATGATTTAATACACTCTACGAGTGTTTTATGATGACATACCTTGAGTGGTTATTTATTTTATGATGATGATGGTAAGTACCCCCGAGTGGGTGTTGGTTGAATTGCACATGTGTTATAGGATTTCATGGCATGTGCATACTATGACTTATATTGATGATGTTATGCCTTGAGTGGTTCTCTTCTATAATGAAGATATGCCTTGAGTGGTTTTTAAAGATGATATGGTACCATCATGCATATGCCCGCGTGTGGGTTGCATCTTCATACATAAACATAATTGTGAGTGGTGCTGTTGTGATCTGAGCTAGTGTTGTGTAATTATGATGTGGGGATGATACCTTGTGATTGTCCCTTCTTATTACTCTATTGTGTGTCTGATTATGTTCCTTTGAAATTCTCACCCCTTCTGCTTGGAATGTTGCTCCATTGTGGCAACGCTGCAGGTACCCACGAGTGAAGGACTTGCTGCCTTATTCTTTAGTTTTGGGGAAGTATTGTTGTGTCGCTCTCTGATACTGTAACACCTAGGGGCGTGGAGTTGGATAATTTATTAGTAGTTGTATGCTGAATTTTTATTGGTTATATTGAGACGTGTTTGAGAGTATTTGGTGAGTCGGTGTTTAGGCCGCTGCGATTGTGTTTTATGAGAATGGGATTTTCCATAACATGACGTTTGATTGCACAAATTGAAGAGTGCATTATTTGATGAGTTTTAATGAAGTGTAGCATTTCTTTTCTATCAAATAACGAAATTTTATTGTTAAGAAAAAGGAATTACTCTGATAAATGACACATAATATAAGGGTAGAAAAGGGGTGTTACAGGTTCGGTCCCTCTTGCTGAACTCTATCCTTCGGTTATGGAAGCATGCGATAGGGAGGATGTTACGGTTGCGGAGATGGGATCGTGGAGCGCCTCAGGTTGGCGATGGGATTGGGAACGAATTGAGACTTGGTGTGCAGCTGCGGTTGCTGCAGAAACCGAAGCAGCAAGGCAGTTTACGGACCTGTTACTTGGTGTGCAGCTGATGCAAAATACACCGGATAGGTGGGTGTGGTTACCGGAATTGGTTCGTGGCTTCACGGTCAAGTCTTGCTTCGTTTGGATCGCGAATAACTTGCGAGGAAGCGTACAGGTTGTGGAGGAATCCGTAGCAGAAGCATGCAATATGATGTGGAAGAATGATTTGCCCTCTAAAGTCTTAGTTTTCAGCTGGAGGTTATTGCTCAATAAATTGCCAACTAGGGTGAACTTGCGCAGCAGAGGGATATTGACGTCTAGATTCGAGTGGTGCTGCATTTTTTGTTTCCAAGAAGAAGAGACAGCAGCGCATGTATTTTGCAGGTGTTCTTTTGTTCTATCGGTTTGGCGTGAAGTGTTTATGTGGCTGAACATAGATGGTGTTGTGGAAGGTGAGATGATACTTTTCACCAGGTTAGTAGGCTAGTTGTTGGGAAGAAGGTGCGAAGGCTCCACCATATTTTTTGGGCTGCAACAATGTGGCAAATTTGGTTGGCTAGGAACATGACATTATTTGAAGGTGTTGTGGCAAGTGTAAACGCAGTTTTAGACTCCATTAAGTACGTATATTGGAGCTGGTTTATTGCTAGGAAGGGGAGAAATAGTGGGGTAACTTTTGCAGACTGGTGTAGCTGCCCCCTGGGTTGTCTGTCATCTTTGTAGTTTCCTTTCTACTTTTTGAGGTTCTCTTTTCCCTGCTTGGGTCTTTTTCCCAGTGGGTTTTGGCCCAGGGAGGTTTTAATGAGGCCTTTTTGTAAGGGTTGGGTGCACCCCTAGTGCCCCCCTTCAATACATTGCTTGCTTATCTAAAAAAAAAAAAATTCAATGAAAATTACTTCAATGAAGTATTTGTTTAGTTTTCAATCTTCTTTCACAATGATGCTTCAAGTCTAATAGTACAATGAAAACGACAAAAAATATGAGAATAATATACTTACTAAGATTTGATGGATAATATAATATACTTACTATGATACCATCCTTTCAACATATCCCTCGCAAATTCCTAAGTCTTTATTTCTCCAGACCTTTATGACTCAAAGCAATACCAAGGTTGTTTTTTGACAGTGGTATAGCGAGGGGTATCAACATTTGATTGGCACGCGGAGAGATGATTGTTTCACCTGCTATACACAACCATAACAAATATCTATGATTGTTTCACCTTTCCATAGCTGTGACTAAAATTCTAATCATCAATTGGTCAAATAAATATGAACATAAAAAATAGCATTCATTTTATGAGCTAGCCTCTGAATCAGCAATAACAGTAATATTTCATAAGAAAAGCATACAAATAAGGATAACTATTGTCACATCTGCTTATCTAAATAAATAAAAACAGTTATCACATCCTGTCAACCCATGATTTTTCACTCAAGGATCCTTCCTCCAGACAAATCTTTCTAAATTTCATCAACAATCACATGTATAATAACATGACATAAATTAAATAATCCATTGCATCCACATATAAAGTAAATATGATGCTCAATAGATTCATGGATTGGAACTTAGATTCAAGCAATGTTTGTACAGCGATATTTTTTAAAAACTGTCAAGCATGGCCACGATATTATCTGTAAAACCCAAGTCATGATGTAATCTCCTTAACTATATATGTTGTTATCTTCACCATCCAACTAAAATCATCAAACTCAGCATCTATTACCCTATTAAGAATAGTCATTGCACAATAGCTAGCAATCATGGAGCAGTGAAAGTGCACTCCCACACATTATAAACAAATTTCATAATAGGAATATTTATGAGTAAAAGACTAAAAGAGAAAAGATGAGAGAGTATTGAATCTATTTCATTATTGAATTGTGAAATTAACAACTGAACTTTACAATCAAGTGATCTAGGGTTTATATACAACACCCAAATCAATACACTGAATCAGTTGCAATTGCAACGATCCTAACAATAAGCTACCAGAATCAGTTACAGCTAACTAACTAAGATGTTTCTAGATCAGCTATTCAGTTAGTGTTTTCCTTATCTTCCTTCAATCGAGCTGAAGCCTTGATGAGTGGTGATGTAGTCCGTGTGGCTCGTGTTGCTGCAGCTCCTTTTGTGTTTGACTCTTTCTTGACTTGAGAGTTACTCACTTTGGTAGCTGCTGATTTGTCTTGATGAGTTGGCAGTTTCATTGCTGACTCACTTAATGAATGCTGACTAGGATTTGGCTTTATTACTTTGCCCATATTCTCTATCATTCCCCTCTCAAGCTCAAGTAAGTTTCTTACTTTGAGCTTGTCACGCAGTTGTAGAAACAGAGTTGTACCGAGAGGTTTTGTTAATATGTCTGCAAGTTGGTGTTTGCCAGGAACATGTTTTACATTTAAGGTTTTGGAGGCAATTTTCTCTCTTACAAAGTGTATATCCATCTCAATGTGCTTGGTTCTAGAGTGTAAAATTGGGTTATGTGCAAGCAATACAACCGAGAGGTTATCACAAAGTAAGTTAGGAGTCATGTGAGGTATCTTCAGTTCTGTTAAAAGAGATTGTAACCATAATATATAGTTCTGCAGTGGCATGTGCCATAGCCCTGTATTCTGCCTCTGCACTTGATCTAGCTACCAAGCTTTGTTTCTTGGCACTCCATGTGACTAAATTTGGCCCAAAGAACACACACATGCCTGTTGTTGATCTTCTGTCATCCACATCACTTCCCCAATCACTATCACAGTAGACATTAACCGAGAATTTGGTATCTGCTGAACCTGGTTGCAGTAGTAAACCGTAATGCAGAGTTCCACTCAGATAACGCAGAAGTCTCTTTGCTGCCTTCCAGTGAGTTTCTAGTGGCTGAGATATATATTGGCAGATCTTATTCACAGTGTAAGAAATTTTTGGCCTTGTTAATGTGATATATTGGAGTGCCCCGATGATAGACCTATACTGGTGTGGATCATGTAGTACATCACTTCCATGTTTGCTGAGTTTTGGGTGAGTCACCATAGGTGTAGAGATGCTATTGCAACTTTGTCATATTGGCCAATGCAAAGAAATCCTGGATATATTTGGGTGAGTAATAAGCGAGAGAACCATTCTCTGAGATGTTTGCATTAAAAAGGGATAAATCTGTAATTTTCAATAGAAACCGCCAATTATGTGTAATAATTGTGAGTCTTAATTTGCGCAATCAATGCTGACCGTCCATTGTTTCTTTGTGGGGCTGAGAGTGCATACGTGTAATGCCGTATTTAGTGAAGATCTACGTGTAATATTTTGATTGGTGAGTGGTGGTCGCTTATGTGGCAGAATTTGTGAATTATGTTACTTATGATGTGTATATATTCAGACCCTTTGATATGCCATCTTTATCTCTTATCGTTTTCTTCTTCTTTTGTCCAATCTTTTTTTTAATTTTATTTTCGTTTACTCTTTTTTTTTGTCCAAAGACTACATTGGACTAAAATAAACATTATGTCTTTTGCTTCAAAAAAAAAACATTATGCCTTCTTTTTGTTAAAATAAAAATAATAAAAATGGGTTTGATTTAGATGTACATCTTATCAAACCCACAACCTCGATTTAAGGGACTTTAGTTGTACAACTTGATATTAAAATCCTTCAAAATAAAAATCAAATCCAGGAATTAACAGCTTCTAATCAGTTTCTCCTATTTAGCACCTATTTTCATAAAAAAAAAGGATTGATTTAGATGTACATCTTGTCAATCCCGGGATAAGAATCTGTAGTTGTACAACTTGGATCTTAAACCCTTCAAAATTTTCTAATCAATTTTTTTAGCACTTATTTTCATAAAAATACAAAAAAAAAAAAATGAGACAGATTGGGATGTACATCCTGTCAATCCTGGTTTAAGAATCTTTAGTTGTACAACTTGGATCTTAAACCTCTTCATAAATAAAATCCACCAACAACCAAATTTTTCAGCAAGAACTACGTGACTTTTGAATCCTTCATTGCACTAGAGGGTACGTAGGAGCTGAGCTTCCGTGTCAAGTAAAAAATTATTTATTTTCTAAATTAGTCTCTATTCTATTTCCTTGTAAATAATTAGTTATTTTTCCACTAAACATTATTTTGGGTAAAGAAATAATCAAGTAATTTATTTGCACAAATCAAATTTAGGGTAACTATCTTAGGACAGATGTATTAGGGGCAGTGGAATTAAGTTTCCGCCATTCCCTATGCATAATCGACTCCCGAATCCGACCTAGTTACGCAGACCAATAATTATTAGTGTAGGTTTTTCTCAATTTTTCCTATTCAAAATAAATTGGGTGGCGACTCCTAAGAACACATATTTTTGAGCCATCTACGTCGAGATCCCGGTCACGACAGCTGATTTTGTTGTGATGGAAATGGAAAAGGACTCCCAAGTTTCAATTCTTTTGGGAAAACCTTTTCTAGCTACTGTTGGAGCCATAATTAATGTAAAAAAATGGTAAGCTTGCTTTCAATGTGGGTGAAGAAAAAATTGAATTTGAATTTTCTAATCTTATGAAGAGTCCTTCCATTAAGGATTCTTGTTGCAGAGTGGATATTATTGACCATTGTGTGCAAGACTTCTCTTTAGCATCATCTTCACATGATGGTTTGGAAGTTTGTTTGATAGGCAACACAAATGAGGATGTGGCTGAAGAAGCCCAAGTCTATGCAAAGCTGTTGGATGAAAATCCACCCATAAAAGACTTGGGTATTGAAGACCTGGTTGAGGAGAATTCTGAACCTCTTCGAAAAGGAGCTCCACAAGTAGAGATGAAACCTTTGCCATCATCTTTAAGGTATGAGGTGGAAACAAAGAAATTACTTGATTTTGTCAAGAAATATCCTAAATCCATAGGATATTTTATTGAGGACATCAAGGGAATCAATCCCTCAATTTGTACGCATAGGATACTACTTGAAGAAGACTATAAACCCTCCATTAAGCATCAAAGGAGATTAAATTCTAATATGAAAGAGGTTGTGAAAACAGAAGTTCTCAAACTCCTTGATGCTGGGGTAGTAATATACCCAATTTGTGATAGCAAATAGGTTAGACCCGTTCAAGTAGTTTCTAAGAAGGAAGGCTTAACAATTATCAAAAATGAAAAAATGAATCCATTGAAACTAGGACAATTACGGGGTGGAGGATGTGAAACGATTACAAGAATCTGAATAAACCGACCCGTAAAGGTCACTTTCCCCTCCCCTTTATCGATCGAATGCTAGAAAGGTTAGCTAAGCATTCACATTTTTGCTATTGGATGGGTATTCTGGAATTTTCCAAATTCTCATTTATCCTAGTGACCAAGAGAAAATAACTTTCGGTTGTCCTTATGGCACATATGCCTATAGGAGGATGCCTTTTGGCCTTTGCAATGCTCCTACTACCTTTCAACGTTGTATGATGTCCATTTTTTCAGATTTTGTTGAAAATATAATGGAAGTTTTTATGGATGATTTTTCTGTTCATGGATCAAGTTTTAATAACTGTCTGTATTGAAGGTGGAAACAGAGAAATGAATAAAACTTTCATTGATAAACTGAGAATTACAATTGTGTAGATTCAATCTATATACAAGTGTGAAAAAGGATCAGCTTCTATACAAGCTTCTAACCGAATCTGTTACAATTGAATGAATTCACTAACTGTCTAACTAAGTCAGCTAACTAACCATCAAGCTAACTATGACTAAGGTTGTAACACCCCATTTCTACCCAGCAATTTATAATAAAAATCAGAGTTTAAAAATTTATTTCTTTAATACATCTAAATGGGATGCTACACTTACTTCGTTAAAAATCCACAACAAACTAACATAAATATCTCTTTAATCAAAGAATACGTAACACCAATCAAAGGATGGAGTTCTCAAAACTTCATTTAATAAATCCACGCACTAGGAAAATAAACATCATACGTTACGCAGCGGAAATAAAAACAGTTTCAAAGAGACAAACAACAGTCTCATCAATAATATAAAACAACAAATATAGAGTTCATCAGCCAAAAGAACTACACAGTCATGATCCTAAACCCATCCCCTAGGTGCTACGTATCAAAGCAGACCGACTCGGGGAAAGTGAAGGAGATAAGCCTTCACTCATGGTTACCTGTGGTAAACAACAACAGAAAGGGGTGAGTCTCAAACCACATAATAAAGACTATAATAAATGAGATGTTAATCAAGCATCACACTCATACATGATCATCATACAAAGATGATCGGTCTTAATAATCGGCAACAAAGAAGCATGTACCAATTATGATAATGAATGCAATGCAGTGCAGTCATGCATGTGGTACCATTGGCCCCCATGGCCTCATCATCAACAGTGTTAGCCCCCATGGCTATGGCCCCCATGGCCTCATCATCAATAAATATACGTCGCGATCGCAGCCGAATGTATGCATGAGACTCCATGAACATGCCACAAGCACAATTTATACATCATTAATATCACAGTTTATACATCATTAACACCATCTCTCACCTCATTGTCAATTTTAGTTTTAGCCCCCATGGCTCATGCCCCCATGGCATCATCATCATTAACATCATTCACTTCATCATTACAATCATGTCCCAAGGACTACACTCCCCTAGAGGACTAAAACCTCACTCAAGGACCTAAACATCACTTAGGACCAAAATAGCACTTAGGGACCAAAACAGCACGCCTAGGACCAAGACATCACCTAGGGACCAAAACAGCACACCTAGGACCAAACCATCACCTAGGGACCAAAACAGCACACACTTAGACACAGCAGCGGCACTGCGCGCCATTTTCCCCAAATCGCGCCCCAGTGCAACACAAAGACATAGCGCCAAAACTCTAGCAAAATGGCGCCTCAGGCAACACACGCACTAGCGCCAAAAATCGGCAACTGGCGCTCGCAGGGCACACGCCCACCACAGCGCCAAAACTCCAAAGAAATTGGCGCCCGCAGGCACACATGCGCACCACCTGACGCCAAAAACACGGATTCTCGCGCCCCATGCGCAAAGACAGACCTGAGACACAACCGAGACACGGTCTGAACACAAAGCGCATTCCCAGCGCCATGGCGGCACATTTGGCGCCCTTCCTAGACACAGACAAAGAACACAGCGCGCCAGGGGCAGCCATTTGGCGCCAGATGCTGCGCCACCTGCACGCACCCACCTTGTCACACATTCTGGCGCCACCCTAGACGCCATGGGCAGCCAAAATGGCGCCCGACTTGACACCACACAATAACCAGCAACCTGGCGCCAACACAGGCGCCACAGGGCAGCCACTTGGCGCCCTGCACTTGAACCAAGCACAACCAGGCGCATGAACAGCCACATTTGGCGCCCTGCACCTAGACACAACACACACACAACACGTTCAGCACACACCCTGCACACTGGCGCCATTCTGGGCGCCTTGGGGCAGCCATTTGGCGCCCCTGCACACACACACACACACCCACGGCGCCACGAGCGCCATTCTGGCAAACTTGGCGCCCGACGGCAAAGAACACGAGACACACACACACTGCAACAGTGCACAGGGCGCCATTTTTCTAGCAACTTGGCGCCCCATACCCCAAAAACCCCAATTCTTCAAATTTCCTTAAACTAAATCATCAATACACCCTTAAAAACATATCTCATCATTCCAACAACATCAATTTCATATTGTAAACATCAATAATACATCAAACACGGAATCAAAGTCATGAAATGATTTCTATACCCTATTCAAATTCAATCCAACAACCATTCCCTTCAATTAAAATAAAATACTACATAATAATTTAATATAATTAAGAATAGTGCAACACTTTAAATAATTTAATCAATTAATTAATTAAATCATTTAGGGTGTTACAAAGGTAACCTATCTAACTAAGGTTAACTATACATGGTAAATTACAATCATATTTACAGCACAGTAAAAGGGAAATAAAATAATTTATCCTAATACTCCCCCTCAAGTTGGAGTGTACATACTATGTAAACCCAACTTGGAGATTAGTTTCTGAAACAATGTTGCAGCAATAGGTTTTGTCAATACATCTGCCAACTAATGAGCAGAAGGAACATGAACTAGTTTGATGATGTTGGCAAGTACCTTCTCTCGTATGAAGTGACAATCTATTTCGATGTGCTTGGAGCGTTCATGGAAAGCCGGATTTGAAGCTAGATGTATGGCAGATTGGCTATCTGTAAACACCATGACAGAGCTGATGTGAACCTCAAAATCATTCAGCAAAGAAGTGAGCCATTGAACTTCACTAGCAACACTTGCCAAGGACCTGTACTCGGCTTCAGTAGAGGATCGTGACACTACTTGCTGTTTTTTGGACTTCCAAGATATCAAAATTTGCCAAGAAATGTGCAGTAACCAGTTGTACTTAATTCTTCGAGTATCTGGGCAACTGCCCCAATCCGAATATGCATATGCAGTGAGGTGCAAAGAAGAACTTGCAGCAAAAAATAATCAAGTGGCAGGGGTTTGGGCAAGACACACTCAGGAAATAAGTCCATCATATGATCAGATGGAGGGAGGTTATGGAAAGGGAATGTTAACTCATGAAAGATGACATCTCGTGATATAAAAAATGTCCTAGTTTGTAGATT
This sequence comes from Oxytropis ochrocephala, assembly GCA_020916435.1. Lineage (NCBI taxonomy): Eukaryota > Viridiplantae > Streptophyta > Magnoliopsida > Fabales > Fabaceae > Oxytropis > Oxytropis ochrocephala. The sequence continues at coordinate 68,179,989 of CM037090.1, forward strand.
GTACAATTTGTAACCTTTGTATTCAATGGGGTAACCTAGGAAGACAGAAGGGATGGCTCTAGGGAATAATTTGTCTCTTTTTGAGGGAAGAGTAGATGCATATGCTAGGCATCCAAAGGACCTAAGGGAGAATAGGTCTGGTTCTTTGTTGAAAAGAAGTTGGAAGGGTGTTTTGTGTTTGAGTAAGGGTGATGGAGTCCTATTGATTAGGAAGACAGCAGTTTTCAAACATTCCCCCAAAAAATTAATAGGTGTCCTAGATTGAAAATATAGAGCTCTAGTGACATTAAGTAGGTGTTGATGTTTTCTTTCCACTACCGAGTTTTGTTGTGGTCTCTCAACACAACTAAATTGGTGAAGTGTCCCTTTAGAGGCAAGAAAGTCAGTAAGTGCTAACTCTTTGGCATTGTCACTCCTAAGGGTCTTGATTTTAGTGTGAAATTGGGTTTCAACTAGCTCAAAGAAATGTTTAATATGAGTAGTAGCTTCTGATTTGTGAGACAACAAATATATCCAAGTGAATCTAGAAAAATCATCTACTAAAGTAAGGAAAAATATTTTATTATCATGTGTGGATGCATGATATGGCCCCCAAATGTCACAATGTATCAAATCAAAAACTGAACTAGATATGTTATTACAAGAATGAAATGGAAGTCTCCTTTGTTTAGACAAGGGACATATATCACAAGTATGTGAAGTGTGTGAATGTGAAACAGAAAGCCTAGTGTTTTACTAAGAGAAAGTAAGCATTTATTGGACAAATGTCCCAAACGAGAGTGCCAAAGCTTGAAAGCATCAGAATTTGAAACCTGGTTGCAAGATTGTATACCAGAGAAGGAGGTGTTTGGACTATGAACAGAAACCTCATGGACTTGAGGAGGAGTTTGATGAGCTTTGGAAAGGTATAGTCCTTTCTCAAGCTCACCTCTCCCAATCAACTTCATGTGCTTGAGTTCCTGCATCACATATTGAGTGCCTTGTAAGAACATTGCAATATTAGAGGTAGACAATAAAGCACGAACAAAAAGTAAGTTGGAAGTGAAGCTAGGAATGTAAAACACATTATGAAGAACTATGTGTGTACCTAATGAAATAGAACCAATAAAGTGTACTGGAATGACAGAACCATTTGGCAAGGTGACAGTATAACCCTTGACACGTCTAATGGAAATGAAATTATCAAGAGTATAATGACATGTTGCCCCGGTATCAATAATCCACACATAGCAATTAAATGATAATTTCACTATGTAGAATATGTTAGATTCAGACATATGTTGAAGACAATACCTGAAGTCTCATTGGAGGTGGATGTCTCTGGGTTATGGGTGGCTGCTTGGAACATCTAAGTGGATAAAAGAGCCATCAGCAACTTGCATTGCTCAGGAGTGAAATTGGAGGTCTGAGAAGACTCGGTGCTGGCAGCAGTGTGATTTACGGATGCAGAACTTGTTGTTGAAGGCATCTTCTTGCCATAACCCGGTGGATATCCTTGGAGTTTGTAGCACTTGTCCATTGTGTGGCCAAGAATACCACAATGTGTACACAATGGACGGTCTTTCTTGGTAGAATGAGGTTTAGGTTGATTCTTGGACTGATAAGCTTTCACAGCACAAGCAATCTGAGTTTCCAGAGAGGTAACAATCTTGGCACTTAGCTCCTGATGCTTCTCATCTTGCAAGACTAAGGAGAAGACTTTGGCAATGTTTTGGATAGGATCCATTGCAAGAATTTGCCCACGAACGTGAGAAAAACCATCAGAGAGTCCCATGAGGAACACCATAATGTATTCACGTTCGTTTTCAGCAAGGAGAGGCTTGAGACCACCACAATTGCAAGTGTTCTCAGCCTTGAACTCTTGAAGTTCATCCCAAAGTGACTTCAATTTTGTGTAGTATTGAGTGACATTCAAACTACCTTGTTCAAGACTATTGATTTCTTTACGTAATTGATAAATGTGAGGACCATTTACCTGTTGGAAGCGATTCTTGAGATCGTTCCAAATGTCTTCAGCAGAATTTGCATAGACGATAGAAGCAACGATATCCTTCGAGAACGCATTCAGAAGCAAAGAGCAAATCGTGTTGTCATTCCTCTTCCAAGCAGCTTTCTTCTTGTCGTCGTCAAGATTAGAGTAGGGAAATGAACCATTAACAAAGCAGAACTTGTTCTTTCCTTTTAGGGCAAATCTCATGGAGCGGTACCATGAATTGTAGTTATCTCCAGTAAGTGTTGGCGTGACAAGAACTAAACCAGAGTGATCTTTGGAATGAAGGTAAAGAGGCTCTGAAATGTCCGGAGTTGCATTAGACGCCATTGAAGTGCGATTGAGGAATTAGGGTTCGTGAAATGAAGATCAATCGAAACAATTGAAGCACAAAAATGGACAATTTCTGGAAAAAAGAATGATCAATTTCAGATGCAAGATGAAATTCAAGGGTCAATCAAGAAAACGAACTTGCAATCAAAGAAATTGAAAAAGAATCGAATGGTTATCTAAGAGAGTTTATGCGGAAACGAAATCATTCAACTGATACGATATTGAAGGTGGAAACAGAGAAATGAAGAAAACTTTCATTGATAAACTGAGAATTACAATTGTGCAGATTCAATCTATATACAAGTGTGAAAAAGGATCAGCTTCTATACAAGATTCTAACCGAATCTGTTACAATTGAATGAATTCACTAACTGTCTAACTAAGTCAGCTAACTAACCATCAAGCTAACTATGACTAAGGTAACCTCTAACTAAGGTTAACTATACATGGTAAATTACAATCATATTTACAGTAAAAGGGAAATAAAATAATTTATCCTAATAGTCTGGCAAAATTAGGAAAAGTTCTTGAGAGATGTGAGAAAGTTAATCTTGTTTTAAATTGGGAAAAATGTCACTTTTATGGTGAGGGAAGGTATTGTGTTAAATGTCACTTTTATGGTGAGGGAAGGTATTGTGTTAGGATACTTGGTGTCCAAGTAGAAGTTTCTTGAATCATGCGGGTTTCTACCGATGTTTTTTAAAAGATTTTTTCAAGATAACTAAACCATCGACAAGCTTGCTCCTTAAGGATGCAACTTTTCTTTTTGATAATATTTGTTTGGAAGCATTTTGCAGGTTGAAAAAGGCTTTGACCACTGCCCCAATTATGCAACCACCAGATTGAAATCTTCCATTCGAGATAATGTGTGATGCAAGTGACTATGCAGTTGGGGCAGTTTTGGGTCAAAGGAAAGACAAGAAGATGCATGTTATCTACTATGCTAGTAGAACATTGGATGGGGCTCAAGTGAATTATGCCACAACAAATAAATAACTATTAGCGGTTTTTTTTGCCGTTAATAAATTCAGGTCATACTTGGTGGGGTCAAAAATCTTTATCTACACAGATCAATCGACAATAAAATATTTGTTGAATAAAAAAGATGCCAAGCCAAGATAGATCCGATGGATTTTGCTCCTCCAGGAATTTGACTTGGAAATAAGGAGAAGGGGGCCCACAGCGGCCTTCCTATCTTAAGTAGGCAATGAACCTGCCGACTCGGCGTTCATCTGCTGGCCACCTCGGCTCTTCTCTCAACTAGTTTAAACACTTCTACGAATTTCCTCTGAAGGTCCTCTACTGCCTCATTATTATCTCTAATGCCTCGAGTGGGGTGAGGCAGAAAGTTGCAACACCTTATCACCCACAAACTAGTGGCCAAGTAGAGGTTTCTAACAGAGAGATAAAAACCATTTTAGAAAAGACTATCTATGCCTCTAGGAAAGATTGGTCAATAAAGCTTGATGATGCTCTCTGGGCTTACCGGACAACATATAAGACTCCCATAGGAATGACTCCTTTTAAACTAATATATGGGAAGTCTTGTCATCTTTCGGTTGAGCTGGAGCACAAAGCCTATTGGGCGATCAAAACTCTCAACTTGGATATGGAATTGGCTGGGGAGAAAAGAAAACTTCAACTCAATGAGTTGGAAGAACTCCGGATGGACGCTACGAGAATGCCAAGATTTCAAAGAAAGAACAAAAAAATGGCATGATAAGCGAATCATCCGAAGAGAATTTAAAGCGGGTGACCTTGTGCTCTTCAACTCAAGGCTCAAATTATTTCCCAAAAAATTGAGATCAAGATGGTCCGGTCCCTTTAAAATCCTTAGGGTATACCCCTTTGGAGCAGTTGAAATATGGAGTGAAGGTACCAGATCATTCAAGGTAAACAGACAAAGGTTAAAAGCTTACTTGATGGGTGATGAGATTGAAAAAGGGAACACTATGGTTCTAACAAAACCCAATTAAAGAGAAGGTCCGGGTCAAGCTAGTTACATTAAAAGAGCGTTGTGTGGGAGGCAACCCACGGGTTAACATATCTAATTTCTTAAGTTTTGCAGGTACATGTTATTTTATTTCAATAAAAAGCACAACAAATATGGGTAGGGCCAGATGACACGACCTATCACCTATGTCCCTCAGATCTCCAAAGAAGGGTAAAATCCAACACCCACAAACCAAAACCCATCACATAAATCACCTTCTCTTCCCTCAATCTTCATCAAAATCCCAATTTATTTCCAAAAATTCAATATTTTGAAAACCTCCATAAACTCCATAACAACTACAAAACCTCCATTGATCCTTCACAAAAACAACAACACAACACCAAAATCCATCATCCAAAACCCTATTTTCCAAGTTTTTACTCAAACCCTAACATTTTCAAAAACCCATACTCATGTTGCTGCTCCTTTTACTGGTCAGAGAAGGAAGAGGGATGAACCTGAACCAAACTGGCATGGCTCTGTGTTAAAAATGAGGATTAAAAGGAAAGGTATGAGAAACTGGTCAATAGGAGGATTGTTCCCACAAGGTGTGTTGATTTGCCTTATGTTCAAACCCTAGGAATAGCTGAGAACATTAATCAGTTGTTTTCTAATATTGGTTAGGAACAATTTATGTCACTAAGGTGTTTAAATTTAAAAAAACGTTTTTTGGAATTTCTGAGTTCTGTACAATTTGTGGTTGAGACTGAAAATGTTGAAGAACCAGAATATACACTCTATTTCATAATGTTAAATACCAATCAAGAGTTGTCCTTGCACCAATTTTGTGAAAATTTTGGTTTAATTAATGATGGAGATACCATATCCCGACCAGTAGAATGTCTGCGCCGGAAGATAAATTTCACTCCCATCGGTTCTGTCAAAGTATTACCAATCAAAATAGTTTCCGTGCTAAGGAGCGAAAGCATCTTGGATTCATAATCCGGTGTTTCGGTATGTTCACAGGGTTATGGCTACCACTTTGTTTGGAAGAGGGGATAGTGCAGGTACAATGAGGCTTACTGAATTATTTGTCTTGTGGCATATGGTCAATAGCAAAACAGTCAATGCTGGCTATTTTTTGGCTCAACACCCAAGCAAGATTGGAGATGCTACTATTGGCGATATTGTTGTAGGTGGGTTGATAACTGAGATTGCTGAATATATTGGGTATACAAATTCCATTGCAGACCCTACCCCAGTTCCAGGAAGTATTAAGCTTGATATTGAAGCTTGTACAAAATTCAAATTGATAAAACCAATTGCAACAGGGTATAGGTTATTTGTAACACCCCTTTTCTACCCTTATATTACGTGTCATTTATCAGAGTAATTCTTTTTCAAAAATAAAAATTGTTTTAATTGATAGAAAAGAAATGCTACAGCTTCCTTAAAACTCATCGAATATGCACTCTTCAAATTTGTGCAATCAAACATCAGTTATGGAAAATCCCATCCTCATAAAACACAATCGCAGCGGCATAAACACCGACTCACCAAATACTCTCAAACACGTCTCAATGTAACAATAGAAATCAGTATACAACTCTTAAACAAATTATCCAACTCTACCCACGCCCCTAGGTGTTACAGTATCAGAGAGCGACTCAACAACATCCCAACAAAGAAATAAAGAAGGCAAAGCAAGACCTTCACTCGCGGTTACTGCGAGCGTTGCCACAATAGAGCAACATTCCAAGCGAAGGGTGAGAATTTCAATAAAACATAATCGGATACATAATAGAGAAATAAGAGCGAGCAATCACACAGTATCAACATCTTCACCACATCATAATCACACAACACCGGCTCCAATCACAAACAAAGAACAATTCACGGTTATGATTATGTATGAAAATGCAACCCACACTCGGGCATATGCATGATGGTACCATATCATCTTTAAAAACCACTCAAGGCATATCTCGTCATAGGAGAAAAACCACTCAAGGCATAACCACTCAAGGCATAACATCATCAATATTAGTCATAGTATGTGTAATACCCCAATTTTGTCCGCCCTTTCTAATTTAAGTCAATTTTAGTTATCCAGCTCAACTAAATTGAAATACCGTTGTTTAAATTAAGCAGACACGCGAATGATCATTTTTTTTCGTATGTTCTTCAATTTAATCTTCGTATTTGAGTTTAGTCGTACATAAGTAGTGCCTTTAGTTAATGAGCTCATTTCTCCTATTTGAGTCTCGTTTTAGCGTATTCGCCTAGTCCGCCCGCTCTCGTCTTTGTGTTTGGCCTGGACTCTTTTTATTATTATTCTTTTCTTTGTAGAGTTAATTTATTTTAAGTATATATGTATAGTCTAAAAATGCAAAAATCCTATTTAGTTTTATTTACAATTTAAAAGTGTTTAATAGTCCAAAATGTCAAAAAATACTATTTAATTTTTATTACAACTTAGGAGAGTCCAAATGTCCAAATGTCCAAAAATACAAAAATAATAATACAAAACATACAAAAATAAATAAATTCGAAAATTACAAAAATAAAAAAACAACGACGCAAAGAAGCAGTAAAGTCAGGTTCCAACAAATGCTCTCCAAGTAGCTGGGCTTGGATCCGGACCTGAAAAGAGTCAAAGCCCAGTCAAAATAATTAATGCAGAAACCTAATGTTTTGATATAAAAAGGCAGTCAATGATCAGTCAAGGTACACGATTTTCGAGGTAAACAACACAAAAAAAAAACGATCAGGGTTTTACACTGAAACCCTAATCACACAAACCCTGTTTTCGCTTGAGATCTGAGAAGTGGTTATGAGAAGAAAGAAAGAATTCGAACAGCCATAACAGAGCCACACAGACAGACTTCGTCTTTTATTCCCTGAAGAAATCAGATCCAGGTTGGTGAACGATTCTTTCTTAGTTTAGGTCGTATAAAATATGTATGTTCTGTGTATGTGGAATTGAATGAATCAACATAAATATGTATGCTTTATTTTATTGTTCTCTTGAGAAGGGATTGGGTCTGTAATACAAAAAAAAACATGCTTCAATCCTGGATTAGCAACTAAAGAAACGAAATAGAGTTAACTGAGTACAAGTTCATACTAATTCACAATCAAAGGATGTTTTTGGTCAAAAAAAGGGTTGAGTTGAGAGGGTAAAATCAGTTCAAGAGTAGAATAAAGCAAGATTCACATAGACCAAACCAGAAAAACACAGAATCACTGGGAGAGGAAAACCAGAAACTGAAATAAAAAACGTAGGCTGAGAAGAGAGTGAACCATAACCAGAGAGAGAGAGAGACGGACCAAAAAAATAAAAAAACGCAAAAATGAAACGAACTGAAAATGCAAAAACGCCGTGGGCCTTGTCTTCTCCGGCGAGTCCGGCGGCCTCGTCAACCACCCTCCACTGTCTGCGCGCGTCCCGTCTTCCTCCTCTCTCCCGTCGGCCCGATTCCCCTCTCTTTTACCTTCGAACCTCTCTCTCTTACCTAAAAACCCGGTCGGTTCTCTCTCTCTCTCACCAAGGAAGGAGGCGAAAATTTCACGGATCTCTCTCTCAAAACAAAACGCTGCTTGGCAGCAGATGGAATGCATGGGGAGGAAGAAATGAAATTAGGGTTTGTTTTAATTTAGGGTTTTCAGGTTTAATAGTGTCCTTGTTTTGTTTTTATTTTAGTTTATTTTCTTTCTCGATTATTACCCACACTCCCCGATTCTGCATGAAACCCCCTCCCCACTTAAGCCCGGTTTAGCATCTTGGGGCTCCCATATCTGCGAACCGGGCTTCTTTGCTTACACACCTCTGTTTAGTTATACCACTCCCCGTAACTAATGACACCCCCATTTTGCAAATTTTCACCTTTTTCTCGTTTCTTTTAATTCTTTTTCAACCCAAATAATTTCTCAGTAAATCAAACTTTGTTAGTGGTCTTGCGAAGCCTTTGCTTGCATGATTATTAACGATGAGGAACTAGTGGTGATCACTTGGAGCCTTTGCTCAATTGATCATCATGAGCGCCTAATTTTTCTAAAGACTTTCAATAAATCACAAAACTTTGTTAATGGTTTTGCGAAGCCTCTGCTTGCATAATCATTAACAACGAGGAACTAGTGGTGATCACTTGGAGCCTTTGCTCAATTGATCATCATGAACGCCTAATTTTTCTAAAGACTTTCAATAAATCACAAAACTTTGTTAATGGTTTTGCGAAGCCTCTGCTTGCATAATCATTAACAACGAGGAACTAGTGGTGATCACTTGGAGCCTTTGCTCAATTGATCATCATGAACGCCTAATTTTTCTAAAAACTTTGAATAAATAAAACTTTGTTAATGGTCGTGCGAAGCCTTTGCTTGCATGATCATTAACAATGAGGACCTAGTGATGATCACTTGGAGCCTTTGCTCAATTGATCATCACGAATACCTAATTTTCCTAAATACTTTTCATCAAATCAAAACTTTGTTAATGGTCTTGCGAAGCCTTTGCTTGCATGAATCATTAACAATGAGGACCTAGCGATGATCACTTGGAGCCTTTGCTCAATTGATCATCATGAATGCCTAATTTTCCTAAAAAACGTTTCAATAAATCAAAAACTTTGTTAGTGGTCTTGCGAAGCCTTTGCTTGCATGAATCATTAACAATGAGGACCTAGCGATGATCACTTGGAGCCTTTGCTCAATTGATCATCATGAATGCCTAATTTTTCACAATTAAACAAAATAAAAACCAAAAAACCTAGAACTACGTAGCTTTGAATTCTCCATCGCACCTGGAGATACGTAGGAGCGGATCCCCTCCGTCAAGCACAACAAACCAAAAACATTTTCCCTTTCAAAAAAAACCAAAGCGGCTAACTCTCGTCAAGCGCCGCAAATAAAAATTCCATTAAGTCTTTTCACTTAAGAGGCAAATTTAAGTATTTTTCAAATCAACACTTAAAACCACACGTTTAATTAAAGGTTCCCTTTCAGTAGAAAGGAGGTATGGGGTGCTAATACCTTCCCCGTGCCTAACCGACCCCCGAACCCAAATCTTCCGGTTTTCCAAAAGACCATCTGCCCTCCAAAAAGGTTTTTTTTCAATATTTTCCTTATAAAAAATATTGGTGGCGACTTCATTGTTTTAAAAAGTTGTAAACAGAGAAAACCCCTCGGGGACTTTTTCGGGCGCAACAGTATGCACATGCCATGAGACTCTATAACACATGTGCAACTCAATCAACACTCACTCGGAGTACCCATCATCATCATCATGAAAGAAATAACCACTCAAGGCATGTCATCACAAAACACTCGTAGAGTGTATTCGTCGCAATTCATCACAATCACACAACAGCATTATTAAAACTATACTCATAGAGTATATTCTTCACAAAACATCACAAGTCATATCACAACATCATAATCACTCATAGGGTGAACTCATCTCACTCCACACAATTCATACTACACATCATCATAATCACTCATAGAGTGAACTCGTCACATTTCACACAATTCATATACATGTCACATCATCATCATCATAAACGTCATAATCGAAGCACAACACCTCATCATCACCAACATCATACATATAAGACTCCCAGAAATTCCGCGTACTTAGTTATATACCCAATATCCCCCTAATCATTCACGACCACTTTTGGAAATATTCAACAACATACAATTGCCCTTTATTTATATTCGGGGTTATAAAATAGTAAACTAATTGACTATGGGATTTCTCAGATATCTGGTACTGCTCACAACAGAACATTTGTGAGGCTCCCAGAGATGTCCTTGAAATTACACCAGTAAACTGTCCTGAACAAAGGCTAGCCATAGTCAAAGAGTACACTAGTAGTATAACACTTAGAGTTTAGAAAAACATCCCGTATTTAGTTTAGGAAGCGTCACATTTTAAATTAAGGAAAACACCACATTTGTAAGGTTAGAAAACATCACGTTTAATTGTGGAAACAACTCACTTGAAATGACAATTAAACCACAGCAAGAACAACATAACACAGTAGGGTTTATACGCCAAAACCGCAACCTCTTACGCGCCCAAAACAGCAGAATTTTTATTTGTATAAACGGCAACACAAAACAGTTTACTCTGCCTTAAAAATAGAATATTCAGTTAGGCCTCTGAATAAGCTTTCCAACGCATCTTAGAACACCTCAATCGGGTTCCCGGTTCGAAAGATATAGCGAAAACATAACAAGGGGCATTTTGAAATGAAACAGTCGATTGTTGGAGGCCAGCAATCGATTTCCCTCTCTTAAAATACAAGGGGAAATCGATTCTTGACTTAAATAACACAAAGGGAATCGATTCTTGGCTTCAAAAACATAAGAGTGAATCGATTCTGGGCTTCAAAAACATAAGAGTGAATCGATTCTTGACTTTAAAAACATAAGAGTGAATCGATTCTTGGCTTCTAACAATACGAGATACCATCACACGATCAACACAGCAACAATGCAATTCTCAATCATCTCATGCTCAAACAATATCATCAACAATTATCAATTATCTCCATTCAATCATCTCAAGGAAAAACACCAACTACTCATCAAGCAAAATATCAACGATTCACATAACATCAACAATTTTAGGATCATCAAGATATCACATACAACAACAATATATCATCAAACTCACCAACGATCTCTAATCCCACAAAACCCCATAAACCCTAACTACACCCGATTATGTTAAACGAAACGCTCACCCTTACCTCTTAAACGTAAGCTCCGAAGAGGACGAATGAAAGCACGTCATTTAAACCACAACAACCTACTCTAACCCAGCTTCTTCTTTCTTCCTTCCCTCTTCTCTTCGCGATCTCCTTCCCTTTTCTTCTTTCTTTCCTTGCGCTTCTCTCTTTCTCACAAGCGCACCCTTCTTTCTTTTTCTCTTCTTTTTCTCTCAAATGCATAAAATGAGCCAACCTAGGCAAAACCCCATCACTCATGCGCCTAACCTTGGGCCCTTGGGTCCTGGGCCTCTTTCTATCACTAAATTAATTATTAACACCACCCCCTCTTTTAATTAATTGCCACTCACTTCTTTACTATCCACTATTCCTCATTTAAATCAAACACCCTATTATTATTTTAATACAACCCACCAAACACCACTTAATTAAATTAATTAAATAAACACTCGAATTATTTTTGGGCGTTACAACTCTCCCCCACTTAGAATATTTTCGTCCTCGAAAATCACGCTAATCCCAACAACAAGATGAATCTAGTTCACACTTAATCTCTTCGAAAGTTTACATGATTTAAATCCTAATTTTAACCTCGGTACACCCGCTTACAACCCTCTCAAGGTTCTATTCTTGATCTGTGAAACACTAAAGTTTGCTTTTACTCCTCCTCCTCATGAGTCTCAACTTAACATATTGACTCCATCTCTTATGTCACATAACTGTGTACTTTCATTCTAAGCATAAATCTCCACCAAAGGTTCAAGAATGACACACCACTAAAATAAGGTATGAGACAAATTCCTACCCTCAAGGACTACACATAGAAGAACGCATAAGCATTTACAACACACATAAGCATCTAGAATTTACTAGTCAACACTCGCATCGTCATGCAATTCAAGAAAAACAATCTTTATAACATTTCATAATTAAATTATATCACACCATAATTCATATCTCAATCAAAAATGGCATCACCCATGACTCATATCTCAATCACTCGATCACATACTCTTATCATCATACAACATGAATTCAACATCAACTCTCAGTATAAATCACTTCATAAAATATCCCGTGTTGTAGCATCACCTTTTAAAGTGGAAAAACTTCACATTTAAATTGCAAGGACAATAATAAAAACAACAGCCTTTTTTATTAAAAAGGACAACATTACTGCACCCTTTTATTTATAAAAGCAATGAGAATATTCGGTTCAAAAACAAAGATCATTAAGTCACAAAAACAAAGAAAAACCAAGTGAAAAAGCAGGGCATATGGGCGTATAACAACTTCAAAAACAGCAAGATATATGCGCTAGGACAATGCATATACTCACTGAAAAAACAACACTTTTCAACATCAAAACAAAGAACTCCTTCTTTATAAGACAAAGAACATATTTTTATGGAAATAAAGAACATCTTTTTGTGAAAAATAAAGAACATTTTTATGTGATACAAAGAAAGATTTTTTTTTTTTTTTTTATTCTCACTCTCATGGTGTCCTTCCAACAATTATGAACATACAATGTAATCACCACTTAAGTCTCGACACCCAATTTAAACCAAAACACACCACACATCACACCTTAAATCAATTTCAAATTTACTCACCACATGCTCTCATCCATATATATATGAAAGATCGATCCTAACTTCACCAAATCACCCAATTCAAATTCAACTCATCCTATCATAAAATCAACCACATGACAACACGTCACCCATAAGTACACAAAGACATTTACAACACAAAAACGGCAACTTAAACAACATAAGGACAACGGCTTTACAACAACATCACAACATAAAAAGCGGCACCATTTATTTCCTAAGATAGCAACATATTCTAGTGCGAAACAACACTACTATTTTCAAAAGAAAAGCAACATGTTCTATTATAAAACAACAATAATACAACATGAAAACAAAGTGACATTAAGTTGCAAAAAAAAAAAAAAAAAAAAAAAACAACATTTATTCTTTACAAAAACAAAGAAGGTATTTTTCTTATAAGAATAGTAGCACATTTTCTTATAAAAACCGCAAAGATTTACAATACACCAATATCTTTAGACATTAACAAAAACTTGCTCGTTATCATGTACAACAAGGAAACCATTACATCTTAATGCACTCGAAGGAAAACCAAATGAAATCAATGGTCATAGCATCTAACAAGGAATCGGCCATTTATGGTTATCAAGACATTGCACCGCCTTAAAATTATTTTACACGCCAATTTCATAAAACACTTAATCAAAGAGCATCAATTAGCACGGAATAAAATCATGTTCTATCAAAAGATTTTACACAAGGCGTGGTTTGACTATTTTCTCGAAACTCTTAACTCAAGGTATGGATTCTGACTCGTAAGTCGCATAACTATTTACTTGATCTAAAGCACAACCACTACCAAAGGTTCAAGAAGACACAAAATTAAATTAGCATTTAAGACAACTCCTACCATCACGACTACACGTAGAAGGACACATAAACTTGTACAGACATGTAAGCATCTAGAAATTAAAAATCAACAATCACATCGTCATATAAAACGAGGAAGCAACTTTTAGATAGAACCTCATAATTAACTTGTAGTTCCTCCTAATTTACTCATAGTCCTAGAACCTAAAGATCAAACATTCAGTTGAGGCAACTCGATTAAACAAACACGTAAGAAGAGAACCAAACATGTACATGAAACACTTGATTAAACAAGCCCCATAGAGCAAAACTAAGACACAAGTATCAAACACCCTTTAAGCCTAGCTCACTCTAGTTTGATATATCAAGTTCATTTCTAGTAAATTCCTATAAGAGTTCTAGACTCATTAGAAGATACAAACACCATTCATATACACTTACGCATGCAATATATAATTTAGTAACCCACCAAAAATTCACAAGACTAATTAAACTATTAGCTCTATTTGCATATACTTAGTATAGTGTAAATTGTAAAAGATAGAACAATTTCAAATATTCTACTTATGCAAAACAATTTCATATTCATGCTAATCCACTACAGCACCTTGAATCAAGTAATAGGAGTGCACAAAAGTCTCATCGCACATTTTCATTATTAGATTTAAAAGCCACATAAGACAAATCAAGAAATTAGAAATAATAATACTAATAGTAATATTAATAATAACAACAGCCAACATCAAATTATAAGCAAGGCATGCAACTCTACTCGAGTCCATGCATCCAAAGCACACTGGAACACACATACAGTCCGGTTAGGACCGAGCCACAAAAGACACTACAACTGGACTACTCGGCCGGACAGACCGAACTGCTCTGATACCACTAATGTAACACCCCTTTTCTACCCTTATATTACGTGTCATTTATCAGAGTAATTCTTTTTCAAAAATAAAAATTGTTTTAATTGATAGAAAAGAAATGCTACTGACTTCCTTAAAACTCATCGAATATGCACTCTTCAAATTTGTGCAATCAAACATCGATTATGGAAAATCCCATCCTCATAAAACACAATCGCAAATGCATAAAAACACCGACTCACCAAATACTCTCAAACACGTCTCAATGTAACAATAGAAATCGAAGATACAACTCTTAAACAAATTATCCAACTCTACCCACGCCCTAGGTGTTACAATGATCGTAGAGAGCGACTCAACAACATCCCAACAAAGAAAATAAAGAAGGCGTGCAAGACCTTCACTCGCGGTTACTGCAGCGTTGCCACAATAGAGCAACATTCCAAGCGAGAAGGGTGAGAATTTCAATAAAACATAATCGGATACATAATAGAGAAATAAGAGCGGCAATCACACAAGATCAACATCTTCACCACATCATAATCACACAACACCACCTCAATCACAAACAAAGAACAATTCACGCTTATGATTATGTATGAAAATGCAACCCACACTCGGGCATATGCATGATGGTACCATATCATCTTTAAAAACCACTCAAGGCATATATCGTCATAGGAGAAAACCACTCAAGGCATAACCACTCAAGGCATAACATCATCAATATTAGTCATAGTATGCACATGCCATGAGACTCTATAACACATGTGCAACTCAATCAACACTCACTCGGAGTACCCATCATCATCATCATGAAAGAAATAACCACTCAAGGCATGTCATCACAAAACACTCGTAGAGTGTATTCGTCGCAATTCATCACAATCACACAACAGCATTATTAAAACTATACTCATAGAGTATATTCTTCACAAAACATCACAAGTCATATCACAACATCATAATCACTCATAGGGTGAACTCATCTCACTCCACACAATTCATACTACACATCATCATAATCACTCATAGAGTGAACTCGTCACATTTCACACAATTCATATACATGTCACATCATCATCATCATAAACGTCATAATCGAAGCACAGCACCTCATCATCACCAACATCATACATATAAGACTCCCAGAAATTCCGCGTACTTAGTTATATACCCAATATCCCCCTAATCATTCACGACCACTTTTGGAAATATTCAACAACATACAATTGCCCTTTATTTATATTCGGGGTTATAAAATAGTAAACTAATTGACTATGGGATTTCTCAGATATCTGATGCATCGCTCACAAATGTAACATTTGTGAGGCTCCCAGAGATGTCCTTGAAATTACACCAAGAACTAGTCTCAACAAAGGCTAGCCATAGTCAAAGAGTACACTAGTAGTATAACACTTAGAGTTTAGAAAAACATCCCGTATTTAGTTTAGGAAGCGTCACATTTTAAATTAAGGAAAACACCACATTTGTAAGGTTAGAAAACATCACGTTTAATTGTGGAAACAACTCACTTGAAATGACAATTAAACCACAAAGAAGAACAACATAACACAAGATGGGGTTTATACGCCAAAACCGCAACCTCTTACGCGCCCAAAACAAAGAGAATTTTTATTTGTATAAACGGCAACACAAAACAGTTTACTCTGCCTTAAAAATAGAATATTCAGTTAGGCCTCTGAATAAGCTTTCCAACGCATCTTAGAACACCTCAATCGGGTTCCGGTTCGAAAGATATAGCGAAAACATAACAAGGGGCATTTTGAAATGAAACAATGATTGTTGGAGGCCCGAGAATCGATTTCCCTCTCTTAAAATACAAGGGGAAATCGATTCTTGACTTAAATAACACAAAGGGAATCGATTCTTGGCTTCAAAAACATAAGAGTGAATCGATTACGGGCTTCAAAAACATAAGAGTGAATCGATTCTTGACTTTAAAAACATAAGAGTGAATCGATTCTTGGCTTCTAACAATACGAGATACCATCACACGATCAACACAAAGAACAATGCAATTCTCAATCATCTCATGCTCAAACAATATCATCAACAATTATCAATTATCTCCATTCAATCATCTCAAGGAAAAACACCAACTACTCATCAAGCAAAATATCAACGATTCACATAACATCAACAATTTTAGGATCATCAAGATATCACATACAACAACAATATATCATCAAACTCACCAACGATCTCTAATCCCACAAAACCCCATAAACCCTAACTACACCCGATTATGTTAAACGAAACGCTCACCCTTACCTCTTAAACGTAAGCTCAAGAGGGACGAATGAAAGCACGTCTTTAAACCACAACAACCCACGAACCCGGCTTTCTCTTCTTCCTTCCTCTTCTTCTCTTCGCGATCTCCTTCCCTTTTCTTCTTTCTTTCCTTGCGCTTCTCTCTCTCTCACAGCGCACCCTTCTTTCTTTTTTTCTCTTCTTTTCTCTCAAATGCATAAAATGAGCCAACCCTAGGCAAAACCCCATCACTCATGCTTCTAACCTTGGGCCCTTGGGTCCTCGGGCCTCTTTCTATCACTAAATTAATTATTAACACCACCCCCTCTTTTAATTAATTGCCACTCACTTCTTTACTATCCACTATTCCTCATTTAAATCAAACACCCTATTATTATTTTAATACAACCCACCAAACACCACTTAATTAAATTAATTAAATAAACACTCGAATTATTTTTGGGGCGTTAATGCGTTGGAAATGTACAAGAGGTAATGAGGTTCGATTCCCACGGAAGGCAAAAACTCTACATGAGGTAGAGAAGTTCTTTGAGGTAGCGCCACCGGGCCATGAGAGTGGGCGGCGTTACAATAAAAGGCGCCTTTTATTATGGCATGCCGCTCCTTTCGTGGCGTCTTGCCTCAGAGAATCTTCTTCACTCATGTAAGCTTTACCTTCTGGATGAGGCTCAGATTTCTTGTTTCATTTCAACGCATTTCACTACCAATTGAGCTAGTAGCTCAATTGGTAGTGGGAATGCGTTGAAATGTACAAGAGGTACGAGGTTCGATTCCCACGGAAGGCAAAAACTCTACATGAGGTAGAGAAGTTCTTTGAGGTAGCGCACGGGCCTTGAGAGTGGGCCCGGGGCGTTACATTATTGATTCATGAGCAAGAGACCATAATTCTACCAAACTCAGCCAAGATTGATATTGGCAATAGAGAAAACTGGCTCTATGAAGGAGTGGTGGCTGGTGATGATAATTATGTGCCTGAGCTTGAGCAAGAAGTTGAAGTTGAACCCTCACAACACCAACAATATGAACCCATGGCAGAAGATCATCCATCTTCTTCCTCAAATGTGCCTTATTGGCAAGAGTGGTGTACCAGGGTTGAGGGTGAGCAAATAAGGCATGGCGTAGAATTGCAACTCTTGAGAGAAGAGAATGTCCGTCAAAGCCAGGTACTTGGCAAACTTGAGCAGGATGATGATAGCTTTGTACACTCAGTACAATGCTTCACCACCTCCTGAACAATCGATGTGAGATTTCTTTACCCTCTCATGTACTTTATATTCAATACATTGAGGACAATGTTAGGTCCAAGCATGGGGGGGGTATCTAGTATCACATTTTGCTTTGAGTTTATTTTGAGTAGTTGTCATCTCTTGTGCAACAAGTCATTGTGAATTTTCAGTAAGCATGCTTTGTAGATCAATCTTGGGTAATTATTTAATATTCATAGCATTTACCCGAGTGGTTTGGTTGGTAGAAAAAAACCTTGCTTATCTAAAAAAAAAACCTATACCACATCAAAAATTAGCAGATATGGCCAAAATACATGGACCCTTAATGCACCTACAACTTGGAGAAATCTCAGCAATTATTGTTTCCTCACCAAAGTATGCTAAGGAGATAATGAAAAACCATGATGTTATTTTTGCTTCTAGACCTAAACTTATGGCCACAGCAATATTAACATATGGTTCAACGAATATTGGTTTTGCACCTTATGGAAATTATTGGAGACAGCTACGAAAAATATGTACAATGGAGCTTCTAACACAAAAACGTGTAAGTTCATTTAAGCCAATTAGAGAGGAAGAGTTTAACAATCTCATCAAAAGGGTTGGTTCAAATGAAGGGTTACCCATTAACATTACTCAAGCTATACTTTCATCAATATTTGGTGTAATTTCAAAGGCTGCATTTGGTAACAAATCGAAAGGCGCGTAAAAATTCCCGTCACTTGGAAATGGAGAATCATATGCAGGAGGTTTTGATATCGGTGAATTGTTTCCTTCTATTAAATGGCTTCAAGTTGTTTCTGGTTTGAGGCCTAAACTTGAAAAGTTGCATAGAAAAATTGATTATATATTAGAAAGCATCATCAATGAACATAAAGAGGCAAAATCAAAAGTAAAAGAAGGCCAAGGTGAAGTAGAAGTGGAAGATTTGGTAGATGTTCTACTAAAATTTCAGCATGGGAATGAGAATAACCTAGATATTCGCTTAACAGACAACAATGTCAAGGCTATAGTCTGGTAAGGATAATTAATTTTTAAATTTCTTTTATAAAATAGTTTTAAAAAAAATGTTTCTTAAAAATATTACTATATACTTTGGTTTTTTCATTTTTAAAATTAGAAAGAAAAAAAAGAATTAGTTTGGTAAAACACATTTGCAAAATATTTCAACTAAAGAAAATTTTCAGTTTCAAATTTTTTAAAATTAAAAACCTTTGTTTATAAGAGAATCAAACAGAAAAGGTTTAACTCTCACTGCTAGCGTGAAGACCTCTTTAGTGGATGATATGTAAGTACCTCTATTAGCGTTCAAAGAGACTTGAAGTTTGTCCTAACCCTAGTGAGCCCTAGGAGCTCAACTCAGCTAAACTTTTTTTAACAAAAAAAGAAGAATCAAATAGACCCTTAATACTCCATTCACTCGACTTCTTTTTTTTTTTTAGATAAGCAACTTCATTGATAGAAAGCACAAGACGTGCCCGAATCAATACAAAGGGAAGGGGGAGGGCCTCCTCAAAACCTCCCAAAGCCAAAACCCATTGGGAAAAAGACTTCGGGAGGAAAAAGAGTACCCCGCACAAAAATTGAACAACAGTGGGACAATACTGTCCTAATCCACTGCTTCTCCCACTTCTAAAAGTTTTATAACTTGAATACAGTACATATCAATAATTGATTATAATAGAGAATAACAACCCAAAGGGTTTGTATACCAATCTGACCAAAGCGCCATGCAACTCCTCCCCTTCCTAGCTTTGAACCAACTCCACGCCGAGTCCCTTATTCCCGAAACCAAGTTAGGAACCGAAGCAACCTCCCCCTTGAAAACAATTTTGTTCCTCATAATCCAAATGTTCCATACAACCGATAACCATATAAGCTGCCTAACCCTTTTGAGTTTCCTTCCCTTCGTTAACTTTCCAAACTCCAAAAAGTGATGCACCACATACACTAACAGAGTCATAAGCCTTCTCAAAGCCAGCCTTCAGAACCACACACTTCTGTTTTCTTCTCTTGGCCATATCCATAATCTCATTCACTACCACCACACCGTCCAGTATATTCCTTCCTGCTAAGAATGCACTTTGGCACCCCGATATTACCCCTTTTAGAACTTTCTTGAATCTGCCCGCCAATACCTTTGCCAACAATTTATACAAACTCCCAATTAGAGAGATAGGTCTATACTCTCCCAACCCATTTGGATTTCTACATTTAGGAATTAGTGCCAGGAATGATGCACAAATTGCCTTTGGTAGCTTTGCCTGCCTGTGAAACTCCTCAAGGAACCTCATGATCTCCGGAGAGATTAAGTCCCAACAATTCTTGATAAAAGTGAAATTGAACCCGTCCGGCCCCGGACTTTTGTTTCCGTCACACTCCCAAACCGCTTCCTTCACCTCTTCCAAAGAAAACGACATCTCTAACAACTCATTATCCGCGATACTAATTTGGCTGAAATTTATCCCACCAAGTGTTGGACGGACAAATTCCTCCTCCTTGAATTTCTCTTCAAAGTGATCCCTAACTGCTCTTTTCACACCATCTACATCCTCCACCCATTCCTCATTTACCATTACCTTCAAGAGTTGTGTCCTCCTCCTATTGTTTTTCATGCAAGCATGAAAATACCTACTGTTTGAATCACCTTGAGTCAACCACCTTACCCTGGACTTTTGGGCGAGAAGACTTTCCTTTGCATGAAGTTCTCCCCAAAATTCATTATTTAGCTTTCTTCTCAACTCGTCATCCACATTTCCTCCCTCCACAGACAACCTTTCCACTTCATTCAAATCCTTGACTATTTTTTCAATGTTTAAATCCTTAATGCCGAAAACTTCTCTGTTCCATATCTTAAGTTTCTCTTTCAACATTCTCATTTTCTCCTTTATCACATATGCCCCTCTGCCCTCTACTCTGAAAGATGCCCAACACTCATGTACAAACTGATTAAAATCCTTGTGATCCACCCAACAATTGTTAAATCTGAATGGCTTTGGTCCCCAATTCAACTCTGAAGACAATAACCAAACTGGACAATGATCCGAGATCTCTCTATTTCCAACCCATTGAGCACTAACCCCCCACCTTGATATAAGATCATCTGACAATAGGATTCTGTCCAACCTACTC
Source organism: Oxytropis ochrocephala (assembly GCA_020916435.1). Classification (NCBI taxonomy): domain Eukaryota; kingdom Viridiplantae; phylum Streptophyta; class Magnoliopsida; order Fabales; family Fabaceae; genus Oxytropis; species Oxytropis ochrocephala. The sequence continues at coordinate 68,200,933 of CM037090.1, forward strand.
GCCGTCCCATCAGAACCAACACAAGTATACTTCTTTCCTAAGACCGGCACATCAATAAGTTCCATATCCTCCATGAAAGCAAGGAATTCACTAGCCTCCACTTGGTTAAAGCTTGTCGTGCAACCACTTCTTTCTTGTCTAGAAGTCACTGCATTGAAATCACCCGCTACACACCAATCATCTATCTCAAATTGTTCTTTCAAACATTTTAAATTTGTCCACAATCTCCTTTTACCAGCCATATTGCATGCAGAGTACACATTAATAAAGTAACAAATACGGTCCTCAACTTTTGCACACATACCAATAAAATTTTTCCCCGAGAAAGAGAACATTACCTCAATTAGATCCGCCTTCCAGACACAAATCAGACCTCCTGAGAGCCCCATAGCATTCTTACTCAACCAATCAAAATTATCATCCCCCCAAACACTTCCAACCGCCTCCTGGATAGGCCACTACTTTTTGTTTCTTGAATCATGCATAGATCAATTTTCTCCTCTACAATAAACTTCTTAAGGCGCCTTCTCTTCGCAGGCCCCCCCACCCTCTAATATTAAAAAGTTGCAATCTTCATTGAGACTTATTTTTCTTCTCCTTCTTTCCTTTGGCAATCTTGTCCATAATTTCCAACGATTTTATTTTACCCGAATACACCTCATCTTTGTTCTTTCCAAGTACCCCAAGGTTATCTTTTGCAAAACTCCACATTTTATTTGCCAGTGATATTTCATGCTCAGCCAGGAATCTTTCATTACAAAACCGAATTCCCGAATAACCCACAGACACATCCCCCAGGATTGCAGGACTTCCCTCACAACTAACTGAGATAGACAAACCAGGATTGGGAGGATTACGTTTAACAAAAAAAGTCTGAGACTCAGAAGAGTTACCTTTGGAGCTTCTTTCAGGTAGGATCAAGTTCCTTGCCTCCTCATTCACCACTCCAATCAGAATATTGCTACTTCTAACCTCACCCCCCTGCGAAATGGATTTTCCTTTTGCTACCACTTTTGAGGCGAAGTTGACCCCACTATCAGCACTACTAGCTGAGGATGCCCCACATACTCCCAACGGATTTATCTCCTCAGAATGGACCACCGAATGTCTAGACGGTTCACATAAGATAATAGCCACCCTATCACCCTCACCCCCACTCCTATTAGAACCTCCAACACCATGATTTTCATTTGCATTGATTTCCTTGCACCCCTCCTCACCTTCCACAGTTGGAATATCCCCATCTATATTTTTACCTTCCTCTCCCTCCTCACAACCTTCCTTCAGCCCTACATCATCATCCCCCCTACCTTTTCTTCATCCGAATCATCATTGTTCTCTATATCATTGTCAAACAATGGTGGATCATTATTATCCTCACTCTCCTCCTCATCACTAGATCTCAAGGTCACTGCATCCCAGTCATCCTTTGGGGGAGAAAGGCCTTCCCAATGCATCGGGCCACACCATTCCTCCAACACTTTAACACTGAACATCTCATCATTAATTTTTGCATCCACCTCCATATTAAACACGTCGTAACTCCTTGTTCTTATCAATATCCTTGCAACATCCAAGGACTTCATCATTCTAGTGTTCTCATCCACGCCCAAGAAAGTTCCAAATTTCCTTGCTAGTGCCGAAAAGAAATCGTTGTTCCATGCGTGAAGAGGAATACCATGGCACCTAACCCATACCACTCTTTCATTATCCACTTCTGAATCACTCCATTGTCTAATGATACTAAAGTGTTCGTGCATCCAATCCTTAGCTTCCTTTATAAGATCATCTATTAATCCTTCCTCCAATTCCTCCAAAAGAACTAAGTTTGCACCCATTGGAGTTGCCTTCACTGCGAATACCCCTTGCATACTGAACCATTCCTGCACCATATGCGTAGAGCCAGCATTCCACACTTTTGCAACGTACCTTTTTTTGAACTTTTTTAATTCCTCTTTCGAAGCATTATACCACACCTCACATAGATTCTTTTTTCGGAAGTACACAATGTTTTGCTCTCTCTGTTGATGTCTCGGATACCACCTGTTATTGTTCTCACAGATTCCTCCGTAACCCCCTCTTCCACCGCCATACCCACCTCGCTTTGCAAGACCGCCTTCACCACGACGAAGCCACCTTATACCCTGGCCGTGTTTGTTTCTGCCTCCCTTTTCAAAGTTCCCTCTCACCTTCCCCTTCCCAACGCCATTATTTTCTCCCTCCTTTGCTTCAGTTTGGCTTTTCATATTCCACGTTGCGAATTTTCCTCCAACGTGAACCATCGCTTCCTCTACCTTCTGCCCCACCGACACCAGATAACCTGTTCCTTCTTACTTTCCTCAACAGGCCTCCACGCCATGCGACCAGCTACCAGCAGACCGCTCTCGTGCTTCGCCGTTGGGACAGCCCTACCCACGGCCTTCACCGCACGATCGAAACGGGGGATGTTAACGTGTATTTTGTCCGCTCCAAATATTATGTTATCAAGTTTCACAGCGAATCTGTGAGGTTCTTGCACGTTAACAAATCGAGCAAAACCGAACCGTTTCCCCCATTTGTTCCTCTTTGCCGGAATAACCACCTCCACCACCTTTCCATACAGCTTAAACGCCCTAAACATGTCACCTGCTCCATGGTTTTCTGGAAAATCAGAAAAGTAGAAAGAAATCGTGCCTTCTGTTTTCCTATTCCAGCAACTTGCTACGTCTGTTCTGCTCGTGTTAGCTGTTTTCTTCTTCTTTCTTCCTTCCACCTCCAGAATCGTTCCCGCCGTTGTGACTGTTGAGTTTTCCAGTTGCCTTACGCTCATTTTCAAATTTTTCTCTCTCTTCTTTCTTTTCTCTCTCCTGCCACCCTTCAACTTCCTCAAGCCCTAGCACTCCCTCTCTCTCTACTTTCTCTCTCATATTTTTTTAATGTGCGTAGTTTATTCACTCGACTTCTCTAATTAATATAAGTATGTTTGCTATCAAAAAGAAATAGTCATATTGAAGTATTGAAAGGAATGAGTAAATACATGTTTGAATGTGTTTTGCTTTTATAAAATAGTTTTAAAAACCTATTTTTTAAAAACAACTATTTTCTTTTTTGATTTTTTGTTTTAAAAACAAGAAAATAAGAAATAGTTTTGTAAAAAAGTTTTACAAAATAGGTTAACCAAACAAGTTCTTCGGTTATTAAATTTTCAAAAACTGAAACTATTTCAGAAGTGATTCAAATAGGCCATAAATCACTTTTAACTATCACTTTTGATACCCTTGCATTTTTTCTTTTCGTGATATGTTTGGTGTTTGGAGGCGAGACATCAGCCACTACAACAAACTGGGCAATGGCGGAGATGATAAAGAATCCAAGAGTGATGAAGAAGGCACAAGATGAGGTGAGAGAAATATTCAACATGAAAGGAATTGTTGTGAAACCTACATAAGTATTTGAAATTAGTTGTGGAAGAGACCTTAAGGTTACACCCTCCTGCTGCACTTCCAAGAGAATGTGGAGAAGCATGTGAGATGGATGGGTATCATATACCATTCAAAAGCAATGTCATAGTAAATGCTTGGGCAATTAGAAGAGATCCAAACTACTGGGTTGAACCAGAGAAGTTTTATCAAAAGAGATATATTGATAGCTCTATTGACTATAAAGGGAGTAACTTTGAGTACATTCCTTTTGGTGCTGGAAGAAGAATATGCCCAGGAAGTATATTTGGTTTAATAAATGTGGAGTTGGTTCTTGCATTGTTGTTGTATCACTTTGATTGGAGCCTTCCCGGCCAATGGAATGATAAATGAGGATTTAGATATGAGTGAAAATTTTGGATTGGTTGTTAAAAGAAAATATGACTTGTACTTGATACCCATATATTGCTCATTATATATCCTTCTTTGGTAGGATAAACCTTTGAGTTTGTCATTTTAAATAAAAAGTTTGTAGATCTTTGTTAGGAAACTTTGTAACAATAAAGTTTGTGAAGCAGTGTGAGGTGGTGAAAATGGGAAGCTTATTTTTGTAATGACTGAATTGAGAGAAGGTGTATTTTTCATTGATACTCTTCTCTTTTCCTCTTCTGTAATATTTGAAAAATCAAACTTTCCATATACTTAATGTAAAAGAGCAGTCATTGCATATATAGTATGTGTTCTGTACCGTATCTATGGATATGTTAAGTCCGAGATAGTAGGTAGGTTATAAGGTTCTTGATCAATATTGGTAACGTCCGAGCTTGATGTTCCGAGCTGAGGTTGGGTGTACTGCGCATGATCCACTCCGATGCTAAAGTCGATGTGCAGAGAAGTTAATGCAAATATATGTGTAATTAATGTGTACCTCTCTCCTTGGAATAAATGCAGTATTTATAGGTTTAGGAGGCACTTGGGTGTCATTATCTGAACCGTTGGTTATGGAGGCGCATGGTGGGTTGTTGGATGAATGATTATGGGCCTTGGCTGTTGAAGGCCCATTCAGTTTGGCCTTTTGAGCGGAAGGGGGTGTGAATATCATGTGCAGAATTTCTCCATAACAATTGCCCCTCAAGTTGGTTTGACATCTTAGGTGAAACCAGACTTGTAACTTTGTGCGAGAAAAAACTATTTTACCGAGACGGAAGAATGTTGGGTTTGGCCTTTGTACCGAGGTTGACAAATAGTTGCGGTTGGACTCACTTACCGAGATTGATGAATAATCGAGGTCGAACTCACTTGCCGAGATTGATGAGTAGTCGAGGTCGAACTCATTTTACCGATCTTTGATGGTGTGGCGTGTTGGAGACGCTTTGATTTGGGAATTTTTTAATATTTATTCTTCTTTCGACAGAGCATTAAATGCTTGTGTTGATAGATGTGACCGTTCGCAGGAATCGAGACGTCTTTTTAATGATGACTCCTCGGTTTTCGCGTCGCTTTGAGTTGATTAAGTGCGTCGCATCGAATGAATAGTAACGGTCATTTCTAAATCCCTATAAATACAGGTGAGGGTAGGTTATTCATCTTTTTTAGTTCCTCGCCTGCTCTGAGCTACCGATTTCGCGAATCTGAGCCCTCCGACCTCGCTCTCTTAATCTCCAAAGTTTTTCTTTCTGCTTATATCAAAGCTTTCTTCTGAGGTTAGTACTTTACTTTTTGATTGTATTCTTTTTGCTGCATTTCGTACTTAGTTTTTCCGAGCTGAGATCTAGCCCTCAGCCTGCAATCTTCTTTGTCAGGGTGGGGGTTGTCAGGTCGGGTTCCGATCTCCTTCGCGAACCCAAATATATTCGATTTACCCTGATAACTTGCCCCCATTCCTGTAGGTAAACACTGGCGAAAACTAAGCAAACAACTCGCGCCGAAACGCTTCGACTCATCGATCAGGCCGAGCAAGCTCGTAAATCCCGAGGTCCTGACATCGGAAAACTAATGGCATCAAGATCAAGGACTGATTCTCACCCTACTGACAGGGAAATAGTGGCTGCCCCCGAGATACAAGAAGAAATGCCTTCTGGGCCGAGGGGAAGTGACAACAGAAGGGCTTCCGATGAAGAGTCAGTATTTCCCCCTTCTACACAAAATAACCCGGTTTCTGAAGCTAGGGTCGATATAGATTCGGATCCAAGCACTTCTGATGACTCTGAGTCCGATACTGAATCGGATGGGAGGAAAGACGATGATGGGTCTGGTGATCCAGAGGAAGATAATGTTGGTGGAGAGAGAGAAGATGAATAACCAGAAGATACCGGTAGTTTCGAGTTGCTGTATGGTTACGAAGATTCCGGCAGTAACAATGTCGATCTTCCTGTAGATCCCCCTTTGGGTACTCCTCGAGATTATTCGTGGGTGTCCGAGACACTCCGAGGTTTCAATTCAGTAATGACCTCGGAATCTGATATTAGCAAGTTTTCACGAAGGCTTTACGGGAAAGATCCTGAGCATTGGCGTACTTTTGGAATGGAAAAGGGAGAGCACGTGGCCACTTACCCTACCTCCCTCAAATTTATCATATACTGGACGACCTTGGCCCATATGCGAATCTGACCTCCATTTACTGCCTTCCAGCAGTCTGTTTTGGCGAGGTTGGAAGTAGCCCCTTCACAACTGCATCCCAATGCTTGGGCCTTTGTACGTGCCTTCGAGATCGTATGCATCCACTTAGGTCGACCCCTTTCTTTGCAGCTTTTCTTACATATGTTCTTGGTAAACAAACGAACTGAGAAGAATAGTGGTAGACCAGCCCGTTTAGAGCATTTTACCCTCCGATCTAGGGCAGGTATAAGGGTATTTCGGCCATACTCAGAGAGTTTGAAATATGAATGGAAGAACAAGTTTTTCCGGTGGAGCCGGTGTTGCCATTCATGTAGTAGATCGGTCCGGGCGTTTAACGCCGAGAACGATATTGTTCTAACCACCAAATTCCCTCTTGGTTGGACCCGCCGTGACGACCCCATCAAACATTTCGTTGACGCCGCGCATCTAAGTGTGGAGGATCGGAAAACGCTGAAGATGTTGATATTCATTGCTGATCACAAATAATGAAAACAGACTAAATCAATGGGGGTTTCGATATAAAGTTGTTGGTAGAAACTGTTAAGTTTGCCGATGTCGAGAAGGTTTTAGGTCGGTTCCGAACCATATCTAGTCGAATTTGATTTTGATATTTTGCCGATTTTGCTTTTACAATTTTTTGCTAACTGAACTCTTTTTTCTGTAGACGAGATGGCCCCAAAGAGTAGAATGGCGGCTTTGAAAGCCCTTGCGCTCGCTGAAGTCGAACAGGGGATGCAAAATGTTGGGGTTGCTGGTGTTGCGCCCCGAAAAATCCGGTTTGGGATTTCTCAGTGTACAACGTGAAAATTGTGAAGCCGCCACTAATATTTTAGTTTTTAGACCAAAACATTAGAAAAAGGTCTTTTTTACAAAAGGCGGGTGGTCTTTCGAAAACAGAGATGTGGGTTCGGGGGTCGGTTAGGTGTGGGGAAGGTGTTAGCACCCCACACCTCCTTTCTACCGAAAGGGAACCATTAATTCGATGTGTGGTTTAGATTGTTTGATTTGAGATAACTTTTGTTCTACTTCTTTTCTTTTCCTTTTTTATTTGAAAGAGTTTTATAGAAGACAAGGGGGAAAGGAGTCTTTTTGAGATTTTTGAAAAGCGAGACTAAACTAAGGTTTTTTTGAAAGCGAGCTTGACGGGATATGACCCGGTCCTACGTACCCTCAATGACTGAGGGATCAAAGCTACGTAGTTCTTAATTCTTAATCTTGAGAAAATCTGTGTCTTATCTTGTCTTGTCTTTTGGGTTTTGGAAATATGACTCAAGCGTTCATGAATACCAAACAAGCAATGGCTTCGAGTGGCGTTCATTACTAACTTGAAAGAAAAGTGTTGGAACCGATAATCACGAGCAATTACTCAAGTGATTACTAGTCGCAACGTTTTATTATATTTTTGAAATTGTTTTGAAAAAGGATGAGTCTTAGTGATCATTACCACTAATGACTCACATTATTTTTAGGAAATTTGAATTGGGTTTTGTTGTTTTATTAATGTGTGGGAGCTTTCATGATAGTCAAACAAGCAAAGGCTTCGAGTGACTATCATTACTAACTTGAAAGAAAAGTGTTGGAACCGATAATCAGTCGAGCAATTACTCAAGTGATTACTAGTCGCAACGTTTTATTATATTTTTTGAAATTGTTTTGAAAAAGGATGAGTCTTAGTGATCATTACCACTAATGACTCACATTATTTTTAGGAAATTTGAATTGGGTTTTTGTTGTTTTATTAATGTGTGGGAGCTTTCATGATAGTCAAACAAGCAAAGGCTTCGAGTGACTATCACTAATTACTCCTCATTAACGATCAAACAAGCAATGGCTTGGTGATGGTTAATGATTTGCTTATGAAAACACCTTTAGGTTTTTTTATTTGAAAACAAGTGATTTCAAGTTTGGAAAAAGAGATAGAACATTTCAAATCTTTTCAAATCCAAACCTAGATAATAATGAAAGCATAAGCAAAGCAACATGAAAAATATTTACAAGTTGCCATGAACAATTGCATACATGATTAATTGAACACATGATTGAACAAGTATATTAATGCATGAGCATGTGAGGATGCATGACTATTTAATTATGAATGGACATGTGAGAATGCAAGAAGTATAGACAAGTAAGGATGCATGAGGTATTAACAAGTGAGAGTACAAATGAATATGCAAGAGATATGAATATATGAAAAGGTATGAAGGTCAAAACAAGAGAGTATGCAAGAGAATGAATGAGATTTTATTTAAGTGCAAGTGTGTGAGGGTGTGTCATAAGAAGTGGTAAAAATTTAGTTACCTTATTCTTAGGAGATGGTGAAATGTTTTGGTGTTTTTAAAGTCTTAGGAAAAATGTTAAAAAGTATTTTTGGGTTAATTTTATAAAGTTGAAAAAGTTATAAATGTAAACTAGAAAATGTTTTGGATCTTTTTGTAATTTAAGAAAGGTAAAAAGTAAAGGTAAATTATTAATGAAATGGTAACTTATTTAAGTGAAGGTGGTGAATTATTTAAGTGAAGGTAAATGGTAATTATTTAATGAGATGGTAAAGTAAAAAGATGCATGAGGTAAAATGTAATTATTTAATGAGATGGTAAAGTAAAAATGTAAAAAGTAAATGGTAAAACATTTTTGAGTTTTAGTAAAAGGTTAATGAATGGTAAAGTGAAAAATAGGTGAATGGTAAAAGGTTAAAAACACACTAACACAATTGCCACTATCTACACAAGATCAAGCAACACATTTTAGGCACAAAAAGGCACCAAAAACAGCCCCTAAAATCGAAACATATACATGCTTAATCAATCAATTATTTCTTGCTAAATTTGCACAATCAACACATAGATCATACACAAGATAAGACCCTAAATTAATATGCTATACTACTAAACAACAATCAAGCAACTCATATATTTTATTCACACTAAACATTAAGAAACACAAGAGAAAACATAGCCCCTAATTTCTAAAACCAAAACCTTAAACTACACATATTCACAATCAAGCCATTTTGTACCTTCAACCCATGAAATGATCAAGAACACATATGAACCCTAATTTTTGCTCTAGAGGCCGAAACCACAACCATGAAGAGATGATCTTATTTGACTCAAAAATCATGCAATCAAAATAGTATATGCAAGGAAAACATGATAAAATGAGTGTGAAATGCAAACAACAAAATGAAAACACAAGAAAACCCCTCTCTAGGCCAAGGACTCATTGCCAACACCCAAGGCTCCCAATGTCCTTGTCATAATGTTGGAAACAAGTCCTCTAAGCCTTTGAGAAGGAAAAGAGGAGTAGAAGAAGAATCTACATGGTGATAGTTAAAGAAAATGCAAGAGATTAAGAATTTACCTCTAGAACTAGTTAGCAAAAGAAGAAAAATGCAAGATGAAGCAAAATAACTTGATGAACAGCCCCTATCAACCTAAACCTTGCGCCAAACACCTCTTATTGGAAGGATCTTGATGGAACTTGAAAGATTATGGAAGTTTGAAAGGGGTGTTTAGTGTTAGGATCAAGAGTATTTGAAGGTTTGGTGATGGAAAAATGAAGAAAATGGAAGAGAGAATGGAGAGGGGGCTACGGTTTTGAGAGAGGAGAAGGAGAGGAGAAGAGTGCTAGGGTAAAATGAGAGTGTGTATGTGAGCTAGGTCTTATTTTGGGCTTTTATATGAAGTGAAAACTTAAAGGGTAATTAGGACAATGTAACTCTTGTAAATCAATAGGATTTGAGAAAGAAATTGAATCAATGGTCAAGATGCATTATCACATGGATTAGGGGCAATAAAATGAGGAGAGAGAGGGCTGGGTGTGCAGCATAAGGAGAGGTGGTGAAGGATAAGCTCAATTACAAAATTGTATTTTTCTACAAAGCTTATTACACAAGTGCCATTTTGATTCAAATGAAAGGCGAGGATTGATTTTCACACTTGAATGGATGGCCATGATTTAATACAATTTGCAAACAATAAAAATAAATGGAAATGAGGTGATTATGGCTGTTATTTCGCAGCTAAGGGAGTGGGAGAGTGAGTGGAATTGCAAATTGTACTTTTGTTCTTATCCTTAATTCAAATGAGTCTAGAATATTCCCTTCTAGATCATTCTTCCTAATTCATGCCATTTTGGGCCATATCCTATGATTCAATGATTGGGCTCTGAATTTTATGATCTCACCAATCCCAAAATTGATTTATTTACCCCACCTCAAAGGAAAAGACCATTTTACCCTTTCATCCAAAAACTAGGTTTTTAGGCCACAAGGTTTAATATTTATGCACAAAAATATTCACAATGGAGCATAAATATCCCTTAAATAAATCATTGATGATTATTCAAGGATTTGGGACAAAAACTGTTTTTAGTGTGAAATGACCAAAATGCCCTTTCACTCTAAAAACCCTAGTTTTTGCATGAAACACATTTCCACTTCAAAAATGATTTTTCTCCCTAGGAGTGACCTCTAGTACCTCAAAAATGCATGTTGAATGACTTGTCTGAGAAATTGTCCTTTATTTGCAAACCGACCAAAATACCCTTTTGCACCGAAAAACTCTAATTTGTCTAAAAATGCATTCTAACTCTAAAAATGATTTTGGAAGCTTTGAAATGACTTTAGAAACCTAAATGCAATGCATGATGCTTTTTACTTTTTAATTTAATTATTTTTGGGGAAAATTAGGGTTTTGACCTAAAGCCAGGACAAAATTGGGGTATGATAATTTGCCTCTCTTTATTTGGATTTTATCAAGAAATATGAATCACAAGAAGACATATTTCAAGATAAAATAGAAATAAAGAATTCGAAATCATGCCAATTTTGTCCATTTGGGAAACTTCGGATTTCCTTTATTATTTTTTTTTTATTTTTATTATTATTATTTTTTATTTATTTTTTATTTTATTTTATTTTATTTTTTTTTTTTTTTGATACTTGAGTGATCAATTCAAGCGTCCTATTGTGATGACTACTTCAATGCACATCCGACTTAGCCTTCTATATTTTGAAAAAGCGATAAATGAAAACTCGGCGTGCTAATGAGAAAGATAAAGGGGGTACTGACGTCTTTGAAAGCGGTAAATGGGCACTTGGCGTCTTTGAAAGTCAGATGGGCACTTGGCTTGCCGAAAGTCAGAAATGCACAGTCCGCCTAAAACTCGTAATCCTTAAACGAACCCTCGGCGAATCCGAAGTTTGCACGCGGCTTGGAGGAGCATGTTCTTCCCGAAATCTCTCGGTCTTTCGAGCGGCCGGGGATCGTTATCGACTCCGAATCGATATACGATCAATCTGCGGCGTCCATCGTATCTTAGGCTTGATACAACTATTCCATCGCGCCTCGCGCATGGGGTCGCGGTCCATCGCGTTGCTCGTATACGATGCGAGACCTCTCTTTTGCACACTTGGGCGCTCTTTTTCTCTTTTGCGCACTTGGGCGCTCTCTTTTCTTTCCTCTTTTGCGCGCTTGGGCGCTCTCTCTTCTCTCGCGTGCTTGGGCGTTTCTTTTCTTCTTTTGCGCGCTTGGGCGCTCTTTCTTCTCTTCTGCGTGCTTGGGCGCTCTCTTTTCTTCTTTTGCGCGCTTGGGCGCTTTCTTTTCTCTTCTGCGTGCTTGGGCGTTCTCTTTTCTCTTCTTCTGCGCTTGGGCGCTTTTTTTTTCTTCTCTTGCGCGCTTGGGCGCTCTCTTTCTTTTCTTTTTCTTTTCTTCTCTCGAACTCTTCCTCTTGCCTCTTTCTTTCCTCTCGAACTCTTTCCTTTTCCTTTTTCTCTTCCTTTCTTTTTTTCTTTTTTTCTTTCTAAACTCTTAACTAGGGAAGCGCTTTCTAGAAACTGAAGGCGAGCATTAACACCGAGGTGTTTATCCTCTCCCACTTATTTGCAGCTGAAAAGAAAGAAACAATGCATGCAATGCAAATGCCATGATTGCTATATTTTTTTTTCTCATGGTGAATGTAATGCAATGCGAATGCCATGAATGTATGATTTTATGCTTGATGGATGTAATGCATGTGATGCGATGATCTTAGTGGAATGATGAATGCAATGAGATGCTACTTTTAATTTTCTTTGGTCAGCTTTCTTTTTTCTGACAGTTTTTTTTTTTTTTTTTTTTTTTTTTTTTGGCTTATCTTCTTGCTGGTTCGGCCAATCCGCAACATTCATGGCATGAGACTGAGGAATATATTGAACTTGTGGGGCTCCTGGGCCAGGTGCATGTGGGCTTTAGCTTTGTCGTTCGAAGCAATCATGGGCTCGATCACTTTCTCTTGCATGACTAACTTGTTTTGGGGAATTGCCTCCTTCCGTGATCTTTAAGAACTTCATAATGATTTGCAATGCTATATGATGTATGCACATGTTTCACAGATTCAAGATCACCATCATCATAAAACGTTTATTTTGAGCGGAAGAAGCAAAAATAATCAACAAACAGACATATGAAAAGTTTGAGTCTTATTTTTGTTTTGTTTTTTTTTTTTTTTTTGACGTAGAAGCCGATTGTACGAATATTATTACGACGATCGCTCAATACATTTGAAAGTTTTAAACTACAAAAGGACACGAAAAAAACAAGAGAAAATCGAATTCGATCGTCTGCCTCTCGTGGAGCAATGCCAACATTTGTGTCCTTGACCTTGATCACTCCTCATCCAAGTCTTCGTGGGAGTTGTATGCCTTTCTTTACTTTTCATGCTCAAGTTTTCGACCCTAATTTTTGCTCGATCGCCTTTTTGCGGGTTTTCAATCCACCGGGTCGCTCCGATTCTCGCCTAGGCCGCCTCTTTGCGGGTTTTCAACCTAGCGAGCTAATTCTTACTTGGCTTGTCTTTCTCTTTTTTTGTCTATTTCTTTCGTGCATAATACTTCTTCACCGAGTCCGCATTGACTAAGTTCTTGAGATCTTCACCGCCCATGTTGGTAAGTATCGGTGCTCCTCCGCAGAAGGCTTTTTGACAACGCATGGCCCATCGTAAGTGGGTGTCCACTTCCTCCGGATCATGCCGACGGGCAAGATCTTCTTGAGCGCGAGGTTCCCCTCATTGAATTCTCTGGTCGACTTTCTTGTCAAAAGCCGTTCTCATTCTCTGTTGGTACGGTGCCCATGACACAAAGTCGCAATCCTTTTCTCTCTATGAGATTCAATCGATCTAAACGGGTTTGAACCCATTCACCTCTTCTAACTCGGTTTCCATGAGCACCGGAGAGAGGGTATCTCGACTCCAATGGGAAGAATCGCTTCGACCCATACACTAGAGAGAAGGGGGTGCCCAGTCCGACGAAACATAGTTGCCCCAATTCTAGCTTCGGTAGTTGTGAATGAACGACTTGCCCTGTTTGGAGGTATTGACAACCGGAGTGACATGAAATGGGAGCTGAATGACTTTCCTAAGACCAGGGTGGGTGGGTGGTGAAAAGAATGCCCCAACTTTGAGCGGTGTTCCCAGTCTGCAAACCTTTGGTTCTCTCGTGAATGCCTCACTTTGGAATGAAAGAATCTTTACTTGGTGATCACTAATCCTCTGCTTTTAATGCAAATTGAATGGGTTTCGAGTGCAAGTCCTCTTTTTTTATTTTGTCGACTTTCTTTTTTTGACTATTTGTTTTTGTTCCCTCCTTTCTTTTCCCGAGGGTTTGTTTTTTCTTGATCGACTTTCTTTTTCCGATCATTTGTTTTTCTTCTTTTTTTTTTTTTTTTTTTTTTTTTTTTTTTGAGCAAACACATTGTAGACAAATAAACTTAGTTGTCCTAAGATTTAAATCTTGAGAAAACAACAACAATCGATCATTGATCGGAATGGACTTTTTGGGATTGTGGTGTTTTGTGGAGGAAGGATGATTGGGCTTAATGAGGTGCTTAGGGTTGTTGGGGAGAATGGGTCTTATTTGGTGTGGGCTGACGATTGATGGTTTATGAGGGTTATTTGGCTTGATGAGGTGTTTGGAATTTTTATTCCTGGCTAAGGGTTTGTGCAGGGCAAGGTACCTGAGGTAAAAGGGAAGTGTTTGGGGTTTATGGAAGGAGGGGTGTATGGGAATGATGAAATATTTGAAGGTTTATTGAGACAAGGATCTCTTATATATTGTGGTAACATGTATCAGCTCACCACTTATCTTTCTTTTGTATTTTTGGGATCTTCATTTTTAAATCCCTTTTTCTTTCTATTATTTTTCTTTTTTGATCTTTTTTTCTTTGATTTTTTCTTTTTTTGATTTTTTCCTTTGACTCGGGTGAGCTTGATAAAAGTGATGCACCTTTTTTGATATTTGAGGTGATCCTTGTCTAGGGTGATTTTAGGATTTTGCTTTTTCTTGGCTTAAGGTGGGTAGGAAAGGTTTTTTTTTCGAGGATATGGGAAGATGGTCAAACTTTATTTCAAATCATGATTGCTCGTTTTCTCAAAAATTAACTCAAGGACAATAATCTATTTACTCCTATATATTTGCCCTTTTATTTCTATTTTTTTTTGTTTGTTTTCCGACCACTTTTCTTTTTCTAGTCATTTGTTTTTTTGTGTTTTTTTTGTTTGAAGGGGAAATCATCTTTGGGACTAGCACGATTCGCACCTCTGTAGTCAACGCACATTCGACTTTACCATCCTTTTTCTGAACCGGATGATATTGGCAACCCATCGCGGTATTTGCCACTGCTAGAGCCTTGCATCACATCGCTCCTTCACCTCATCTCTCGATTTTGAGGACATCTCTAGCTTCATCCTTCTCAACTTCCGTTTGACAAAGCGGGCATTCGGACTTGACCGGCAACTTGTGTACCACAATGTCGTCGCGCCCAACCTGCATATCTTGGTAGGACCATGCAAACACATCCACATAATCGTGCAACGGATGAACCAAATTCATGCGAGTTTCATCACTCGTGGTGATACTCACTTGGACCTCTTTCTTGCTCTCACCGCACCCAAGTTGATCACTTCAAGATATTCCCGTGAGGCTGAATAACTCTTTCTTTTGCTTTATTAACCTCATGATTTCCGGGAGTTTCCCGCCTTCCTCAACATCCCCTCACTTGATTGATAGGGTAATCAAAGTCAAAATACGATTTATCAAGATTGTTGTTTTCGTGAGACTATTGCTATGGATCCGCTTTTGCCGGGCGAAAAAGCGTAATGAAAAGCGAAACAAACAAGCAAACAATAATAAAACAGAAAGAGGACACATGAAATATGGAGAAATGATTTTTATTGATGGAAATTCAAAACAAACGTTTTTATTGATGATGATTCTCGAAAATAAAAACATGCGTGTTCCCTAACAACTTGTCCTATGGCCTTGGCGTAAACCACGTGGTTGCATTATAATCATTATTTTGAACTAAAAGTCACGGAAAATTGGCGACCTTACGGTTCTTTAATTCTTTCACCAACATCGCAGCGACGCACTGCACTTGCACCATCCTCTTCAACCTCGGATCCATCCTTGATGACAAAGAACCGAATTGTAATCAAACAATCCAAATACTCACAAAGCTTTGGCGGATATCACAAACAGGATGTTCGGGAAGGATCATGAATAGGGACCCTCCTCCGAGATTAGTGCCCGCTCTGCGAGCTTAGCTAGCCTCTTTTCTGTTTTTCCTCGGCCATTCTCTTCCTATCGGCAAGGCGGGCTGATATCCTAACCCACGCCTATCCCCGTACTCCTGCACTCCCTGCTTGGGTTACTGACGATCCAATAAGTTTTGCAAGACTGCCTTGAAGGCCTCACATGCCCCAAATAAGAATTAACATTAACACAGACTCCTTCCCGAGTGCTACCCCTCTTGATGACTCGAATTTGCACATCTCTCGCATGAATGACCTCTAAGGGAGTCTTAACCTTCCCAACCTTCCTTACCAATTGTCCACCGTGGATCTCAATGCCTTAGTGATTGTCTTTTCGTGGCTGGCAGTTGAATTGATTGTTGTATTCGGACCATTTGAGATCCAAACCAAAGATCTACCGTGTCTTTCACCACCGCTTGAAGACTCGCATTCTTCTACAATGATGACCAACCCCGCCTTCATGAAAACTGCGAGGTGGCATTAGCGTTGTAACCACAGGGAAATGGCGTCGACGGGCTTTCATTGGCGAGTGTTGATCAAGTTTCGGAAGCCGGTGATTGAACAATTCATCGATGTCATCGATGTTGGATCAAAGTTAATTTGCCCTCAGACCGATAACTCCGAGCCCTCGACCGTCATTGCCTGCTTTGGCGGACGGCACAGAATAGCGGATGGAACCGCTTCTTTGTGGAGGAGTACCAAAGGCCGGATTTTCTTCTCGAGATTACATTCGCTTTCCCTTTTCTTCGCTTCGAAAGGAGAGTGGTGCTTCTCTTGATCGTGGTAACACCCCATACCGAGTAGGGTTTTCCACGTGATAAACTACTTTACGGGGATTCACAAAGAATTCCCGGTAGGACTAGATGAACTTCTTGGCAAGATAATACCGTAACCGTGGAGTATGAATTTGTGGTCCAAAGAGTAACTCCTCTAGGTGTAACCGTGGCAAGTTGACTTGACCCCACAGGGGACCGCTTTAGTCTTGAGATAACTCGCATGCATGCCTACCCCGGGATGATGGGTGAAGTAACCGCCTCCTTGTCCATGAGAAATGGGAGTGGTTGTAACTTCAATGGATCTGGGAGAAGAAACAGCAGTGACAACTCCTTCGGGATTTACAACGATATAGCCCGATAGAACGCCCCACCCTCTCGATCCTGCAAAGATACTCATTTCTTCGACCATTTGTGCTTCCATTTCAGCCTTCAGAGCCTGATCTTCCTGAACTAACTGCTCAGGACTGAGCCCCTTCCCAACTTTCTTATCTCGACTCAGGGGGTCTTCATTCTCGAGATCCTGATTGCTAGCCATCAGTCTTGCTTGTAGACGGGTGTAATATCGGTGACAGAGAACCAGCGCGCCTTTTCCTTTTATTTAGACATTTATTGTATAAGAATCAAGATGAATGCATGAATGATTATGTGAATGCATGTACAATGTTTGCTTGATGCCGGTAACCACGGGATGCCTTATCTTGTCATAAGCGCAAAAACTTTCTCTTTGATTTTGGAAGAGATAAACGAGGAATCAAAATAGCAAATCGACATACTTCCTTCTTCATAATTGGGAAGCGAGAAGTAAGTGAAGCTTTGCTACTTGATTCCATTTTGATACACCTATGACAAGATGGTGCATTATTCGGTGGTCCTCGACAAGCAAATGCAAATGGGATGCACTATGGATGCGTGAGTTGCAGAAACTTAAGTTTTATGCAATGCGGGAATGTATGCAAATGACGATGATGCTTTATGCAAATGCAGGGTTAGAAAAAACTTTATTTGCAATAACTCAGGTTTCCCTTTTTGAAAATACGGACCGTACACTGCTTCATATAGACCGGTAGGAAAAAGCTACAGAAGTAACTCTTTCTTCTTTTTTTTGAAAAGTGGGTTATATGTCGCTTTGTACGGACCGGCAAAAGAAAAGGCTACAATGCAACCCTTTCTTTTCTTTTCTCTTTTTTTTTGAAAATTTTCTTTTTTTTTAAGAAAGACATGTCTAAACTACAATGCAACACACAATTTGTATGTCCTCGTGTCCTACACAGGTGGGAATCCTAAGTTCTAGGGCAACTTCAAAGGTTCCTTCCATGTAGTTCTAATTCACACCCTCACAATGGCTACCAGAGCTATAGAATCCTCATGGCGACATCCACAAATGTAGCGAACTACCAAGTGTGAAGCGTCATGAGAAAGCGTACTCTGGTTGAGACTTTCATGAGTATCGACATGACAAAAGTCTCGAATGACACCACTAATCGTCTCCACTCTCCTAGGTGTTTTTGGATCCGGGTATAGGAGCCCACTCATAACATATAAAATGATGAAGGTGTGAAAGTGTGTGATTGAGGACATACTTTTCTAAAAAACTACCCTCCCCACCGCAAAGAAAAAACCGCACCACCAGCATGAAGCAAACAATAATATGTCGCCTACCCTAAGGTTTTATCACTTCAAAACAAATGAACTAACCTAAGGTGTCATCAACAATCATATAGAGCTTACCTCAAGAAAGGGAGCGAGAGAAGAGGGATTATGATAGAATTGGGGAGATGCATGTCTTACCTTAAGAAAGGGAGCAAAGAAGAGGGGACATGGGGATTGGAGGAATGCATGCATAATCATATAAGCATATAAAGAAAGAAAAGAAAAAGGTAAGGAATTGAAGAAGTAAAACGAAAACTAATTCAAATCAAACACTTTGAACCACACATCGGATTAATTAGGTTTGACCCTCTTAAAAAAGTTTTTTTGTCCCCAGTGAAGTCGCCAGCTGTTGCGCCCCAAAAAATCCGGTTTGGGATTTCTCAGTGTACAACGTGAAAATTGTGAAGCCGCCACTAATATTTTAGTTTTTAGACCAAAACATTAGAAAAATGTCTTTTTTACAAAAGGCGGGTGGTCTTTCGAAAACAGAGATGTGGGTTCGGGGGTCGGTTAGGTGTGGGGAAGGTGTTAGCACCCCACACCTCCTTTCTACCGAAAGGGAACCATTAATTCGATGTGTGGTTTAGATTGTTTGATTTGAGATAACTTTTGTTCTACTTCTTTTCTTTTCCTTTTTTATTTGAAAGAGTTTTATAGAAGACAAGGGGGAAAGGAGTCTTTTTGAGATTTTTGAAAAGCGAGACTAAACTAAGGTTTTTTGAAAGCGAGCTTGACGGGATATGACCCGGTCCTACGTACCCTCAATGACTGAGGGATCAAAGCTACGTAGTTCTTAATTCTTTGTTTTGGGGTTTTTGAAAGCGAGCTTGACGGGATATGACCCGGTCCTACGTACCCTCAATGACTGAGGGATCAAAGCTACGTAGTTCTTAATTCTTTGTTTTGATTTTGAGAAAGCGAGCTTGACGGGATATGACCGGTCCTCACGTACCCTCAATGACCGAGGATCAAAGCTACGTAGTTCTTAATTCTTAATCTTGAGAAAATCTGTGTCTTATCTTGTCTTGTCTTTTGGGTTTTGGAAATATGACTCAAGCGTTCATGAATACCAAACAAGCAATGGCTTCGAGTGGCGTTCATTACTAACTTGAAAGAAAAGTGTTGGAACCGATAATCAGTCGAGCAATTACTCAAGTGATTACTAGTCGCAACGTTTTATTATATTTTTTGAAATTGTTTTGAAAAAGGATGAGTCTTAGTGATCATTACCACTAATGACTCACATTATTTTTAGGAAATTTGAATTGGGTTTTTGTTGTTTTATTAATGTGTGGGAGCTTTCATGATAGTCAAACAAGCAAAGGCTTCGAGTGACTATCATTACTAACTTGAAAGAAAAGTGTTGGAACCGATAATCAGTCGAGCAATTACTCAAGTGATTACTAGTCGCAACGTTTTATTATATTTTTTGAAATTGTTTTGAAAAAGGATGAGTCTTAGTGATCATTACCACTAATGACTCACATTATTTTTAGGAAATTTGAATTGGGTTTTTGTTGTTTTATTAATGTGTGGGAGCTTTCATGATAGTCAAACAAGCAAAGGCTTCGAGTGACTATCACTAATTACTCCTCATTAACGATCAAACAAGCAATGGCTTCGAGTGATGGTTAATGATTTGCTTATGAAAACACCTTTAGGTTTTTTTATTTGAAAACAAGTGATTTCAAGTTTGGAAAAAGAGATAGAACATTTCAAATCTTTTCAAATCCAAACCTAGATAATAATGAAAGCATAAGCAAAGCAACATGAAAAATATTTACAAGTTGCCATGAACAATTGCATACATGATTAATTGAACACATGATTGAACAAGTATATTAATGCATGAGCATGTGAGGATGCATGACTATTTAATTATGAATGGACATGTGAGAATGCAAGAAGTATAGACAAGTAAGGATGCATGAGGTATTAACAAGTGAGAGTACAAATGAATATGCAAGAGATATGAATATATGAAAAGGTATGAAGGTCAAAACAAGAGAGTATGCAAGAGAATGAATGAGATTTTATTTAAGTGCAAGTGTGTGAGGGTGTGTCATAAGAAGTGGTAAAAATTAGTTACCTTATTCTTAGGAGATGGTGAAATGTTTTGGTGTTTTTAAAGTCTTAGGAAAAATGGTAAAAAGTATTTTTGGGTTAATTTTATAAAGTTGAAAAAGTTATAAATGTAAACTAGAAAATGTTTTGGATCTTTTTGTAATTTAAGAAAGGTAAAAAGTAAAGGTAAATTATTAATGAAATGGTAACTTATTTAAGTGAAGGTGGTGAATTATTTAAGTGAAGGTAAATGGTAATTATTTAATGAGATGGTAAAGTAAAAAGATGCATGAGGTAAAATGTAATTATTTAATGAGATGGTAAAGTAAAAATGTAAAAAGTAAATGGTAAAACATTTTTGAGTTTTAGTAAAAGGTTAATGAATGGTAAAGTGAAAAATAGGTGAATGGTAAAAGGTTAAAAACACACTAACACAATTGCCACTATCTACACAAGATCAAGCAACACATTTTAGGCACAAAAAAGGCACCAAAAACAGCCCCTAAAATCGAAACATATACATGCTTAATCAATCAATTATTTCTTGCTAAATTTGCACAATCAACACATATATCATACACAAGATAAGACCCTAAATTAATATGCTATACTACTAAACAACAATCAAGCAACTCATATATTTTATTCACACTAAACATTAAGAAACACAAGAGAAAACATAGCCCCTAATTTCTAAAACCAAAACCTTAAACTACACATATTCACAATCAAGCCATTTTGTACCTTCAACCCATGAAATGATCAAGAACACATATGAACCCTAATTTTTGCTCTAGAGGCCGAAACCACAACCATGAAGAGATGATCTTATTTGACTCAAAAATCATGCAATCAAAATAGTATATGCAAGGAAAACATGATAAAATGAGTGTGAAATGCAAACAACAAAATGAAAACACAAGAAAACCCCTCTCTAGGCCAAGGACTCATTGCCAACACCCAAGGCTCCCAATGTCCTTGTCATAATGTTGGAAACAAGTCCTCTAAGCCTTTGAGAAGGAAAAGAGGAGTAGAAGAAGAATCTACATGGTGATAGTTAAAGAAAATGCAAGAGATTAAGAATTTACCTCTAGAACTAGTTAGCAAAAGAAGAAAAATGCAAGATGAAGCAAAATAACTTGATGAACAGCCCCTATCAACCTAAACCTTGCGCCAAACACCTCTTATTGGAAGGATCTTGATGGAACTTGAAAGATTATGGAAGTTTGAAAGGGTGTTTAGTGTTAGGATCAAGAGTATTTGAAGGTTTGGTGATGGAAAAATGAAGAAAATGGAAGAGAGAATGGAGAGGGGCTACGTTTTTGAGAGAGGAGAAGGAGAGGAGAAGAGTGCTAGGGTAAAATGAGAGTGTGTATGTGAGCTAGGTCTTATTTTGGGCTTTTATATGAAGTGAAAACTTAAAGGGTAATTAGGACAATGTAACTCTTGTAAATCAATAGGATTTGAGAAAGAAATTGAATCAATGGTCAAGATGCATTATCACATGGATTAGGGGCAATAAAATGAGGAGAGAGAGGGCTGGGTGTGCAGCATAAGGAGAGGTGGTGAAGGATAAGCTCAATTACAAAATTGTATTTTTCTACAAAGCTTATTACACAAGTGCCATTTTGATTCAAATGAAAGGCGAGGATTGATTTTCACACTTGAATGGATGGCCATGATTTAATACAATTTGCAAACAATAAAAATAAATGGAAATGAGGTGATTATGGCTGTTATTTCGCAGCTAAGGGAGTGGGAGAGTGAGTGGAATTGCAAATTGTACTTTTGTTCTTATCCTTAATTCAAATGAGTCTAGAATATTCCCTTCTAGATCATTCTTCCTAATTCATGCCATTTTGGGCCATATCCTATGATTCAATGATTGGGCTCTGAATTTTATGATCTCACCAATCCCAAAATTGATTTATTTACCCCACCTCAAAGGAAAAGACCATTTTACCCTTTCATCCAAAAACTAGGTTTTTAGGCCACAAGGTTTAATATTTATGCACAAAAATATTCACAATGGAGCATAAATATCCCTTAAATAAATCATTGATGATTATTCAAGGATTTGGGACAAAAACTGTTTTTAGTGTGAAATGACCAAAATGCTCTTTCACTCTAAAAACCCTAGTTTTTGCATGAAACACATTTCCACTTCAAAAATGATTTTTCTCCTAGGAGTGACCTCTAGTACCTCAAAAATGCATGTTGAATGACTTGTCCTGAGAAATTGTCCTTTATTTGCAAAATGACCAAAATACCCTTTTGCCTTTGAAAACTCTAATTTGTCTAAAAATGCATTCTAACTCTAAAAATGATTTTGGAAGCTTTGAAATGACTTTAGAAACCTAAATGCAATGCATGATGCTTTTTTACTTTTTAATTTAATTATTTTTTGGGGAAAATTAGGGTTTTGACCTAAGCCGGACAAAATTGGGGTATGACAGCTGGTAATGTCGCAGCTGAAGGAACTTCGGCATTGCCCATCACCGATGCCCAACCTATCATTGTGATTCATTCTGAAGCGACTGCTGAAGAAGAGCGGCCTTTAACAAGCAAAAGAAAAACCACGGCAAATCGTCTTCCTCCTAGGTCGAGTCCTCAAGATCGGGCGAAAGGCGTGATTGAAGTCAGTGATCGCTCCGACTTTCCTTCAACGAAGAGTAAGAAGCACAAGTCTGCCGCCCCTTTTGACCCGAAAGCATATATGACTTTAAAGACCGAGGAGTTCCAAACAGATCCCTTTGGATTTTCTATCTCGGTGCTATCGAAGATGGCCGATCTGGTGAAAGAGGAGAAAAAAGATGCTGCTCTGAAAATCAAAGGTATGGCTTCTAGTTTCTAAGTTCGTCAATTCTATCTTTGTTCATTCTCTCGTGGTTTATAATTTACTTATGCTTTCCATATGCTTGTGTAGATCTTGAGGCTAAGTACGAGGCTGCTCGGAAAGCTGTAAGTCCTCTCCGGGCCGACCTTGAGAAATCCAAGAAGGATGTGGATCTTCAGAAAAAGGTGGCTGAAGATTTGGAAGCTAAGCGCCTGCAACTTGAAGCCGAACTGAAGCTTGCTAATGAAAAATTTGAAAAAGCTGCTGTTGAGCTTAAGGAAAAAGATGAGAAGATGGCCGAGATGGAAGCTACAATCTCGTCCCAAAACTTTCCCGAACTTCAGGAGCAGATAAAGAGACTTACCGAACAGAAAGCTAAAGCTCTTGAAGATCGGATGCAGGCAATTCAGATGGGGCAAGAAGGCGTAGTAGAAGCTTTCAATAATGCACTTGACCAAGTTGTTGTGGTCAATCCCGACTTTGTTGCCGATTCTGATATTTTTAAACCTGATTTCTCGGTTCATGATGGGCACATTGTTGAGTTCGACCCGGTAACCGATGAAGTGTCTAGGGTCATCTATCCACCCAAAAAGACTTAGCTGTTTTTATTTTCATTTGTTTTGAACTTGTGGACCCGGCCTTAACCGGTATTTTTGTAATGACATCGTCATACTCTTACTTGTTATAATTTTTGCTTTGTTTTGTGGATGTGGATGAATCTCGGATATACCTTACCCCCCTGTTCAATCTTAGGTTGGTAGACATTAAGTTGTAATATCGACCAAGATTAAATCATAAAGAAGTAAAATCGGAATAGAATGCCTTAATAAAGCGAAGTCTATATTAAGCAAGATCGGAATAGAATGCCTTAATAAAGCGATGTCTATATTAAGCAATATTGGAATAGAATGCCTTAATAAAGCGAAATCTATATTCAATAAGATCGGAATAGAATGCCTTAATAAAGCAAAGTCTATATTAAGCAATATTGGAATAGAATGCCTTAATAAAGCGAAATCTATATTCAATAAGATCGGAATAGAATGCCTTAATAAAGCGAAGTCTATATTAAGCAATATCGGAATAGAATGCCTTAATAAAGCGAAATCTATATTCAGTAAGATCGGAATAGAATGCCTTAATAAAGCGAAATCTATATTCAGCAAGATCGGAATAGAATGCCTTCATAAAGCGAAATCTATTCCTATCTTTGAATTCTAGCTGTAATATCTCTTGAGTTTGGTGGCGTTCCAAGTTCTTGGGATTGCCTTGCCTCTCCGTTTTCAGTTCTTAATATAACCCGATATGGACCTTCCCAGTTTGGTGCTAGCTTGCCCTGTGATGCATTTTTCAGTCCAACATCGGCTCTTCTCAAGACGAGATCACCGACATCAAAATATCTTAGGACGACTTTCTGATTATAACGAGTGGCTACCCTCTGTTTGGTGATGGCCTCTTTAAGGGATGCGTGATCTCGGATTTCCTCTACTAAGTCCAGCTCTTCTCGTAAAGCTTGTTCATTATCCTCTAGTGATTTCGGATTCAAAGTTCTCCAAGTTAATTCCCCAATTTCGACTGGGATGACTGCTTCACTTCCATAAGATAACCGGAAAGGCGTTTCTCCCGTGGAGCTTTGGGGAGTCGTTCTGTATGCCCACAAAACGTAAGGAAGCTCTTCAACCCAGGTTCCTTTAGCATCGTCTAACCTCTTCTTTAAACCGTTGAGAAGTACTTTGTTTGCCTACTCCGCTTGCCCATTTGTTTGGGGATGTTCTACTGAAGTGAATCGATGCTTGATTTTTAGATCGGACATTAACTTTCTGAAACCTTTATCAGAAAATTGAGTTCCATTGTCCGTGATCACCACCTCGGGCACCCCGAACCTGGTAATTATCTCTTTCCGGAAAAAAGAGATACGATTCTTTTCGCTTTGATAATGGATAATGGTTTGGCCTCAATCCATTTAGTAAAATAGTCAACTGCCACAATTAAGAATTTGATTCTCCCCGGGGCTTTTGGAAAAGGTCCGAGAATGTCTATCCCCCACCACGCAAAAGGCCATGGGGAAGAAAGAGTTGTGAGACCGGTAAGAGGTGCGATATGTACGTTTGCATGGATTTGGCAACTCGGACACTTCTTTACATAGCTCCTTGCATCGGCTTCAATTGTTGGCCAAAAGTATCCCACCCTTAACACTTTCCTGGCTAAGGACCTACCACCTAAATGTTGGCCACATATTCCTTCATGAATTTCCATTAACACATAGTCGGCCTCCTCCCGTTCTAAACATTTCAACAAAGGTGAAGAGAGTGCTTTTTTGTAAAGATGTTCAATGAACACTGCAAAAGAAGCTGCTTTTCTTCGGACGATCTTAGCTTTCTCAGGATCGGAAGGTTCTACGCCTGACATGATTTAATTCAAGATAGGAGCAATCCATGTTTGGTCTTCACTTATTACGTACACTAATGAAATCGAGTGTAAGTCATCTCCAATACTAGGTTTGTTGAGGATCTCTTGTATTAACGACCGGTGATTTCCCACAGTTTTGGTGCTTGCTAATTTGGAAAGAACATCGGCCCGAATGTTGTTTGTCCTTGGAACATGTTTAATTTCGGCAAAATCAAATTGGGTGAGCAGTTTCTTCACATGATTCAAATATTTTTGGAGGATTGGCTCTTTTGCTTCGTACTGTCCCCCAATCTGGGAGACCACGAGAAGTGAATCGGTATTGAGACTTAACCGAGTGACTCGGAGGTCTAAAGCCAAACGGAGACCCGCAATGCACGCTTCGTATTCAGCTTGATTATTTGATGTTGTAAATTTGAAAGTGAGTGATAGTTCTATAACAACCCCTGAAGGACTTTCAAGAATAATTCGAGCTCCACTTCCTTTGGGATTGGAAGAGCCACCAACATGGATCGTCCATACTTCATCCTCGGCCTCTGCCAGAAGTCATTTCTGCGACAAAATCTGCTAACACTTGAGCTTTCATTGCGATCTTGATTCATATTTGATGCCGAATTCGGACGACTCATCGCCCATTTTATTATTCTTCTGAAAGGTCCAGGCGATGTAGGATTTGTCGGATTGGGTGGTTTGTTCGAACCACCACTTGGTGAGATACAAAGTAATGTCGGAGACGCCGAGTTGCTATTATCAAAGCCAAAGCAATTTTCTCTATTTTTGATATCGAAGTTCGCCCCAGAGCTTTGCTCACAAAATAAACCCAGGCTTTGCCCTCTTTTGTTTCTCGGACCACCAAGATCGCTCCTAATGCTTCCTCGGATATTGAGAGATATAAATATAATACTTCCCGTGTTCAGTCGGGTTAGTATCGAGAGGTTACGATAATATCTTTTTAGTCGGGTGAGCGCCTCATCCCGCTCGTGGTCCAAATAAATTCGATTCCTTTTTAAGAGTTTAAAAAGGGGTAGTGATTTGAACGCGGCATTCGAGATAAACCGAGATAGAGCTGCAATCATACCATTAAGTTTCTGAATTTCCTTCTTGGTGTTTGGGGTTTTCATCTCGGTCACCGACTTGCATTTGTCCGGGTTTGCCTCGATTCCTTTTTCAGTGAGATAAAACCCCAAGAACTTTTCGGCTTTGACTCCGAATGTGCATTTTTCCGGATTTAATCTCATTCTGTTTTTCCTTATCTCTGCAAAAATTTCTCTGAGATCGGTAACATGACGATCTGCTTGCTCACTTTTTGCAATCATATCATCTAAGTACACTTCCACATTCCGTCCGATCTGGTTTTTGAAAACTTCGTTCATCATTCTCTGATACGTTGCTCCTGCATTTTTGAGACCGAAAGGCATAACTCGGTAACAAAAATTTCCGCGTTCAGTCATAAAGGCGGTCTTCTCTTGATCGGGAGGGAACATCGGGATTTGGTTGTAACCCGAATATGCATCCATGAATGATAATAAACAAAATCCCGACGCGTGATCAACTAGTCGATCAATATTTTGAACCGGAAAAGCATCTTTAGGACATGACCTATTGAGATCGGTATAATCAATGCACATGCGCCATTTTCCATTTGATTTCTTAACAAGTACAGGGTTTGAGAGCCAAGTAGTGTACTTGAGCTCATTTACAAATTTAGCTTTTACTAGGTCGTCTACCGCCTTGGCCGTCGCTTCAGTCTTCTCGATATTTTGTACCCTTTTGCATTGGGCAACCCACTTCGCATCAAGATATATTGACAAGTGATGACAGGCGACTTCAGGTGGTATGCCAGACATATCTTCATCCGACCAAGCAAATAGATCGGCGTGCTCCCTCAAGCACTGGGTTAATTCTTTTTTTATTTCGTCTGGTAGTTCTGCGCCGATCTTGACCGTTTTCGTTGGATCGTCTCCCAATACCACTTTGATGAATTCCCCATCTGGCTTCTATCGTTCTGGCCTTTTCTCTGAATGCAGATGTTGAACGCAATCTTTTTCCTCGTCCGAGCTGTCAGGATCGAAGCGTGCGTCTAAATCCATCACATTGACCTCGAAAAACTTCACTTTTCCTTCTTTCGTAGATGCATTTTTTGATGTAAATTCGGCCTTCTCTCTTGCAGCGATTTCGGCTTTGAGAAGGAGGTAATAGCATCTTTCAGAGGATTCTAGATCGGTATTGATAGTTATTACTTTGTTACATTGAGAGTGAAACTTCATTTTCAGATGTACCGTTGATGTCACTGCTCCGAGTTTACCCAATGTCGGCCTTCCAATGATGCAATTGTAGATTGATGAACAAGGTAGTACCATGAATTTAATCAAAATTGTTCGAGATAATGGTTCCTCTCCGAAAGTGACTCTCAAGTCTACATAACCCATTGGTTTAGTTCGGGAACCATTAAAACCGGAAAGGTCCGTTCCCCGATACGGGAAAAGTCCTTTGGTGCAATTCCGATCTTTTCCAATACATCAACGAACATAATGTCACAAGAGCTGCCTTGGTCTACCAGAATCCTTCTTATTTCTTTTTCGGCCATTACTGCTGAGATCAATAGTGGAATGTCTTCATTTGTTTTCCTGTTTAGTAGGTCCTCGTCCTCAAATGACAAAGGAGGACGAGTTACTACACTTTGGGTTGATGAGGTGGATGCTACACATTGAATTTCATTCCATTTTCTTTTAATCGTCCTTGCCGTTGCTCCTTCGACCTCACCACCCGAGATTACCATTACCACCGGTCGTCCCCTGCTTCTCCTGGTGTCCGGCTCTTCTTTGTATTCCACGATGTCTTTACCTTTCCCTTCGTCAACGTCTTTCTCTTGTTTAACGTTTTTCTCCTGCTGGAATGGCTTTCTGACATATTGTCCGAGCTTTCCTTTTTTTATGAGGTCTTCAATATCGTCTTTCAATGCATTGCACCGATTTGTGTCGTGGCCGGCACTTTGATGATAACGACAATATTTGTTGTTTCTCAATCCCGGTCTTGGGGCAATAGGATCAGGATATCTTACTTGCTTGAATTCATTGTTTTGGCATTCTTGCAGGATCTTCTCTCTGCCACATATGAGTTCGGCGTAGTCCCGATGTCTTCCTTGCCGAGGTTTGAATTCCCTAGATGGGCCGCCGGTCTGAAATCTTCTTGAATTTTCTGTGCTCGAATTTGTTTTTTCGGTTCGAGGTTTATTCTCTTTTGTTTGGTTGGCTACGTTTTTTACAAAGAATTTGCTAGCTTCATCACCTTCTTCGTGATCTATGTATTTTTCTGAAAGTCGGAGGAACTCCCCTAAGGTTGAGGGTTGGTTTATGCTTACATCAATTTGGAATAAAGTGCCTCTGCGCAAACCTTGGGATAGGAAATATAGGCGAAAATCCTCATTCAAACCATGCACCTTTCCGGCCTCAGCGTTGAATCTTGCAATGTAAGATCGGATAGATTCATCTTCGGTTTGGTGGACTGCATGCAAAACCATCCATGACTTCGGCCCTACTTTTGAATGTGCAAAGCTCGCCGAGAATAATTTGGAGAGTTGCTCCCAAGATGAGATTGAATTAGCTGGGATATCTCTAAACCATAAACCTGCAGATTTATCAAGGGTGAGAGAAAAAAGTCTACACATGATTTCACCTGGGGCATTCCGGTATTGCATCATGGTTTCATAATACTCTAGGTGAACGTCAGGGTCGCCGAGTCCGTCATAAATTTTTAAATGCTCAGGAGGTTTTTCTAAACCTCGGGGGGACGGGGAAATAATCGATTTCAGAGGTAAAAGGTCCTCTTCTTGGTGGTTGAACTTCTTGTGCTTTATCATGCTTCCGGGCTTGACGAGGTTGATGCCTGGAATGGTATTGTTTAGGTTTTGGGGCTCTCCTATTCTGGTGGTGACGCTCTCGCCTTGGAGGAGTCTCTCTGCTCCTAGATCCACTACAAGAAAAACTTAAAATTGAAGGCAAAACTTTTTGGCGGATTTTAATCCCCCAGAAACTTTCCGGCGGATTTTTGACATTTGTGGGGGATTTAATCCACCAGAAACTTTTTGGGGGATATTTGACGTTTTCGGCGAAATTATGGTATTTGTGGGGGATTATAAAGTGGAAAAAAAAGGGGTCGGATAAAAAAAACTGGATCCGCCGAAAATATCCCCTAATCCGCCAAAATGACAAATGACTAAATCGTCGGGAAATTTGAAATTCAAATTTCCGCCGCAAACAGCCCCCCAATCCGCCGAAACTGCAGCGCGGTCAACGAGGAGGTCCAACTGCCCAAAAACCGCCGAAACAGACCCCCAATCCGCCGAAACGTCTCGCGTCCTTCAAGGCATTCCCAATCCGCCGAAAACGTCTCCCAATCCGCCGATAATAACACACTGATGATAACGACACTTTTACCTCTTCTCCTCTCTTCATATATCTCATTTCTTCCATTCATTCATTCACTTATTCTCTCTAACACTTTTATAACTTCTCTAAAATTCTTTCACTCAAAATCCTTCTCCTCTCTCAAACTTCTATCAAATTTTCAAATTCTCCACTCTCTTAAACTTTAACATTTCTTCACTCAATCTTTTATCAAATTCAGTTTTTTCTTCTCCTCTCTCAAACTTTTAAAGGTTTGTTTTAGTTTATACTTTATTTTAGCTTATGCTTTGTTATAAACTATTAGTTACTAATTGTTGTGTTGTTTGTTTAGGAGTTGTTTGAGTTTGGTGACCACTGCTCGCTTATTGGAAGGACTCGGTTTAGCATCAAGTCGAGTCTTCTCAAGACCACCTGGTTAGTTATTGAAGTTATTAGTTGTTTCTAATATTATTTTATGATAATATAAGTACGAAATTAGTGATTAATCAAATCATATATTAATTGTTTTTTAAAAAATACATAAAAACGAAATAAAATAAATAAAATATTTATTAAATTTTAATTTCTATTTAGAAAATACGAAATATAATGATAGAGTAGTTAAAAAATAAATTTAATGTATCATTATATTATCATTTTTTTTGAAAATCATTATATTATCATTATAGTTAGAAAATACAATAATATATTAAATTTTCGAAAATTCATTGTATAATCCTTCTTTTTATTAATTTGTTAAAGTTGATTATTTTTTTGAAAATCATTATATTATCATTTTTTTGATTATATTGTTAAATTTTATTATATTTTCGACAATCATGATAATTTATTGTTAATAAAAAATGACTAAAATTTTTGATAGACTTATTAGTTAAAATGAATAAAAATTTATTGTTAAAATGTTATTTATGTTTGTTAGTTAATAGAGTGTTAGTTAAAATGAATAATATTTACGTTTACGATAACATATTATATAAAATGTTTGAAATTTTTTTTAATAAAAAATAGATATGTTAATATTTTTTTAATAAAAAATAGATAAATCCGAAATAAAATAATTAATATATTTTTTAAGTATTAATTCATGTTTTTAATACATTTTAACTAACACTCTATTAACTAAACAAGAATATATTAGTTTTTCGAAAATTCATTGTACAATCATTATTTTGATTAATTTGTTAAAGTTTATTATATTTTTGAAAATTCATTATATTATCATTTTTTTTGTTTAAGTTGTTAAAATCTATTATATTTTTGAAAATTCATTATATTATCATTTTTTTGTTTAAGATGTTAAAATCTATTATATTTTTGAAAATTCATTATATTATCATTTTTTTGTTTACGCACGGGTGTTGTCTTGTTGTTTTTATTAATAGACTTAGACATAATTTAATTAGTTCGAACATTACCCCGTGAAAAAGATTAATTTAAAGTAGATAAACAAAAAGCTTCAAATTATTATTGGGTTAGTCTGAACATTATCCCGTAAACATTTAACAACAATATGTAATATTTTCCGTAGAGATTAAAAATGTATATAAAATTAAAGTAGAAATATTCTGAAAAATAGAAAAATGTGAGAGTTAGGGGAAGAAAGAGTAGGAGAGAGTGAAAAGATGAAAAAGTTTAAAAAAAGTGTGAAGAGAGAGAGTGAAAAAGTTTGAAAAGGTATGTGAGAGAGTGAAAAAGTTTGAAAAAGTGGAAAAGTTTTAAAAAGTGAAAAAAGGAAATTACATAAATATCCAAAAATTGTATAGTTGGAAAAAGGGTAAGATTGGTATTTTGGTAGTAGGTTAATGGTATAGATAGATAGTAGATGTGTTAAAATATTATTTATGTTGTTAGTTAATAGAGTGTTAGTTAAAATGACTAATATTTACGTTTACCATAACATAATATATAAAATGTGTTAAATTTTTTAAAATCTATTTATATTATAATTAATTAATGTAATGTTTACTTTGTTAGTGTATGTATGTAAATATTTGTATGTGTATGTATATGATCATATGATATTTGTATATGTGTATGTGTATGTATGTGTATTAATATGTAAGTAAGAAAATATAAATTAATTTTGATTTATTATTTATGAAATGAAAAGTAATTAGTTATTGTTTATGATAATTTTTATTGTAGCACACGTAGTACTAGGATTTAGAAAACATGGATCGTAGTTGGATGTATGATCGATTATATCCGGAAGAAGCGGTTTAAAGAGACGATTTGCGTAAGGAGTAGAAGAGTTTATTTTTGTGCTAAAGCGTGACGAAGGATTTGCGCGAGAAGGGGGAATTAGATGTCCGTGCGCGAAATGTTCAATTCGATTTATAAAAAATGAAGATGAAGTCAGAATGCATTTGTACAATAATGGGTTTAGGCCAGATTATTGGATATGGAGTCGTCACGCGCGAAGTAGCACCTAGGGTACTGCGGTGAGCTTGTTCCTGCGGTTAATGTTCCGTTGAAGTATATCTTTCAAGTACTAATGTTCCTGGTTGAAGAAGTAGCTTCCACATCCGGATCCGCCAAATCATGCAACCCACGTTAGATGTTTATCAGGGAATGATATCTCATGCCGTTGGAGTAAATTTGGATTTTGAAGAACCGGAATATGATGCTGAAGAAGCTCCTAATGAGGAAGCACAATTGTTTTACACGTATTTGAGTGAGACAAATAAACCATTATTTGAAGGATCTAAAGACTCAAAATTATCAATGTGTGTTCGGTTGTTGGGTCTTAAGCCTCAATTTAATGTTGCCGAGTTGTGCATGGAATATATGACCAAAATGATGTTGGATGCAACCCCTATTAAGGGACTTTTGCCGCAGAATTATTATGATGCTAAAAGACTGGTATCGAAGCTTGGCTTAAAATCTAAAAGAATTGATTGTTGTGTGTCTAGTTGCATGCTCTATTATAATAATGAGTTTGGCATAAATTATGGAAATTAATGCAAGTTGTGTGGAGAGCCACGCTACCGTGCCAGCAGGAAAGGGACGAGCAGAGGCAAACCGGTTCCACGGAAAGCAATGTTCTATCTGCCGCTTATACCAAGGCTATAGAGGATGTTTACATCAATGGAGACATGTGGTAAAATGGCGTGGCACCATGAAAATAGAAACAATTACGGTGAATTACGTCACCCATCCGATGGTGAAGCTTGGAAGCATATTGATCGTGTTCATCCAGATTTTGCCAGTGATCCACGCAATGTTCGGCTTGGTTTATGCTCTGATGGTTTCACACCCTATATTCAAGCATCGGCATCACCATATTCTTGTTGGCGATTATTGTTACCCCATACAACTTTCCACGAAATGTGTATGTCTAAACCATACATGTTTTTAAATGCTATTATTCAGGGGCCAAGCAATCCAACAATTGGTATTGACATATATTTGCAACCTTTGATTGATGACCTAAAAGGTTGTGGCATGGTGTTTTAACTTATGATGCGAACGCGCAAACAAAATTTCGAATGAGGCGACTTTGATGTGGACAATTAATGACTTCCTGCCTATGGAATGTTGTGCGGATGGGAACACATGGTAAGATGGCGTGTCCGATTTGCATGGTTGACACAAGGGCTTTCACTCTTAAATACTGAGAGGAAAACTTCGTGGTTTGACTCGCATCGTAGGTTCTTACCTATGGATCACCCATTTAGAAAGCGAAATATGCATTCATCAAGGGACATGTTGAAACAAGTGGACCTCCTCATAGTTTGACACCGAGGAAGTTTGGGGCGGTGTTAAAGACATCCTCCGATGGAAGTCGTAGCGGGTGTTGTTTCTCGTCCAGAAGGCTATGGGAAATGGCACAACTGGACAAAGAGAAGTATCTTTTGGGAACTTCCCTATTGGAAAGATAATCTACTGAGACACAATCTGGATGTAATGCATACAGAGAAGAATTTTTTGATAACATATTTAACACTTGTCATGGGCGTGAAAGGTAAAGCGAAAGACAATGAGAAAGCTAGGAAGGACATAGCTCATTATTGTAGACGCGAAAGGATTTGTTGTTGGTTGAGCAAGGTACTAGGACGTCATTGAAACCCAAAGCCAATTATACTTTATCTAAGGAAGAAGCGAAAGCATTTTATCGGTGGATAAAAGAGTTGAAAATGCCAGACGGTTATTCTTCCAATTTATCTAGATGTGCGGATGTGGATAATGGGAAGTTGCATGGGATGAAGAGTCATGATTGTCATGTATTCATGGAGTGCTTACTTCCCATCGCTTTTAGTTCGTTGCCAACACACGTTTTGAACCCGCTAATTGAAATAAGTACATACTTTAAGAATTTGTGTTCAGCAAACCTAAAAGTTGATGATCTTACAAAAATGGAACAAGACATCCCACTTATCTTATGCAAGTTGGAGAGAGTATTTCCGCTTTGGTTTCTTTGATTCTATGCAAAGATCTACCGGTGCATCTCGCATCTGAAGCTAAACTTGGGGGACTGTCCCATCTGAGATGGATGTATCCGTTTGAAAGGTCGATTATTTATTATAATATAAAAGGAGGTTTAAAAATAACAGATATTAATTAATTAACATATCGTTTAATTATCTAGGTTCATGGGTGATTCAAAAGATCGGTGAAAAACAAAGCTAGAGTTGAAGGATCGATATGTTCTTCATACTTACACCGTGAAACAACCAACTTTTGTTCTTATTATTTCAAGAATGAATTTGCTCCAAGAAGCGATCGAAATGAAATGGATGTTGAATGTCCTAGAAATGAATTAGCTTTATCTGTCTTTTGTCTACCCTTACGTCCATCCGGGAGAGTCAATTCAGCTGGCCGACAGAGGAAGAGTTCAAGGCGACACATATTCATGTGTTGATAAAGCTGATCTTGAGGTGCAACCATTCATTGAGTATGTATTCCTCAACATTAAATATATATATATCGATCTTAATTAAGTCAATAAAAGTAGACAAATGTGTAACAATTAATTATTTCTTTTAGGGAATTCTTGTCATCTGAGGAAATAAGTGAAGAACAATCTTCGGCTTATATTAATGCACATTTTCCAATGTGGTTTAGGCAACGTGTTTATGCCCTCCCACCAACTCCTCCCAACCAACACTTGAGGAACTTATCAGACGGTCCTCGAAGATGTGTTAAAGAATGGCACACATACTTTGTCAATGGATACAAATTTCACAATAATGAATGGACACAGGGGCGGAGAAACAATCAATAGTGGAGTTTGCATGAAGGGTGTCACTGGAGGTGGTGAAGGTGATTTTTATGGTGTGATTCAACACATATACGAAGTTGCGTACCCTATCTAGACTATAGTCAGACGGTAGTGCTTTTTATTGTAATTGGTTTGATCCGGTCTGCTCGAGGAACAAGGGTAAATCCAAAGTCAAATACGATCGACATTAAAATGAGTAGTAGATATCGACTGTATGATCCGTTCGTCATTGCTCAAAATGTGAGACAAGTCTATTATGTCCCTTATCCATCAACGCGGACTGATAGGCGTGGTTGGTGTGTGTCGCAATTAAGACAAAACCAAGAGGCCGGATTGAGACAAATGACACACTGGAAGATGTCTAATGTAAATGAAGTGATTCAAGTGGAACCCATTACTCGTTTATGTGATAAACCAAACACCGGCGATGAAGTTGATGACGAAGAAGATCTTGATGAAGATCTGAGGAAGAACATATTGGTGTATCAAGAATTCCCTGCTCATCTGATGATGATGATTTTGAGAATGAGTGGGATTCAAATTAGTTTTTCTAGTTATTCAGTTTTATTTGGTACTTAATTAGGAACTGTAATAGTATGGATATTTATGGTTATTTTGTATGAATATTTGTACGAATGTTTATGCAATATATATACATGTTTCTTTTTTAATATTTAAATGTATGTATATATATATATGTATACGGTATGTCATCATCTGGATCCTCATCGATCGTGACGACACACACGATGTTACTCCACATCAGCGGATACGGCGGTGGGAGCCGAAGAAGATTATTACTCGCTTAACGCGCGTCACGGAGGCCGCGTCGTCGTTGTGTTGTTCCTCTTGGCGGATATTTGCCAAAGCCAACCTCGGATGGTGTGCGAGTAGTAGTAGTAGTTGTGCACCTCTTCCGGTGGATGTTGGCGAGGATGACTTACGGTAGACACATGTTGAAGATGGTCGTGTCATCGTGGTGCCTCAAGGAGATTCGTAAGTATATAATTATTTATTAATTTTTGTTGCCTTTTATACAACTACTTTCGTGGTCCAAAATATTCACTTTTTTAAAAATTTTCAGTTTCTTCCTTCAAAGCCTGCAGCCACCGCATGATCATAACGCAATTCAAAGCAGAAATTTCTTCAAAGGTTGGAAAAATTGAATTTCTTTGTTAAGAAAGATAAAGAAGATAATGACAAAGACTATTTTAGGGTCATGCTCAATTCTTTCTTGGTAAGTTCTCTGAAATAATTAATTTTTAATTATTTTATTGAATTATTTAATTTATGCAGTATTAACAATATTCTTCTAATTTTTTTAAATAGGAACAATGTACATGGTTACCGAGAGCAACGAAAGATGTTGAGCATGCGTTCAACAAGAGATGTAATGATAGATACTCTGAAGTACTGCGGGGTGTACGGCAAGCAAATGCAAAACCTGATTTTATGGGACCAGAGGCTTATGCACAACTGCTCGCGTATTGGAAGACGGATGAATTTAAAAATAAAGTAGAAAGCTAAGAAGAACCGTGCTTACGAAAATGCGGCGACTCTTTGCAATCACGCAGTGGATGTGTTAGTCTTTGGAACTCATCACCAGTAGCATGAGTGCGTAATTTTATAACTATTACTTTTATTCATAAATTAATTAAATTTATTAACTATGTGTTAATTAAGTAGTTGTTATTAAATAATAAAATTATGTATCTAGGAGGAAGAACTTGGACGGGAGGTCGGTTTGCTTCGAGTTGCATCGCAACTTGTATATCTTGAGAGGAGGATGGTACATTTATCCACGATAGGGCGAGGAGGATTAAGTAAAACTACATTATGTTATTAGTTATTTATCTTTAAATACAATATATATATATATATATATATATATATATATATATATTTTACATTGTTTTTATTGTTTTTTTATTAATATTTATTTATTTATCACATGTTGTTTTTAGGATGCTTATGATGATGGGATGGCCGAGTGGCGTGAGTCTCAATTTGTAGAAGCGATGGAGTCGATCGATCGTGAGGAGGAGGCTAGAGTGGGTCGCTCTATGTGGGATAGAGCAGTTGGCCCACAAAAGAGTGATCGTTTGACAGGATCTGGTAGCATGGGACCCAAGTTCTTCAAGGAAAGTGTAACACCCTAAATGATTTAATTAAGCAATTGATTAAATTGTTTAAAGTGTTACACTGTTTTAAATTATAATAGAATATAAAATAGTGTTTATAATTCAGTAATTTATTTTAATTGAAGGGGATGGTGGAAGAAATGGAGAAGGGGTGTAAAAAGGGCCCAAGGTGCGCTTGGCCCAATATACATATATCCAAAATTAGAATTTTCTCTCATTTTGTGCAAAAGAGAAAGAAAACGAAGAAAGGGAGAAGAGAAAGGAAGAACACGGCGCAAACCCTAGGAGAAGAGGAGGAGAAGAAGAATTCGTGACTTGAAGGCTTGGATTGTTGCAGTGGTTTTGTTCGTGACTCCATAAAGGTCCTTTTCTACGGTGAATTTGAGGTAAGGGGAGTCTCACTCTATAATAGAGGAGATAATTCGTTTTATGTAGATCATAGGTTTGATTTTGGGTGAATTGATGATTGTTTTAGTGAATTTGAGAAAAGTGCATGATAGAAATCGAATTAGGGCTTTAAATTGGGTGTTTTGTGTTCTTGATGAGTTTTGATGCATGATTGAGTGATATAACGTGTAATTGAATGTGTTGATATTGTTATACAATGTATTTGAGTAGTATATGATGATTAGAATTGAGAGGGTTTGTGAATTGGGGGTTTTTGGGTCATGGGGCGCCAAGGTGCTAGGGATTTGGCGCCACATGCCTTTATGCGAGGAGTTTTGGTGTGTGTTCTTTGTGCGGGCGCCAATTTCCTAGAGAAAGAGGCGCTGTGTCACCTTGCTTGATGGATGTGGTGTGCGTGTTCTTTATCACAGGCGCCACATTCTTGAAAAATGGCGCTGGAGTTCTTGTTCATGTGCTAGAGTTGGGTTTGTGTGCGGGTGTTCTTTGCCGGCGCCAAGTTCTTTGGGAAATGGCGCCAGTGCACTGCTTGAGTCTTTGGGGTGTGGGTTTCTTTGTCAGGCGCGAGAATGTGTGGGTATTTTGGGGCCGGGAGTGAAACTTGTATTTCTGGGCACATTTTCTCGTGCAAATTTTGTATTCACTGCCCAAATTCAATTTTAAGTGTTTTGGCTCGAGTAGTTTTTAAGTTGCAGTGTCAATTTGAAAATGTCCGGTGGAGGTGATTTTGTGTGTGTAAATGGGGTGGGTGAGGGAAACTCACATTTACGAACATATTTTCTTGTGCCAAATTTTGTATTCACCGCCCAAATTCAATTTTAAGGGTTTTGGCTCGAGTGGTTTCCTAGTACAGAGTCTTATTTTAAAAATGTCTTGGTGGGGGTGACTTTGTGTGTGTAATGTGGGGTGGTTTGGGTGAAACTTACTTTTACGGCATATTTCACAGTGCCATATTTTGTATTTACACTCGCCAAAAACCTTTTTAAACATTTTTGGCTCGGGTGGTTTTGGTTTGGAAGTGTTGGGTGTCTTTGGGTCGGTGGGGCGCCAAATTGTGCTTTGCCCAGCGCTAGTCCCAGTGCTGTGTGCGAGGCGTGTGCAGGCGTGTGTCCGAGTTTGTGTCTAGGTCTGCATGTTGCCCGGGCGCCATATTGCTAGAAAAGTGGCGCCCGGTGGTGTGTGTGCCACGGGGCGCCAAAATCTTGAGTTTACGGCGCTTAGTCTTTGTGTTGCACCGGGGCGCGAGAATGTGGAGAAAATGGCGCCTAGTGCTGCCAAGTGCCTAAGAGTGTGCTGTTTGGGTCCCTAGGTGACAGTTTGGTCCCTAGATGATTGTTTTGGTCCTAAATGGTGGTTTAGGTCTTTGAGTGAGGTTGAGTCCTCTAGATGAGATTAGTCCTTGGGACTTGATTGAGTTGAGAGTGTATAATGAGGTGGTAGAGCATGCCATGGGGCATGGGCATGGAGGAGGGCAAGCCGGAAGGGCTATAAAATGAGATTAATACTGAGGTAAGAGTAAATGTAACACCCCAAATAATTTAATTAAGAAATTGATTAAATTGTTTAAGTGTTGCACTATTTTAATTATATCAAATTATAATATAGTGTTTTATAATTTGGTATTTTATTTAATTGAAGGGAGTGGTATTGGAGATACAGAATCGCAAGGATTGGCCCAGGCCCCAAGCCCAATGACTTAGGCTCCTAGGAGTAGTGCAATTCGCACCACTTTTGCAAAGAAAGAAAGAAACGAATAGAGAGAGAGAGAGAGAGAGAAAGGAAACGCGCTAGAACCCTAAGAGAAGAGAGAAAAAAGCTTAGCACAAAGGAGAAGAAGGAAAAGGAAGGAGGCACATTCTTTGTGGTTTTTGTGGTGACTCGGAGAAAGGAACGTTTCTACGGTGAATTTGAGGTAAGGGTAGTCTCACTCTATAATAGAGGAGATAATGGGTATTATATCTATCATAGGAAATTTTGTTTTGATGTTAATTGATGATTGCATGATGATTGATTCCTTGAATTTGATGAAATTGTTGGTAAAAATTGGTTTAGAAGCGTGAGTTAGGGTTTTGTAATGTATGAATTTGTGATTTTGATGTTAATTGATGATTTGAGCATGCAATTGGTTGTTTGATTATGCAATTAGGAGTGTTAGAAGGATTATTGGGTGAATTGGTTTGGAAGATTTTGAGAAAATTGGGGTTTTGGAGTTTGGGCGCCAAGATGCTAGGATTACAGCGCCACGTATGCGCTTCACGAGCTAAATTTAGAGTTTGTGCGGGAATGCTCTCGCCGAGCGCCACATTCTTTGGGAAAATGGCGCCACAATGCCTTTGTTCATGTCTTTGGAATGTGTTCTGTGCGGTGTGTTCTGCCGAGCGCCAAGTTCTTTGGGAAAATGGCGCCTGTGCCTTTTTGTGTGTTGGAGTGCGTGTGTGCGATGGCGAGGCGCGCCAAATCTTGCCCAGGGGTGCCCAGAATGGCGCTGTGTCAGCTATGCGATGTGGGTGAGTGAGTTCTTTGCTTGGGCGCGAATGTGGGTATTTGGGCAGGGAGTGCAACTTACATTTCTAAACATATTTCCTCGTGCCAAATTTTGTATTCACTGCCAACTTTCTATTTCAAGTGTTTTGGCTCAGTGGTTTTAGTTTGCGGTGTTATTTTGAAAATGTCCCGTGGGGCTCGTTTTGTGTGTGTTTTGGGGCCCTGGGAGTGAAACTTACTTTTCTAGGCATATTTCATTGTGCCAAATTTTGTGTTTACACGCCCAAATTCATTTTTAAACATTTTGGCTCGGGTGGTTTTGGTTTGAAAGTGTTGGGTGGTTTGGGTCACAGTGGGCGCCAAATTGTCTTTGCTGTGTCTTAGTTTGTGTGCAGCGTATGCGAGTTTGTGTCTAGGTCCATGTTGCCCGGGGGCGCGGTTGCTAGGAAAGTGGCGCCCGATGGGTTGTGTTGCCACGCGGCGCGCAAAATCTTGAGTTTACGGCGCTAGTCTTTGTGTTGCACAGCGCGCTGAATGTGGGGAAAATGGCGCCTAGTCTTTGCCAAGTGCCTAAGAGGGTGTCTTGTTTTGGTCCCTAGGTGACAGTTTGGTCCCTAGATGATTGTTTTGGTCCTAAATGGTGGTTTAGGTCCACTGAGTAAGGTTGAGTACCCTAGAGGAGAATAGTCAGGTGGGACATAATGGGGTTGAGGGTTTATAATGAAGTGATTGAGCATGCCATGGGGCATGGGCGGAGGAGCCAAGCCCGGGAGGGCTATAAAATGAGATTAACACCGAGGTAAGAGTAATGGGTGTATTGAAATTTGTTTGAAATGATGTTTGTGATGTACATGGAGTCTCATGCATACATTAGGCTGCGATCGTAGAGCTTATAAAATGACCGTGAAGCTGAGGCGGCGGGGGCCTTATAAAATGATTGTGAAGCTTCTAGAGGCGGCGGGGCCTTATAAAGTGATTGTGAAGCTTGAGGCGGCGGTGGGCCAATGGTACCACATGCATACCGACATTGCATACATTCCCATTAGTGCATGAATATTGTTGGTGATGTTTGGCGTGTTTGAGTGTCTTTGTAAACTATGCTTATATATTGCTTATTATCACTTTTATTATATAGTTCGAGACTCACCCATACATTGTTATTTACCACAGTGTAGTCGAGTGAGGGCTTTCTACCTTCACTACTCCCAGAGTCGATCTGCTCGATCACGTAGCACCTAGGGGTCGGGTTTAGACTTGTTGTTACTGTTTTGCTCCTTGTTGAGCCTTTATGTATTTGTTTTGATATTCTTTGGATTAAAATTTGTTGAGATAACGATTATTTCCATTGCATTATGTGAAACTATATTTCTATGAGTTTATCTCTTGGTGTTACGTATTCGGTTTTGTTTAAGAGAAAGAGTTGTAACGCTCCATTTCATTGAGTATTAATTTATGTTATACTATTAGTGTCTTTGAATGACTATGGCTAAACCGTGGTTCGCCACTAAGGCTAGAATTTCTTTATTTGGTGTATTTACAAGGGCATCACCGAGAGCCTTGCAAAGGTGGCCAATGCTCATTGCAAGTAGTATCGATTACACGAGTAATCCCATAGTCGACCAGTTCACTATTTTATAACACACTAAACTAAAAGATGACCGAGAAAAGATTTTTGTATACTCGATTTTTGATTTAAATTACCGGGTAGAAATGGGGTGTTACATTAGTGGTATCGAGCAAAAGTTCGATCTGTCCGGCCAAGTGTGTCGATCATGTCATAGTGTGTATGACAACTAGGTGTCTTAAAGTAATTACAGGCTGGTTGTTTATCTTTGCGTTGTTAGGTTGATATGGCGGAAGGATCGATCTCTTGCTCTTCTTGAGGCCTTGCAGGGCTATAAGCGCGATCGTGGGTACCCAGCGAATAATGAGACCCATGATGCAGCGGCGTTCGAGGAGAGAGAACCCCCTACCTTCAAGGGGGAGGTACAACCGGATGGTGCCTTGACTTGGTGAAGGAGATTGAGAGGATCTTGGGGGTGATTGGGCACAGATGAGCGAGAAAGTCGTGCACGTACTCATACATTATCTGAAGAGGTGATGGTAGGTGGCTAGAGACCGGTGAGAGATTGGGTCTTTGCAGGAAGAGATCACTTGGGCCGTGTTCAGAGGAATTCTTGAAAAGTATTTCCGGAGGACGTGAGAGGTAAGAAAAATTGGAATTCCTTGGGCGAGGCGGGGAAGCATGGTATTCATCGAATATCTTTGCCAAGTTCACGGAGTTGGCCAAGTTCTATCCACACTATCTTGAAATTTGAAATTTGAATTCTCAAAATGCATTAAGTTTGAGAATGGGTGAGAGATATCAAGCGGTGTGGGGTATCGAGAAAAAAAATTAGAGTATTTCTTGATCCGGTAGATTCTTTGCGGGATATATGAGGAAAGCAACAATGCCCGCTCTAGGGTCATGAGAGACCGGAGGGGGAAATTTCATCACGGAGGTAAGCCTTATGAGAAGTCTGCCCAGGCAAAGGGAAAGCAAAGGTATTCGGGTGGTACTTGTACAATGGTGGGAGCAGTCTGCTGAGAGGGTAGGAGGCACCATGAGGGCAAGAAGCCAAGTGGGAGATGCCCCATCCCGATATTGTGTGTTTCAAGTGTGACAAGCCAGTCCACAAGAGCTTTGGTTGTAAGATGGAAGTGAAGAGATGTTTTAGGTGTGGAAAGGGTGGTCACATGGCATCCGAGTGTGATCGCAAGGAACTTTGTATGTTTCAAGCGTGGTGAAAGTGGTCACATTAGCTTCAAGTGTCCCAAGCCTAAGAAGGAAAGATCTCTTTGGGAGGTGTTTGCATTGGCGGTTCGAGAGGACCTAATGATATCCGAGGTACATGTTTCATCTCTGGTACACCTTTAGTTGCTATTGTTGATCTGGGTGCTACGCACTCTTTTATTGCATCTGCTTGTCTTTGAAAAGTTAAATTTAGTAATGTCTACTATGGAGAGAGGATGGTTATCGACACTCCACGGCTAAAGTCCCAGTGAACTACTTCTGCGATGTGTGCTAGGTGTCTCTGTCGGTCTTGGCAGAGATTTTCTGGTTGATCGATTTGTTTGCCTTTGGGTGGGTTAGATGTGATTACGGGCATGGGTGGTTAGTAGATAACCACGTGCACATCAAGCTGATTACGATAAGTCTATTAGTTTTCTCCTTCACGAAGAGAGAAGAGTGCGCTTTCTTTGTCTGGCGAGCAATTGCGCGAGGTAATGAAAGAGGGTGGTCGATTGTTTGCTTTGATGGCGTCTATGTCTGCGAGAAGCAGCCGTGGTTGATGGATTCTGGTGGTGTGTGAGTTCCCAGAAGTGTTTCGGATGAGATTCCTAGTGTGCCCCAGAGAGGGAAGTTGAGTTCGGGATTGAGCTTGTGCACAGTACTAGACACTGTGTCCATGGCACCGTCTGGATGTCGACTTCGAGTTGGGTGAATTGAAGAAGCGATTAGAGGAGCTTCTTGAGAAGAAGTTTGTGAGGCCTAGTGTATCACCATGGGGAGCTCGGTTTTGTTGGTAAAGAAGAAGGATGGGAGTATGCGTGCGTGCGTGGACTACGATACAATTGAATAAAGTGACTATCAAGAATAAGTATCCTCTCCCGAGGATAGATGATCTAATGGATCACCGGGTGGGTGCTAAAGTGTTTAGCAAGATTGACTGAGGTCCGGGTATCACCCAGTTAAGGTGAAGGATGAGGATATCCGGAAGACGACATTCG
The DNA here is from genome assembly GCA_020916435.1 of Oxytropis ochrocephala. NCBI lineage: Eukaryota > Viridiplantae > Streptophyta > Magnoliopsida > Fabales > Fabaceae > Oxytropis > Oxytropis ochrocephala. Next base: position 68,244,680 of record CM037090.1, read on the forward strand.
TAACAAGGTATGGGCATTATGAGTACTCTGTAATGCCGTTTGGTGTCACAAATGCACCGGGGTGTTTATGGAGTACATGAACCGAATTTTCCATAGCTATCTGGATCGGTTTGTGGTGGTCTTCATTGATGATATTTTGGTGTACTCAAAATCGAGGAAGAGCATGCAGAGCACTTGAGGTTGGTGCTAGAAGTCCCGAAAGAGAGGAAGTTGTATGCCAGTTGTCGAAGTGTGAGTTACGGTTGCATGAGGTGAGCTTCTTGGGTCATATTATTTACGGTGATGGTATAGGCGTGGATCCGGCCAAGGTTGATGCAAAGTGTTACGGTGGGAGAGCCCAAAGTCTGCGGCGAGATCGGGAGTTTCTTGGGGTTGGTTGGTTATTACAGGAGGTTCATTGAAGGTTCTCTAAGCTAGCCCTTCCATTGACTCGATTGACTGTAAGGGAAAGGCATTTGTGTGGGATGCAAAGTGTGAAGAGAGCTTCCAAGAGCTAAAGAGGAGGTTGACCACGTCTCGGTGTTAGTGTTGCTGTGCGAGCAACCATTTGTTGTGTACTGTGATGCTTCCAAGATGGGTTTGGGAGGTGTTTTGATGCAGGATGGGAAGGTGGTGGCTTATGCGTCCCGACAGTTGAGGACCCATGAGAAGAACTATCCTACTCATGACTTAGAGCTGGCTGCGATTGTGTTTGTGTTGAAAATCTGGAGGCACTATCTCTATGGTACTAGATTCGAAGTGTTCAGTGATCACAAGAGTCTGAAGTACTTGTTTGACCAGAAGGAGCTGAATATGAGACAGAGGCGTTGGTTAGAGCTGTTGAAGGACTATGATTTCGGCTTGAACTATCACCCCGGCAAAGCTAATGTCGTGGCTGATGCTTTGAGTCGGAAGACTTTGCATATGTCGGCTATGATGGTGAGGGAGTTGGAATTGATTGAGCAATTCCGTGACTTGAGTTTGTGCGTGAGGTGGCGCCCGAGTGTCAGTTGGGGATGCGAGGATTGGGAGCGATTTCTTGGTTAGTATCGAGAGCGCCCGGAAGTCGGATGTGAAGTTGGTAGATTTGTTGGTTCTTTGGTGAGCAAGGCTGGCGATGGGGATTACGAGTTGGATTCCCGAGGTGTGTTGAGGTTCGAGGGGACAGAATTTGTGTTCCGGATGATCTTTGAGTTAAAGAAGATGATACTTGAGGAGAGCCATAGGAGTAAGTTGAGCATTCATCCGAGTGCTACCAAGATGTACCATGATCCGAAGAAACTATTTTGGTGGCACAGGTATGAAGAGAGATGTTGCGCGGTTTGTATATGCATGTTTGACTTGCGAGAAGTCAAAGATTGAGCACGAAAGCTGCGGGGTTGATGCAACCTTTGGAGATTCCGAATGGAAGTGGCGACATTTCCATGGACTTTATTTGGGTTGCCAAATCTTTGAGAGAGGTCGACACTATTTGGGTGATTGTGGATAGGTTGACCAAGTCTGCCCATTTCATCCCTATCAACATCACCTTTCCTGTGCCAAAGTTGGCTAGAATTTACATTCAGGTGATTGTGAAGCTTCATGGGGTCCCGAAGAGTATTGTGTCGGATAGAGACCCGCGGTTTACATCCGAGTTTTGGGGTAGCTTGCAGGAGGCTTTGGGGTCCAAGCTGAGGTTGAGTTCAGCTTATCATCCTCAGACTGATGGTCAGACAGAGAGAACCATCCAGTCTTTGGAGGATCTTTTGAGAGCTTGTGTGTTAGAGCAGGGGCATCTTCCACTGATTGAGTTCACCTATAATAACAGCTATCATTCGAGCATTGGGATGGCTCCTTTTGAGGCCTTTGTATGGGCGGAGTGCGAGAACTCCTTTGTGTTGGCATGAGTCCCGGTGAGAGTGTTGTTCTTGGACCGAGTTGGTTAGGAGACTACGAGAAGGTGAAAATGATCGGAGAGAAGATGAAAGAGTCTCATAGTCGGCGAGAAAGTTATCATGATAAGAGGAGGAAGGACTTGGAGTTTCAGTGGTGAGCATGTGTTCTTGAGGTCACGCCTATGGTAGTGTTGGGCGTGCTCACGAAGGCAAAGAAGTTAACTCAGAGGTTTATTGGACCGTACCAAATCACCGAGAGGTTGGAAAGGTTGCTTATAGGGTGGCCTTGCCGCCTAATCTTCGAACTTGCGATGTTTTTCACGTGTCACGGCCTTGGAAGTATATTCCAGACCCGTCTCATGTGATTCACATGGATGATGTGGAGGTACGTGAGAACCTCACTGTGGAGACTATGCCAGTGAGGATTGAGGATAGAGAAGTGAAGGTGTTGAGAGGGAAAGACATTGCCTTGGTCAAGGTAGTGTGGTTGGGAGGCTCTTTGGTGAGAGTATGACTTGGGAGGCTGGAAAGCAAGATGCGGAGTCCTATCGAGTTATTTGACTCGGTATGAATTTCGAGGACGAAATCTCTAAGTGGGGAGAGTTGTAACACCCCAAATAATTTAATTAAGAAATTGATTAAATTGTTTAAGTGTTGCACTATTTTAATTATATCAAATTATAATATAGTGTTTTATAATTTGGTATTTTATTTAATTGAAGGGAGTGGTATTGGAGATCTGGGAGCTGCAGAGATTGGCCCAGGCCCAAGCCCAATGACTTAGGCTCCTAGGAGTAGTGCAATTCGCACCACTTTGCAAAGAAAGAAAGAAACGAATAGAGAGAAGAGAAGAGAGAGGAAGCGGCGCTAGAACCACAAGGAGAAGAGAGAAGCTTACGCACAAGAGGAGAAGAAGGAAAAGGAAGGAGGCATTTATTCTTTGTGGTTTTTGGTGGTGACTCGGAGAAAGGAGCGTTTCTACGGTGAATTTGAGGTGAGGGGAGTCTCACTCTATAATAGAGGAGATAATGGGTATTATATCTATCATAGAAATTTTGTTTTGATGTTAATTGATGATTGCGTGATGATTGATTCCTTGAATTTGATGAAATTGTTGGTAAAAATTGGTTTAGGCGTGAGTTAGGGTTTTGTAATGTATGAATTTGTGATTTTGATGTTAATTGATGATTTGAGCATGCAATTGGTTGTTTGATTATGCAATTAGGAGTGTTAGAAGGATTATTGGGTGAATTGGTTTGGAAGATTTTGAGAAAATTGGGGTTTTGGAGTTTGGGGCGCCAAGATGCTAGGATTCAGCGCCACAGTGTATGCATTCACAGAGCTAAATTTAGAGTTTGTGCGAGAATGCTTGTGCGGGCGCCACATTGTTGGGAAAATGGCGCCACATGCCTTTATTCATGTCTTTGGAATGTGTTCTGTGCGGTGTGTTCTGCCGCGCGCCAAGTTCTTTGGGAAAATGGCGCCACGTGCAATTTGTTTGTGTGTTGGGTGCGTGTGTGCCGATGGTGAGGCGCCAAATGTTGCCCAGGGTGCCCGAGAATGGCGCTGTGTCACCAGATGCTTGATGTGCAGGGTGAGTGAGTTCTTTGCTGGGCGCGAATGTGGGTATTTTGGGCCCGGGGTGCAACTTACATTTCTAAACATATTTCCTCGTGCAAATTTTGTATTCACACGCTTGACTTTCTATTTCAAGTGTTTTGGCTCAGTGGTTTTACTGTTTGCGGTGTTATTTTGAAAATGTCCCGTGGGGCTCGTTTTGTGTGTGTTTTGGGGCTGGGAGTGAAACTTACTTTTCTAGGCATATTTCATTTGTGCCAAATTTTGTGTTTACACGCCCAAATTCATTTTTAAACATTTTTAGCTCGGGTGGTTTTGGTTTTGAAAGTGTTGGGTGAGTTGGTCACAGGGGCGCCAAATTGTCTTTGCTGTGTCTTAGTTTGTGTCCGCAAACGTATGCAGTTTTGTGTCTAGGTCTGTGTTGCCCGAGGGCGCCAGTTGCTAGGAAAGTGGCGCCCGGTCATTGTGTTGCCACGAGCGCCAAAATCTTGAGTTTACGGCGCTTAGTCTTTGTGTTGCACGAGGGCGCGAATGTGGGGAAAATGGCGCCTAGTCTTTGCCAAGTGCCTAAGAGGGTCTTTGTTTTGGTCCCTAGGTGACAGATTTGGTCCCTAGATGATTGTTTTAGTCCTAAATGGTGGTTTAGGTCCCCGAGTAAGGTTGAGTACCCTAGAGGAGAATAGTCAGGTGGGACATAATGGGGTTGAGGGTTTATAATGAAGTGATTGAGCATGCTTGGGAGGCATAGCCGGAGGGCTATAAAATGAGATTAACACCGAGGTAAGAGTAATGGGTGTATTGAGTACATTTGAAATGATGTTTGTGATGTACATGGAGTCTCATGCATACATTGGGTCGCATGATCGTAGAGCTTATAAAATGACCGTGAAGCTTTGAGAGCGGCCGGGGCCTTATAAAATGATTGTGAAGCTTTGGCGGCGGGGCCTTATAAAGTGATTGTGAAGCTTGAGGCGGCGGTGGGCCAATGGTACCACATGCATACCGACATTGCATACATTCCCATTAGTGCATGAATATTGTTGATGATGTTTGGCGTGTTTGAGTGTCTTTGTAAACTATGCTTATATATTGCTTTTTATCACTTTTATTATATAGTTCGAGACTCACCCTTACATTTGTTATTTACCACGGTAGTCGGGAGTGAGGGCTTTCTACCTTCACTACTCCCCGAGTCGATCTGCTCGATACGTAGCACCTAGGGGCCTGGGTTTTAGACTGTTGTTACTGTTTTGCTCCTTGTTGAGCCTTTATGTATTTGTTTTGATATTCTTTGGATTAAATTGAGATAACGATTATTTCCATTGCATTATGTGAAACTATATTTCTATGAGTTTATCTACTGGTGTTACGTATTCGGTTTTGTTTAAGAGAAAGAGTTGTAACGCTCCATTTCATTGAGTATTAATTTATGTTATACTATTAGTGTCTTTGAATGACTATGGTTAAAGCGTGGTTCGCCACTAAGGCTAGAATTTCTTTATTTGGTGTATTTACAAGGGCATCAGAGAGAGCCTTGCAAAGGTGGCCAATGCTGTTGCAAGTAGTATCGATTACTCCGAGTAATCCCATAGTCAGCCAGTTCACTATTTTATAACACACTAAACTAAAAGATGACCAGAAAAGATTTTTGTATACTCTGATTTTTGATTTAAATTACCGGGTAGAAATGGGGTGTTACAGTAAATGCGTGTGTTGAGCTGTTTGAGATTGTATTTGTGTTGTACATGGAGTCTCATGCATACATTTGGCTGCGGTCGTAGAGCTTATAAAATGAATTGTGAAGCCTGAGGGCGGCCGGAGGGCCAGAGTCATGAGGACTCCATGATTGATGAGAATGCCGGAGGGCAATATTGAGAACGCCGGAGGGCAAATGGTACCACATGCATGATTACATTGCATACATTCTCATGAGTGCATGAATGCTATTGAGTGATTATTGGTGTGTTTGATGTTGCTATGAACTGTGATTGTATATATTGCGTATTACCACCTTTATTATATAGTTCGAGACTCACCCTTTCTGTTGTTGTTTACCACAGGTAGTCACGAGTGAGGGCTTTCTACCTTCACTACTCCCCGAGTCGATGCTCGCTCGATACGTAGCACCTAGGGGTTGGGGTTTTAGACTGTTATTGCTTTGTTTTGCTCACTGTTGAGCTTTCATATATGATTCTCTATGTATTACTTGAGATGTAACTTTGATTTCCGCTGCATGTTATGAGATTGTTTATCACGTGATTTATGGTGTTACGTATTTTGATTATGTTTATGAGATGAATTAACTGTTGAATGTTTTAAGAGAGATGTGTGACGCTCCATTTAATGAAGAAATGATTTTTATACATTCTGATTTTTAATTTAAATTACCGGGTAGAAATGGGGTGTTACAGAAAGCATTCTCGCGAAGTCGATCATATTCGGGGGCGAGAGAATCTGAGTCGTTCTTATCTTTGCTCCCAACGCAGTTGGTAGATCAATTGACCCAGCAATTTAACCAGAGATTGAACGAGCAGGCGGAGCAATATGCACGACAACTGGAAGAGCAAGCTAGGATCATTGAGGAGCCTTGGCTCTTTGGCGAGCTAGGATCATTGAGGAGCCTTGCTCTTGAGCAAGCTAGGAGAACGAGGCGTTTTGGCGATTTGATGGCTCGAGATGAACCATCGCTTCGAGCGATCATCATCATCATCATCATCATCATCACATATGGCTTCCTACCACCGCGATCTTGGCCTCGGTATCCTCCACTTCCTCGGCGGTATCTACAAACGTACTCCCGGCCCCATTATTCTCAAAGATATCCCCAGCAGTATCCACCTCAGTATCCTTCCCAGCATCCTCCCGGCACTGATCCACCACTCCAAATGCAATGATATCCATCGATATCTTCCCAAAGACTGATCACCACCTCAAGGCGGTAACTGTATCAACCCAAAGAAGAATCACCCCATCTCTTCAATAATAATATTGATCTAAATTATAGGGCGTTAGAGGCTTGTTTGTTCGGTGATGATCAACCAGCACGAGGTGATAACTATTATCACAGAGATGACTCGGATGAGCACGCACCTTAGTAGCTTTATATTTGATTATGTATGTTTATTATTATGGATATCGAGTGATTTGTTGGATTTTAATTTATGGATGTTTATTATTTGGTTGATTATGAATGTTTTTTTTTGTTGATTATGGATGTTTATTATTTGGTATTTGAGTTTTTAATTTAAATATGCTATTTATATTTTTAATTTAAATTTATTTATTTTAAAAACATTTTATTTGGTTATCACTATTTTAGTTTTTAATTTAAATATGTTATTTATATATTTTATTTAAAATTTATTTAATTATAAAAATGTTTTTTCAAATTTTTAAAATGTTTTTAAATTTTTTTAAAAAAATGTATTTTTAGTGATTTACTTTGTATTTTTGTAATGGATTTGTTAAAAAAATATATATATATATATATTTTTTTGGCGGATCTATATGTATTAGCGGCGGATTCTTATAAAAAAAAGTTATTTTTGGCGGAAAAATCCCCCAAAAAGCGCAAAATTCATAGGAAAATCTTGGGAAATCACGCGCAAATTCCCATAAAAATCCGCGGAAATGACTTAAAATCCGCGGAAAAGTACGGGCGGAAATTCCGCCGGAAATACGTTGCCACCACCCTTTTACCGGCGGAAAAATCCGCCGAAAACACCTGTATTTGCGGCGGAATTGGGTGTTTTTTGGCGGAAAAATCCGCCAAAAAATCCCATTTTTCTTGTAGTGATCGTCGTTTGAGTGGTGAAGATGAAGCGTAAGATGAATCTTCTTCCCCAGAGCCGTCTATATCCCTAAGAAGTGCCCTAGGTTCTTCTCTTCCTCGTCTTCTCGGGGGAGAGCGATGATAATGACGTCGATTTGGAGGAGAACGATGTCGCCTTGAGTTCGATGGAGTGTCTTGGCGGTTCGGGCTCTTCTGCTGGGTTAATCCGTGGAGCATATCGCTGTGGAGAATTCCGATCTGCGATATCTCGAGCTTGGTATCCTGCAATCTCGGCTTCCAGCTCCGAGATACGGAGACTCCTAGCTTGAGATGCCTCATTATGTTGATTCGAAATTTGGACTAGGCGTTGTAAAGTGTCCACCGGTGCGGGGATGGCGCGGGAGGTGAAGAAATCGGGTGGCCGATCCTCTGTTATTGACATTACGATCTGAAACCGATTGGGTTACTGCAACTCCGCTTCGGGTTCCTTCTTCCCGAGATCGGATGACACTTGCTATCCAAGCGCCCGGTTCTAAACTTCGGGGTCCATGATTTGATCAAAAGAAAAAAATGGGTGAAGATTTTTGAATTGGAAACTCCCACTGTGGTCGCCAATGTTCTGTACCGTATCTATGGATATGTTAAGTCCGAGATAGTAGGTAGGTTATAAGGTTCTTGATCAATATTGGTAACGTCCGAGCTGAGGTTGGGTGTACACACCACGATCCTCCTCCGATGCTAAAGTCGATGCGATGAGAGTTAATGCAAATATATGTGTAATTAATGCGTACCTCTCTCTTTGGAATAAATGCAGTATTTATAGGTTTAGGAGGCACTTGGGTGTCATTATCTGAACCGTTGGTTATGGAGGCGCATGGTGGGCTGTTGGATGAATGATTATGGGCCTTGGCTTTTGAAGGCCCATTCAGTTTGGCCTTTTGAGCGGAAGGGGGTGTGAATATCATGTGCAGAATTTCTCCATAACAGTATGGGAAAATTTAGTTTTTAACGGTGAATTAACATAAAATCCTCATATCAAGTATAGCAGGCAACTCCTTGTTGGCGAAGTATCTTGAGAAAGTGCATTCACTCACTAAATCTTCAACGCTTTTGATTAACTAAACTATGTACCCTGGGAACAGAACACCAGGGAAGATATCTTGTCCAAACTAGCAAGTACAAAGAAACCTAGTAATAACCACACTGTCATAAAGGAGACTCTTAACATGTCGAGTATTGAAGCCGTAGAGGTAAATCACATCCACTATAAATATAAACAATCAGCCCACTATCAAAAATACCAAATTATCCATTGCTTTTATCTCAATCCTAGGGATAAAAATGTCATTTCAAATTTTTTCCTTTCACTTTTTTACCCTCACTCTTCTCACTCTTTTACTCTACTTTTCTCTTTCATCTTTCTCACTCTTTCCACTTCTCTCTACTATCAACATAATCAAACAAACCACTACCAAAAATATTTTTTACAAAATTAGTTTTTTGTAAGAAATCAGTAATTACATAAAATTAATTAAATTTATATTAAATCATAAAATTTACTATTTACTATAATCTACTCAAACTACTAAACCCAATTAATTTAACCACTACTATTTGTCAACAAAAGTGATACCACTGGCAAATATTTCAAAAATATTTTTCCTAAAAAAATCAATAATTAAATCTCATCCACTTTTTTTGTGAGACACACGGAAGCAGCAACGACAATGTCAACGGAAGCGCCAACGAATGCGCCAACGAGAGTGGCAAAAAGTAGTAAAAGCTTCCTGCTGCCTGTCACACTGACGCGCGCAGACAATTTTTTTAAAAAAAATACTTTATTTTTAAGTTTATTTTGTCTACAAAATCAGTAATTAAATAAACTTAATAAAATTAATATTAAATCATGTATTTACTTTAATTTACTCAAAACTACAAAATTCAATTAAGTTAACCACCACTGATAGTTAAAATAAGCGATAACGCTAGCAAAAATTCAAAATTATTTTTCCTAAAAAAATCAATAATTAAATCTCATCCAGTTTTTCGTGAGACACACGAGAGAAGCAACGACAATGCCAACGAGAGCGCCAACGAAAGCGCCAACATGAGCGCCAACAGGAGCGACAAAAAGCAACAAAAGTTGGCTACTGCCTGCCGCACTGACGTGCGCAGACAATTTAAAAAAAACACTTTGTTTTTAAATTTATTTCTTCTACAAAATCAGTAATTAAATAAACTTAATAAAATTAATATTAAATCATGTAGAATTTATTATTTACTTTAATTTACTCAAAACTACTAAATTCAATTAATTTAACCACTACTAATAGTCAAAATAAGCGATACCGCTAGCAAAAATTCAAAATTATTTTTCATAAAAAAATCAATAATTAAATCCATCAACTTTTTACGGGAGCAGCAACGGGAGCCCCAATGGAAGAGCCAACGGGAGCGCCAATAGGCGCGCCAACGGGAGCGCCATTATTTTAAGAAGATACCGCCATTATTACACCTCATTTTCTTTTTTCCTAATTTTTACTCTATTATTTATATTATAAGATGGTATCGACTTCTTTTTTAAAACTTTTTGCAACACAACTATTTTAATAAATTTGAAATATCGTGTTTTATGAAGTTTTTCCTTTTTCTTTTATTACTTTTTGCAACTTTTAACGTATTAATAATTATATAGAAAATTATTGCAAATACAGTATCACCCGTGCGTATGCACGGGTAAAATACTAGTGGTTATTATAAATAGAGCTGGAGTGAACTCAAGCTAAAGGCAATAAGGCTAAGTGGCTTTTAAATTACATTGTCGATTGCCTAACATATTTTTCTAAAAAGAAATGAGTTTAAAGTTTTTGTTATTGTGAACCGGATTAAACCGTTTGAACCCCGATTTTGCCAGGTTTTCCGGTTTTGTAACAAAGCGGTGGGTCATTTGCACGGACATAGGTCCGTCCCGAACCGACCGGTTCGGTTTTGATTACCTTGCTCGGCCTTTATACGTGGAGACGGGAAGAAAGAATGGCATGCATAGTTTTTACGTTAGCGAGAAAAAGTAAAGCAACCTCGTTATGCGTGTCGATCAAAATTACTTGGACCACGATTGATTGCGATCGAAATTGATTGCGATCTACAACAGATTAAACACTTTATATCCACTAGATCTATAAATTAGGAGATCCTGGCCATCCTTTTTTTCTTTTAAAAAAATAAATAAAAATCATTTTGGGAGAGAGATAGAGTAAGGCTACTGCAGAGAATCACAATCAAATTACTTCCACTCCCACCCTAAATTCACATAGTTTTTGTCTTTAACACGGTATATCCGAAAGAAGCAAAACACGGGATTTAGTTGTAAGTGTCAAGTGTCAACACTATCTTAGTATCTTACTGTACCAAAAACAAATCACTTTGGGAACTAAATAACCAGATTCATCAAAGCGATATTATACAGATGAATCACGGTTTTTGATTCTTAGAGATGCATTGCCTACTGCTCCATATTTTGTTATCCCATATTACTATCGGTTGTGTGGAACAATAAATGAACTTTAACCGATTCGAAGTCATAAACCACCCATGAATCCGGTGGTATTTTATCGATGTGTCCACCATTCTTAGACACTGAGACACACACATAATAGAGAAGGTTATAAGCGGTTCCATAAACCAGAGTAAAGAAATTATGTTAATTTAACATAAGAATTGGATCACATACGTCATTGATGGTGGAATTACGAGTCGTCTCTTTTCTCCAACTCGCATGCTTGAGGACCATGAAAATATAAAATTAAATGCATGTGAGACAGTGTAGCTCAATAGGTTGTAGAGAAAGATTACATTTCAACAATAATAAAGCCGGAATCAAGGAAAATAACAAGGACAAAATGTTTAAATGACTACCTTCAAGGCCAATATCCCAACCTTCAATGACTTCTCCTTTACAAAAAAGTAACGCCGATTGTAAGAACATAGGAGTTATATCCGGTAATAATAGGTTTTGCTATATGGTTTTACCAAGGCGGAATTTGAAAGGAGCTTGACGACATTTGACTCAAATACCACTCCATTTTCCTTCAACTTGCGATTATAATGGATCTTTGATCGCAACCAAACCATAAACCAAACAAATCAAATCTACAAATGATGTTTGTCTTCAAATAGGTAGTCGCTAATCATTCAATAGAACTACCTTTTCCCTAATCTGACAATTTTCCCACCTTCCTCATCCCCATCTCTAGCTCTTGAACAACTAGCCCATTTGAGAATGTCCTAACTTGGGAAGGCTTTGCATCTGCCGTATTATTTCCATCCTCTTTTATCATCTCACTACTTCCCTCGACAGATTGGAATGAACACGAAATATATGAAGGAATGCTACTGTAAGATTACGTAACTGTAATATGTATTCTCTTCAAATAGTAGTAGTGAGTACAATTCTGATATCAACTTGAGTATATTCAACTATGAGAATGTAAATAAGCATAAAAGGGAAATCGGGTTCAGAACTTTCCCAGGAAATGGATGAGATGCAGACGGTTAGAGGAGAGAGAGAATAGTATCAATTCATATCTTTTCATGCCAAAAGTGTGACCTCAATTCTGATTTTATCCCACCACAAAATCCTTCAACCGTGTGTTTGGCGCCCTCACTCTAACACTTGCACGCCTATTCTCCTTTGCCATGTCATCAAATTCCTCTGACGTGGCATGCTGACTTGTTACATCACCCTCCCCTTTAAGAACAATCTTGTCCTCAAGATTAAAAAGAGAACTTCTCACGCATACATGACACATCCATCCATGTAGCAGCTGTGATATCATTATCCTCCCACAAGATAAGCACTTGTTGAACTAATGTATCACCCCTCTTCACCATTCTTGACTTGAGCACACTCTTAGGACCCAGGATTGGACCTATATCGATGGTCGTGAGAGGCAATGGTAAATCTGGCTCCAAATTATCACCCTTGAACAATTTGAGTTTGTGAAATGTGGAATCTGGGTGGATTTTAGTTTGTATCAGGAAGGTCAAGCCTATATGCCACTTGACCAATTCTTGCTTTGCTACTTTGAAGGGACCAAAGTATCTCATAGAAAGTTTCTTATTCTTCCTCAGAGCAAGCCGAATTACATGCGTAGGGTTGTAATTTTACTAACACCATGTCACCAATATTCAACTGCAGATCCCTACGTTTCTTATCAGCCTGCATTTTCATCCTTTGTTGCGCCTTGTGCAAATTGTTACCTGCATCTTTGCATAACGAGTTCTTTACGCCAACAAGTCGATCACTTCAACGGGATCATTGGCCAGAACTAGCGGGGCCAATTAAAGTTTGGTGGTTCCCTTCCATACAATGCTCTGAAGGGAGACATGCCTAAACTGTAATGGAAAGCTGAATTATACCAAAATTCTGCCATAGCTAACAGTTTATGTAACGCCCTAAAATAATTTAATTATTTATTTAATTAAGTTATTTGAGGGATTACAATATTTATTTAAATTGAGTAATAATGTTGTAATTAATTTTATTGCAGAGGGGGTCTAACTAAGTAACTAAAGGGGTGCAATTAGGGCCCAAGCCCATAAGTGACCCGAGCCCATCCCTAATAACCCCAAAACCCTAAGAGGATCTCATTCACACTAATCCAACTAGAAACAGAGAAAAGAATTCGAGAGGGAGAGAGTGAAGTGCAGAAGCACAGACATAAGCAAGGAAAGGAGAAAGGGAGAATTTCTTCTTCTCAAGCTTCATAGGTAATGCTTTGGATCCTTTCTTTTCTCCATTCTTCTTCCTTTTATTTCTAGTGTGTGATTCCAATTCCTCTTTCCTGTTTTCTGCTCCTCCTTGGGTTCAAAGAAGAGAGAGGAGCCACGGTTTTGAAGGAGAAAAAGGGGAAGCTTGCTCACGTTGACTTTCCTTGGTGTTGAGTTCGAATTTTTGGGCTTTTCCAGGTATGGGGGCTCTTCTTTATGCCTATAATAACTCTTAAGATTAGTATTATGTGTAGGTTAGGTTGTAGTGATGGAGATTGGGAAATTGTTGAATTGATGTGCTAAGGAAACCTTGTTTGATTTGTTTTGTTGAATTGTTGTGTTAAGGAAACATTGCTTGAATTGTTTGTTGAATTGTTGTGTTAAAGGAATGTCATTAGATTGAATTGTTGTAATTGTTGTGATATTGCCTTGTTTAGTGAATTGAGTGTTGTGGTGAAATATGTTGGTAATGTACTTAATAGAATTGTGCCTTTGGGGTGCTTGATTTATTGCCTCAATGATGAGTTAAGAATAGATGTGTTGGTGAGGCACTTGATGAAATGTAATTTGAGTTGGTGTTGGGGTGGGTATGGATCAATTGAGAGAATGTGAGGATAATTATGTTGTTGGGAATGAGAGAATGTGAGGTGGGTGGTTGGTGTCTACAGCACAGCGCCAAGTGAGCGCCAATGTCTTTGTGTCTTGTGTGTGCGTGTGTGATCGTGTCTAGCACAGCGCCATCCTGTGGCGCCAAGTGCGATCTTGTGTGCGTGTGTTGTGTCTAGCACAGCGCCATCCGAAGCGCCAATGTGCTTTGTGTGCGTGCGTGTCTTTGTGTGTTGTGAGCGCCAAGCGAGCGCCACTGCGATGGCGTTGCGCGGGTGTGTGTCTAAGGCACGGGGGCGCCATTTAGGCGACCTTATGCGCCTAGGTGAGTGATGGGACCGTGTGATCCCTAGAGCGTTAATTTGGACATGGTGTGTGTGTTTGGCCTTTGAAATGTTAAGTTAGTCCTCGTGTGTGCGTCTTGTGTAATTGTTGCGTTAAAAATTATTAACTTAGGACTACCAACCGAGTTGTGAATAAGTGGAGATGTGAAAGCGGGTGGGACTTGATCTAAGCGGTGTGGTGTTTAAGAATTATATATAAGCGTCAATGATGTTGCGTTGAGAATTTTAAGCGGTGATTTAAATATACTATTGCGGTGCATTACCATTGAGTTACATAATCATGTGCATAAAGCGGAGTGTAGGCTTGACCAAAGCGATGTGGTGGCTTCCGGCCAAAGCGGTGAGTGCCTCCGAGGCAATATTGTGGTGATGAAGGATCCTCATGCATGTGCATACATGCATACATATATAGATATTCATACATATACTAACGATGTTTTGCGATGACTATAACTTGGAATGAATTGTGAAATAATGACGTAGGTTGATGATATTATGAATTGTTGTGAAATAGTGCCTCTTACTGCTTTCCTTATCATAATGCCTATCTTAATTGTTATTATTTGTGTAAAAAGACTCACCCTACTGCTTTATGTTGCCTCGAATGCCGGCAACTTGCAGGTGACCGCGTGTGAAGGCCCTCTCTTGCCTTTGATAGTAGTGTGTCCAGCTCTGATATGTAGCACCGGGGGAGGGACGTCTTAATAATTTTATTTATATTCGGATTGTATTAATTTGTCATTGGTGATGTACCAATTATGTTTTAATATTTATGATGTGCTGTAAACTAAAGCAGGAGCTTGTGGGCCCGTCCCCGTACTATTGTGGTATATATCGTGCTATTTAATATTGACTTAATGTCACTTGACTGAATGCCTGATTGTTTGTTTTTAAGCGTTGAAATGTGACACTTTCTTTCAATTATTTTTTAAACTCTGAAAATAAATATTAAATAATAGTTAGTTAGAAAGGGGGTGTTACATTAGTGGTATCAGAGCTGAAGTTGGTTTGTCCGACCAAGTGTCTAGTAGGTTATGTCTGTTATATCTAACTCTGTTCTTCTGTGTAGAAATCTGATTTGATGGCGAGACGCGATGATCTTTGCTCTGTTCTTTGCTCTTCGCAAGCCATAGCTCAAGCCGTTGGGAATCAACACAATGCGGCGATGTTAATGCTCGTAACTTAGCAACGCGTTCGGAGGAAACTCCACCCACCTTCAAGGGTCGGTATGACCCCGATGGAGCCTTGGCATGGTTAAAGGAGATAGAGCGGATCTTCCGCGTCATGGAGTGTACTGCTGCCCAGAAAGTGAAATTGGGGACCCATATGCTAGCAAGAGGAAGCGGACGACGGTGGTTGGGAATGTCGCGAAGGTTGGAAAGTCTTTGGTGAGGAAGTTACTTGGGAGGTTTTCTGAGAGAGAGTTCAAGAGAAAGTATTACCACGAGGATGTGCGAGCTAAGAAGGAAGTGGAGTTCTGGAGTGAAGGTGGGAAATAAGGCGATGGCCCGAGTATGCCGCCAAATTTGAGGAGTTGGCCAAGTTGCGTCCTTACTATGCCAATGATCTTTGAGTCGGAGTTCTCCAAGTGTGTCAAGTTCGAGAGTGGTGCATGCATGATATATAAAGCGATTGGGTATCGGGAGATTCGGGATTTTGCTAGATTGGTTGATAAGTGTAGGATCTATGAGGAAGAGCAGATTCTGCTGCTTATAAAGTTTGTGAAGGAAAAGAGGAACTCTCGGTTTAGAGGAAAACCCTATGATGTTCTTTGGAGGTAAAAGCAAGTGGAAACGAGTCTTTGGTCGGAAGCCAAGTGGGAGGTGCCCTCAGAGTATTGTGTGTTATACACTTAGAAGCTGGTCACAAGAGTAATGAGTGTCCGAGGCCAATTGTTTCAAGTGTGTCGGAAGAAGGGCCATAAAGCCGCATAGCTGTGAAAAGAAAGGGATTGTGTGCTATAATTGTGAAGAGGTGGGGCATGTGAGTGCCAATTGTCCTAAGCCCAAGAGGGAGAAAGCTAGGGGGAAAGTGTTTGCACTAGCAGGAGCCGAGAATGCTAACGAGATTCGAGGTACTTGTCTTATTTTTGGTACTCAGTTGGTTGCTATAGTAGATCACAGTCTGCTACTCATTTTCATTGCTTCATTATGTCTTTGAAAAATTGGGTCTTAAATTGTCTTCTATGATGAGGAGATGGTTATTGATACTCCAGCTAAGGGCTCAGTAACCACCTCCCTAGTGTGTGCTAAGTGTCCTCTGTCAGTCTTCGGCAGAGATTTTCTTGTAGACCTTATTTGTTTACCTTTGGAGGGATTAGACGTTATCCTTGGTATGGGTGGTTAGTTGACAACCATGTACATATTAATTGTTTCAATAGATCGGTGAGTTTCCTTGTCCACGAAGGGAAGAATGCATTTCTTTGCTCTTTGGTCAATTCACGTAGGTTAATGAGGAGGAAGTTCATCTATTTGCCTTGATGGCGTCTCACATCTGTTGAGAGTCAAGATATCATTGAAGGATTGAAGGTGGTGTGCGAGTTTAGGAGGTATTCCTGATGAGATTAAGTGTTCCGCCCGAGAGAGGAGGTTGAATTCACTATTATCTTGTGCAGGCATGCGAGGCACGTGTCTATGGCACCGTCTGGGATGTCGGCGTCTGAGTTATCCGAATTGAAGAAACAATAGAAGAGTTACTTGAGAAGAAGTTCATAAGGCCTAGTGTGTCGCCCTGGGAGCACCTGTGTTGTTAGTGAAGAAGAAGGATGGGAGTATGAGACTTTGCGTAGACTATAGACAGTTGAACAAGGTGACAATCAAGAACAAGTATCCGCTCCCGAGGATTGATGACCTGATGGATCAGTTGGTGGGTGCTAAGGTGTTTAGCAAGATCGATTTGAGGTCGGGTTATCACCAAATCAAGGTAAAGGATGATGACATTCAGAAGACGGCTTTCAGAACTATATATGGGCACTATGAATATTCTGTAATGCCATTTGGCGTTACCAACGCACCCGGGGTGTTTATGGAGTACATGAACCGTACCTTCCATAGTTACTTGGATCGTTTTGTGGTGGTATTTATAGACGACATTTTGATTTATTCCAAGACGGAAGAAGAACACGCAGAACACTTGAGGTTGGTGCTAGAGGTGTTGAAAGAAAAGAAGCTTTTGTAGAAATAAAAATCTCTTTCCATGTTTTGATGATACAAACTTAAGTAAAGAGTTAAGCTTTCTAATCTTATTATGATTTAACAAGTTTTCAATCAAGTGTGTTAAAGAACAGGGAATAAGTTTCATAGCAAAATTCTTGGCCTTACAAAATAAACCAAGTGGTTTTCAAAGATAAAATGTGCCAAAAGAAGGTTACCTACAAAAGGGTACCTTACGAGAAGGTTGAATCTGAAGGTTAACCCATCGAGAAGGTTGATTGCGAAGCTTAAAAGATAAAGTAACTTTCTTGAAGGTTGGTGAAAGTCAAGCGAGAAGGTTGACTAAAAGTCAACACAAGGTTGACCAATAGTCAGCGAGAAAGTTTGATTGAAGTCATGAAGGTTGAATTACTTCTTAAAGAGGTTGAGAAGGTTAAGTGTTCAAGAAGGTTAAAAGAGAATTCAAGATTTCAAGCTTCTGTTTCTGGGAAACATACTCATGCTCAAATTCTTGATTCAATATGCATCAAATGAATATTCAAGGAATGGAATATTGTAAAATAATTATCCTAGAAAAAGAGGAACTACTTGATCTTTGATGTATCTCAAAAAGCATGTTTGTTCATGTTGTAAAAGCCTTAGAAGCTTGATTTAAATTGTATAAAGCATTATGTAATACATGAACAGGAAAAGAAGTGACAGAAAGGAAGAAAAGGAAGTAGAATGCTGACATGAAGTGACCTTATGGAAAGATAAAGCACAAAAGGTTGCTTGAGGAAGGTTGAAGAGCTACTAACTAAAGCTCAAAATTCATCATTACCTACCTAAAAGCTACAACAACTTCCAACGGCTCTTTCCTTCTTTCCAACACCATATTTGATTCAAAGTCTATATAGAGGGTCTGCTCTACTCAAATGCAGACCATGAGTTGATATTGGAACCTTCAAGTCAAGCTTCTAAACGAAATCCAACCTTCTCATCCACACTTCAAGCTACTACAAGTTCGAGAATTGGGAAATACTATCTTGAGTGTGTGCTTGCTTGTTATGCTCTTTGAAACACATTGTATTTATCTATCAACAAGCTCTTAAATCATCCCAAACCCAAACCCCTTCTTGTAAGAAGTATTGTGTAAGTTTCTCAACAAACTACCTAGTGAGAGGTGAGTGTTGTTGGTGATTCTAGTTGTAAGGTTCTCAACAAACTACCTAGTAAGAGTTGAGTGGTCTTTGGTGATCCTAGTTGAAAGGTTCTCAACAAACTACCTAGTGAAAAGTAAGTGTTGTTGGTGATCCTAAGGAAATACCTTTAGGAAACTAGAAGAGAGTTTTCTAGTAGGTTGAGACAGACTTGGTGAAGGCTGTGTAAGTTAGCACTTTTCTTTTGTGTGTGATCAAAAGTGAGTGGAGGTGAAAAGTCTTTGGCGGTTGAAGCTAAAGCAAGTGTAAATCTATTTGGAGAATAGTGGAAACTCTCACGTGGGCGTGGGGAGAGGAGTAGCCACAGTTTTGTGAACCTCTATAACTCTCTTGTGTTATTTTACGCTTTACTTATCATTTGCTTTAAGCGTCTAACAATTGCAAAGTTAAATCCACCAACCTTACAAGTCAAAATCTTAATTTTAAATAAGCTCAACTTTGATCATCTTTTGAAAACTACACTCTTTGCGAAAAGAAAAGACATCTAAAATCATCAAAGTTAATTATCTTTCCTCTTTGTCACATTTGCTTGTTGTTTGTGCAACTAACATTCAACCTTCCGATATCCAAGTTATCTTGAGAAATCATCTGAGAAGGTTGCGAGGAATTAAAAGCGAAAAGATAGCACAATTCAATCCCCACTTTCTTGTGCAAATTAGTCACTTCAATTGGCATCGAGCTCACCTCTAGAAGTGAGCACACTTTGCGGTGTGAGAGGAAAGATCTGGAAGAAGTGATGAGTCATCATTCCAACTCGTGATGTTCCTTCTGAAGGAGCTTGACAAAATAGACCACCGAGATTCAGCGGTGAACATTACTATTATTGGAAAGATCAAATGAGATTGTTCCTAGAATCTCAAGACAACGACATTTGGGGCATTGTTGAAGATGGTCCTTTTGAACCTACTACAACTCTTGATGATGGGACTACTCGACTAAACCAAGAAACACTGGACACTGAAGATAAGCGTATGGTACTTCTAAACTCTAAAGCTAAATTTTATCTAACATGTGCTCTAGGTAGAAGTGAATATGATAAAGTAGTTGGGAAAGAAAGCGCCAAGAAATGGGGATACATTGAAGGCTGCAGATGAAGGAGCAGGACCAAGTCAAAGAAGCAAAGATCAACCTTCTTATCCATAAATTTGAAACATTCAAAATGGAGGAGCAAGAAACAATTTCTGAAATGTTTAGCGATTCACAACAATAACAAATGATTTGAACTCTCTGCAGGAAATACCTACTCAAATCAAGCCAAAGTGAGAAAACTCTGAGATGCTGCCAAAGGTATGGAGACCTAAAGTGATTTGCTATAACGAAGCTAAAGATCTCTCTATTCTCAAAATAGAAGATCTACTTGGATCTCTAAAAGTACATGAACAAGAAATCATGGATGAACTTGACCCAAGAAGGTTAAAACTATTGCACTCAAAGCTTCTCAAAAATCTTCACAACCTTCTAAAGCTATGGCACTTAAAGCTCAAGAGGACACTCAAGAAGAAAGTGAAGATGATGAAAGTAACATTGATGATGAGGATGAAATGGCTCTAATCACGAAGGTTGAGAATATGGGCATTTAGAAAGAAAAATAACAGAAGACCCTTCTTCAAGAAAGATCAACCTAAAGGTGAAGGAACCAACAAAATCGATCCTGTATGCTATGAATGTAACAAACACGGACACTTGAGAAATGAATGTCCAAAGTTGAAAAGGAAGCAACAAAAGTTCACACCTAAGAAAAAAGGCTCTACTTGCAACATGGGATGACTCGGAAGAAACCAACTCGGACCATGATGAAGAGGCGCAAATTTTTGTCTCATGGTGACTCACGAGGAACCCTCTCAAATATTTCTGCATCAAGTATGGAATCAATCAACTCATGCTTCGTAGGAGATCTTGACCTAGAAGAGGTAAGCACTTCTAAATCACTAACTTGTGCTTCATGCAAAGATCTTGAACATGCTTTTGAAAACCTATTATCCGATTCAAACATTTTAGCCCAAAAATGTGTGATGTTCAAAAATCAACTTTTGAATTCAAAAGGGAGAATGAAGAGCTTCAAAAACAAAATGAATATTTGATAAGAACAGTTCAAACTCTTCAACATTCTCACTTTAAACTTTACGAACAACACAAACTTTTGAAAGATAAGGTCTTAGAGCAACCAAACCTTATACACTCGATCTTGAAAAACAAAATAACCTTCTCAAAGAAAAAGTGTCTGCTTTTAACTAAAGAATTAGCTATGTCTATACAGAATACTTTTGAACTACCTATAGAAAAACAAAGTGAGAAGAATCATAGGACTAGAAAGCCTAAGACAAAATGCACATATTGTAAACATTTTGGTCATGATATTTCTGTATGTTATAAAATGAAAAGAAAGCTTCTACGGGAAGAAAACTAACCATGAAGGACCCAAAAGATATTGGGTACCTAAATCATTACTAACATCTGAAAGCAGGAATGCCTCTTAGCATCCAAGAAAAAGCTGTGGTTCTTAGGCGGTGGATGTTCGAGGCACATGTGCGGGGAAAGAGATAAATTTCTCTCAATGGAGAGAATAGATGGAGGCTATGTCATCTTTGGCAATGATGATAAAGCTTGCATCAAAGGTATAGGTACTATAGGTAATTCTAAATCCCCTAAAATTAAGAATGTTCAATATGTAGAAGGTTTAAAGCATAACTTGTTAAGTATTAGTCAACTATGTGATAGTGGTCATAAAGTTTCTTTCAAATCGATAAATGTTTTATTAAAGAAATCTCCTCTGGTAAGGTCTTGTTTCTTGCATCTAGAAATAAAAATATATATAGCCTATGTCTTGATGAACTTTCTCAAGAAACTTGTCTTATGTCTTATGAAAATGACAAATGGATTTGGCATAGAAGAAGCTGGTCACATAAGCATGCAAACCATTTCAAAGCTTTCCAAAAAAGGAACTAGTCGGAGGACTACCAAAAATCAATTTTGAAAAAGATAGAGTGTGTGAAGCATGTGTTCATGGTAAACATGTCAAATCAAGTTTCAAACCTAAAAACATGATCACATCCCAAAGATCACTAGAAGCGCTTCACATAGACTTATTTGGTCCTACCAAAGCTGCTAGCCTCAATGGAAAAAGGTATGGTTTTGTAATTGTAGATGATTTCTCTAGATTCACATGGGTGCTATTCTTGAAAAACAAAGATGAAGCTTTTGAAGCATTCAAAGTGTTTCTAAAGAAAGTTCAAAATGAAAAAGGAACAAATGTTATTTACGTAAGAAGTGATCATGGGGAGAATTTGAAAACTTCTCTTTTCAAAACTTTTTGATGAAAATGGAATTACTCACAATTTCTCTTGTCCTAGAACTCCACAACAAAATGGAGTTGTAGAAAGGAAAAATAGAACTTTGCAAGAAATGGCAAGAACACTTTTAGAAGATTCAAAAATTGAAAAATATTTTTGAGGCGAAAAGTTTGTAAACCACGACTGCTATATTTTAAATAGAGTTTCCATTAGAAAAATTGTTGAGAAAACCCCTATGAAATTTGGAAAAATAGAAAACCAACCATTGCATACTTTCGTGTATTTGGTTGTACTTGTTTCATTTTGAATAACAAAGACAATCTAGGAAAATTTGATTCTAAATCGAGACAAAGGAATTTTTAGGGATATTCAACATCATCAAAGGCTTATAGAGTATATAACCTTAGGACTCAAACCGTAGAGGAAAGCATGCATATTGTATTTAATGAAACTAACAGTTCAAATGAAGTAATTGATGTTGATGAGATCAATCGAACAAGGAAGAAGAGTGCGAGAACATGAAAGCAGGTTGGAGAAGGATGAACCGGAAGCTTCATTCAACCTTCTCAACAATCAAATGAAGCTACTCAAGCTTCGATGAACCTTCTCAATTACCAAGAAGTTGGAGAATGGTGGTACACCATCCACAAGATCAAATTATTGGTAGCACTTGAGATCTGTTAGAACTAGAACTTCATTTAGAGACAATCTTTCTTTGGAATGGTCTTAATCTCTGAATAGAACCTAAGTCAATCAATGAGGCCATACAAGATCAATCATGGATAGAAGCAATGACTGAAGAACTCTCTCAATTTGAAAAGAATGAGGTATGGAACTTAGTAATACCTCCAAAAATCGATCTATTATAGGAACCAAATGGGTGTTGAAAACAAGCTAGATGAAAATGGTAAGGTGGTGAGAAACAAGGCAAGACTTGTTGCTCAAGGGTATAACCAACATGAAGGTATTGACTATGATGAAACTTTTGCTCTGTAGCAAGGTTAGAAGCTATTAGAATCTTACTTGCATTTCTTTGCACACAAAAATTTCAAATTATTTCAAATGGATGTTAAAAGTGCTTTTCTAAATGGCTTTTTAAATGAAGAAGTTTATGTCAATCAACCTCCTGGTTTTGTTGATCAAAAGAAACCAAACCATGTTTTTAAACTCACCAAAGCTCTATATGGGCTTAAGCAAGCTCCTAGAGCTTGGTATGAAAGGTTAAGTAACTTCTTGATCAAAAACAAATTTACAAGAGGAAAAATTGATACTACATTATTTAAGAAAACTCTTGATAAAGATTTGTTGATTGTTCAAATTTATGTTGATGATATTATTTTTGGATCAACAAATGAAAAATTATGCAAAGATTTTGGGAAACTTATGAAAAGTGAATTTGAAATGAGTATGATGGGAGAATTAAGTTTCTTTCTAGGGCTTCAAATTAAACAACTTGATGAAGGTATCTTTATTAGTCAAGAAAAATACATCAAAGATCTTCTCAAGAAATATAAGATGAATGAAGCTAAAGCCATGGCAACTCCTATGCATCATTCGTACAAATTGAGAAGGATGAAGAAGGAAAAACCAATTTACGAAAAGAATACGGGGGTATGATAGGTTCACTGTTATATTTAACTGCTAGTAGACCTGACATTGTGTTTTCAGTTGGCCTATGTGCTAGATTTCAAGTTTCTCCAAAAGAATATTCAGATACTTAGTGGGAACAACCAATCTTGGTCTATGGTATAAAAAGAATACTCATTTTGACCTAATTAGCTCTTTGTGATCTTGACTATCTTTGGTGATAGAATTGTGAGAAAAAGTACTAGTGGATCATGTCAAATTTTGGGGAATCCTTAATCTCTTGGTCTGTAGAAAACAGAATTCAATTGCATTATCAACTACTGAAGCAGAATATGTATCTGCTGCTGGTTGTTGTTCACAAATTCTATGGATTAAGAATCAATTGGAGGACTACTCTATAAGGTACACATGCACTCCCATTTATTGTGATAATACTAGTGCTATCAATTTATCAAAAAATCCCATCCAACACTCTAGGTCTAAACACATTGATATTAAACATCATTTTATCAGAGATCATGTTCAAAAGAAGGATGTGGAACTCATTTTTATTGACACCAAACATCAATTAGCTGATATATTTACTAAGCCTTTGTTAGAAGAAAGTTTTAATTTTATTAAAAAGGCTTTGCACATTTTAAAATGTCCTTAGGAGAAAAATATGTCAAAAACCCCAACCTTCTTAAGTCTTGAAGGTTAAGCTTGGAAAGGATCAAATTCAGAAGGTTGAATTTGAGAAGGATAAATTAAAGTCAACATTGGGGTCGGTTATTAAAGCAACTAAAAACTGTCTTCTATGACAGTTATGTCTTGTCATAACTGCAAAAATCAAGTCACAACGGCTAGTCTCTCTCTATCTCTATCTCTCTCTCTCTCTCTCTCTCTCTCTCTCTCTTTCACGCATGTAACACCCCCTTTCTAAACAACTATTATTTATATTTATTTTATCAGAGTTTTCAAAAATAAATTCATTGAAGGGAATGTCACATTCCGACGCTTACGAAATTTCCAACTTATAGTCACATAACACGAAAAACAATAAAACATTAATATGATACGCAGCACATTAGTTTAGGGACGGGCCCACAAACACCGGTTTTAGTTTACAGCACCAAAATGAAATACCTCCAACACAGCGGAAAATTATTAGTCTAGAATCATACTTAATACATCACCACGAATAGTCTAAAAACATAAAAATAGCAAATAAAGTAATACTACGCCCTTCCACAGTGCTACATATCGGAGTGACACGACTACTAGCAAAGGGCATAAGAATGCCTTCACTCGCGATTACTGCGATTCTGCGAGCATGAGAAGCAACACAAGCGATAGGGTGAGTCTTTTATACAAATAATAATAATTAGAATAAGCAGTATATATTGGTCAGGCAGCAGAACATCTAATCCACAACCACACAACGCGTTATAAGCACACATCATCATATTTATAACGCATTCACAAAGGTATAACCATCAAAGAAACATCAATAACATATGTATGTGTTTATGCATGTAATGCAACATGCATGAGGATCCTATCATCACCACAATTTGCCTTGAGGGCACTCATCGCTTTGGACCGGAGTCCCACGTCGCTTTGGCCGAAGCCTACACATCGCTTTATGCATATGCATCATGAGGCTCTATGTCAATGCACCACAAACACACATATTTCCACAACTTATTAGGCTCACCATTTTTCAGTTATTAACTCATCTCCATCTCACCAACAAATTAGCCTTGAGGGCTACACATCGCTTTGGACCGGAGTCCCACATCGCTTTCACATCTTCGCATAAAGACACTCAGTTTCCATTTTTATTTTAGTAGATTAACTCATCATTTACATTGCCACACCCAATTGGACCAAACTAAGCATTAGGGACCAAGATGGCACCTAGGCGCAACACTAGGCGCCACTTGGCGCCACGGGGCAGCCACTTTGGCGCCCACTCCCTCGGTTCACTCACAATTTCCACACGCAGGGCAGCCAATTTTGGCGCCTGCTCCAAAGACACACACCCACGACCATGCACATGCATCACGGCGCGGCAGCTAGGCAATTGGCGCCTGCCGTAACATCTACACACCCACTACTCTAAGCTCATTCAACACGTCAACAGCATATATTATCCAATCTCTCCACAATAATTCATCAACAATTTAATCGAGTATTTCAACAACACTACAAAATCTCCACATATCTACACTCACCTTCATTAAGGAAATTCTACAAACATGTTATATGCTTATTCAACAACATATCTATTCCAAAGTTACCAAGAGACATGGCATTCCAATCAGACTCAAAACACAATACAATTAATCACATAACTACTCCAAACATGCAACAATTCAACAATTTCAAACACTCAACAATTCAATAGTCTAGAGCACCCAACAACCTAACCTATACATAACCATAATCCTAAAAATTATTATAGGTATAGAAGAGCCCCCATACCATTCCAACAACAATTTATAGGGCTTCTCATCAATCATTATACTCTAGCATATTTTCACTTGCCACTCAATTGGGGGATTTCCACAACATTTAGCATGCATAATTCAATCGCATTCTCATGGCATTCCAATTAGGCTAAGAACACATCAACAATCATGGGTTTAACACAAACGATTAATTACTCAGCCATTCAACAATTCAAACAATCATAATCCAATGAATTCAACGTTCAAACATCACAACTCTAATAATCTACAACCCAACCTACACATAACACAATTCCTAAGAATTATTATTGGTATAGAAGAGCCCCCATACCTTGAAGGATTGAAGAACTCGAAATCACTAGCAATGGAACCACCACAAGGCAAGCTTCTCCTTTTCTTCCCTTTCTCCTCTACTGACCACGCACCCTTTCTCTCGTATCGATTGCGAGTTTATTAAACAGGTAGCGAAGGTCGATGACGAGCTCTCGAGCTTCTTTGTATTTCTAGTGAGGCGCGTTGACTCGAACACCAAAAGTTCATGTGAGAGATTCGAATCAAGTATGCCATGGAAGCAAGGGTGAAACAAGGAATTGGCTGTGAAATTTGATAGAATAAACGAATGGTGGGTCGATTCTGGTGAGAAGAACTCGAGTTCATGCTTGGTTCACGCAAGGAACACTTACGGTGGTCGGAGATGGCGAAATACCACACGCTAAGGGTGCTGTTTATGGCTCCTCCTCGCAAAATCGTACGCCGACTGCAGAAATTAATGTCATATTCTTGACCAGCGGCCATTTTCGAGTGGGACTGTCAAGTTTCGGGGTTGGCCGTGGGGTGTGGATGAAACGCGAAGGAGGAGATGAAGCTTGGCTAGGTTTTTCCTTTTCTCCCGTTCGTTCTGCGTTTGGTGAGGAAGAAGAAGAAGATTGTGCGGTGGGTCGGGTTACGGGCCGGATGGCGTTGGGCTTTAGTGGACAACAAAGGAGGTGTGCTTAGTAAGACAAATGGGGTTTGTATCGTTTAAAAGCTCAAGGTCTATTTTAAATCATTTTAAAGCTCAATTTAACTACAACTATTATTTTAAAACCTCAATAGACCAAAAATAATTTTCTAAAGAATTAATATCTCAAACACTAATATTTTATAAAAATAAAATAAATAAATATATATATATATAATGATTATAATCATATATTACCAATAGCGTATTAAGATATAATTTAACGTGATTTCAAATAAATTTCAAACTCAAGCCACTATAACTTAAAATAGTTTAATCTTATCAATATAAAATAGCTCATAAAACAAATACATATTAAAAGAACTGACACACGAAAATCGGGGTGTTACAACTCTCCCCCACTTAGAATATTTTAGTCCTCGAAAATCACGCTAATCCCAACAACGAGATGAATCTAGTTACACTTAATCCCTTCGAAAATTTGCGATTTAAATCCTAATGTTAACCTCGGTACACCCACTGCAATCCTTTCAACGTCCTATTCTTTGGTGCGAGAAACACTAACGTATCGTCTACTTCTCATCATGGGTCTCAACCTAATATATTGACTCCACCTCTTAGGTCACATAAGCTGTGCATCTTCATTCTAGCGTAAATCGCCACCACAGAGTTCAAGAAACGACACACAACTAAAATAAGGTATGAGATAGATTCCTACCCTCTAGGACTACACATAGAATAACACATCGGCACTTGCAGCGCTACAAGTATCTAGAATTTGCTAATCAACTCTCGCATCATCATGCAACTCAAGAAAACAATCTTTTAACATATCATAATTAAATTAGGGGTATCTGCTAATCAACACACAGATCACTGAAACCCACTTGATCTAATCATATTAAACAATGAAACCTCGAAAACAATATTCACATAAAAATTAATTAAATACTCGGGCATCGTTTTTAATCTATTTATCGGAAAGCGATAGTTAGCATGTGGTTTTACTATTCTTCACGGAAGTTAAATGTAACATATACTCCTACGAGAACAAGTCATCGCACACAATCGTAGTGTAAAATCAAGACACAAGTAAGCTTACTTGATCCTATATATCAAGTTTATTTCTAGTAAGCCCCTATAAGAGTTCTAGACTCATTAGAAGATACAAGCACAATTCACATGTATACTTATATATTCACTTCTTAAGTTAAGTAAACTCATTTAGAAAAACTTTCAACATTAGGATTATCTTAAACCTCGTTATACGCACTTAGCACAATTCAAGACATGTAGATAAAATAACTTCCAATCATATTACTTGTTTAGAAAACATATGCATCTTCACAATGAAACACGTTCACCACATCATATATATATAGAAAATTTTGGACACGTGAAATAAATGAAACAACATAGGGTGAAGATGCCCCTTAACATTTCCAAATCAAATAGTACTCAAAACAAAACCATTAGTTCTCGTCGCCTCTTTCATCGGTGGTGAGTACTTGGGGTGATCAGTCCCTCCCACTCACGTAACCAATTAGTGAAGGTAGCGAATTACAATTCAATCTATTTACGCAATTGCACAACAATAGCGACTCAAGCAACATATAACCAACACTTTAATTTTTTTATTTTTATTTTTTTATTTTTTTATTTTTATTTTTATTTTTTTAGTAAACATCCTCATAAAATTTTGGGTAAACCGTGTGCTCAAAATCGAGTATCTGATACATTCGAGTTGCAAAAACGATGTGGCAACGAAATCTTCTTACTTATGACACAACAACAAACCATACCCTTTTTATTTATAAAACAACGAGAAAATTTCATTCGAAAAGCGGCATCAAGGCAGTGAAAAACAACGACCCTTTAGCGCGCAAACATCATCAAACAACGACAAAACACGGAGTGAAAATAATACTTCTTTTTAGCGCGCCAGCGGCGGTGAAAGCGACACGTTTACAACATAAAAGCAGTAACCGTTTTCATAAAAGCGACAATCTGATTATTTCATAAAAATAGCAACTCATTTTTTTTTTTTTTTTTAAGCAAAACCGCGACATT
Organism: Oxytropis ochrocephala; assembly: GCA_020916435.1. Lineage (NCBI taxonomy): Eukaryota > Viridiplantae > Streptophyta > Magnoliopsida > Fabales > Fabaceae > Oxytropis > Oxytropis ochrocephala. The sequence goes on from CM037090.1 coordinate 68,273,314, forward strand.
CTTATGTAGCAAGCAAGCGACAATGGTATTCTTTTCAAAGCAACAACGACATACAATTTAAGTCACTACACATAGCATCCTCTCAATTTATTCCCAATTTTGTTTATCATCTAAACACACAAGTCAAACTCTACAAAGTCTCTCTAAATTACTAGTGATTAAGTTTCCATGAAGTCTCTCTAACAAATCTAAATTCAATTTACAAGTATTAATATTCCCTATACGACAACTTTATACTTATCACCTTTATAATACTAAGTTCTACACAAAATGAGACAACTATAATTATAGACTATCTACTTATTATATTTGAACCTAATTAAACCTCTATTCCACATTATTTTTCCATCTCAAGGTACCATAAATCATAAATCTTAAATACAATATAGCAATCAATTAAAATACATCAAATCAATTCAATACAATACACTCAATTAGGTAAATTACGGTCAACAGATATTACACATAATTCAAATAATACATAGAGCATACATAATTTCATAGCCAAATTCAACGTCATGGAGCACACAAAGTTTCATAGCCAAATATACCTAAAACCAAAATTTAGACAAAAATGGGGTCTAAGATCAACTATCATCCTAGAAAAACACATAAAGCGATCAAGCATCCTTTAAACACATGACATTTTGGAATTTGAGAGTCAACAAACACAAAATCATAGTGAAGCGAAAACTACTTTCGGATAGCATTCCATAATTAAATCCGTAGCTAAAAAAAATAAGCGACATAGCGCGATTACACAAAGTACTCGAGCAAACACACACATAGCGACAATAAAACAATAGCGGCGCTAGTATCAACAATAGCAATCCTACCGTCGGCCAATTCATCTAATCAACTGCAACACAAGTCATGGTTAGAAGCAGTACTAAGACTCGAGGACAACTAGACTCGACCTTTGGGCGACTTGGCGGACGGACCAAACTTCGACTCACGATACCACTAATGTAACACCCCCTTTCTAAACAACTATTATTTATATTTATTTTATCGAGTTTTCAAAAATAAATTCATTGAAGGGAATGTCACATTCGAGTAACTTACGAAATTTCAACTTATAGTCACATAACACGAAAAACAATAAAACATTAATATGATACGCGGCACATTAGTTTAGGGGCGGACCCCATGACAACACGGTTTTAGTTTACTGACACCAAAATGAAATACCTCCAACACAATGGAAAATTATTAGTCTAGAATCATACTTAATACATCACCACGAATAGTCTAAAAACATAAAAATAGCAAATAAAGTAATACTACGCCCTTCCCACAGTGCTACATATCGGAGTGACACACTACTAGCAAAGGGCATAAGAATGCCTTCACTCGCGATTACTGCGATTGCCGAGCATGAGAAGCAACACAAGCGATAGGGTGAGTCTTTTATACAAATAATAATAATTAGAATAAGCGGTATATATTGGTGAGCGTGAGAACATCTAATCCACAACCACACAACGCGTTATAAGCACACATCATCATATTTATAACGCATTCACAAAGGTATAACCATCAAAGAAACATCAATAACATATGTATGTGTTTATGCATGTAATGCAACATGCATGAGGATCCTATCATCACCACAATTTGCCTTGAGGGCACTCATCGCTTTGGGCCAGGAGTCCCACGTCGCTTTAGCCGAAGCCTACACATCGCTTTATGCATATGCATCATGAGGCTCTATGTCAATGCACCACAAACACACATATTTCCACAACTTATTAGGCTCACCATTTTTCAGTTATTAACTCATCTCCATCTCACCAACAAATTAGCCTTGAGGGCTACACATCGCTTTGGACCGGAGTCCCACATCGCTTTCACATCTTCGCATAAAGACACTCAGTTTCCATTTTTATTTTAGTAGATTAACTCATCATTTACATTGCCACACCCAATTGGACCAAACTAAGCATTAGGGACCAAGATGGCACCTAGAAGCGCAACACTAGGCGCCACTTGGCGCCACAGGCAGCCACTTTGGCGCCCACTCCTCGGTTCACTCACAATTTCCACACGCAGGGCAGCCAATTTTGGCGCCCTGCTCCAGCACACACACCCACCAGCCATGTAACACCCCAAATAATTTAATTAAGAAATTGATTAAATTGTTTAGGTGTTGCACTAATTTTTAATTATATTAAATTATAATATGGTGTTTATAATTTAGTAATTTATTTTAATTGAAGGGATGGTGGAAGAAATGGAGAAGGGTGTAAAAAGGGCCCAGTGCGCTTGGCCCAATATACATATACCCAAAGTGGAATTTTCTCTCATTTGTGCAAGAGAGAAAGAAAGCGAAAGAGAGGAGGAGAGAAAAGAAGCTCACGGCGCAAAACCCTAGGAGAAGAGGAGGAGAAGAGCAATTTAGTGACTTGAAGGCTTGGATTGTTGCGATGGTTTTGTTAGTGACTCAGTTCCGGTTCTTCTCTACGGTTAATTTGAGGTAAGGGGAGTCTCACTCTATAATAGAGGAGATAATGGGTGATATGTATAGCATAGGGGCTGTTTTATGTTAAATTGATGATTGTATGATGATTGATTTCTTGAATTTGATGAATTCCTTGGCAAAATTGATTTAGAGCTTGAGTTAGGGTTTTATAATATATGATTTTGTGATTTTGATGTGATTGATGATTTGTACGTGTAATTGGTTGTTAATTCGTGAAATTAGAAGTGTTAGAATGATTAAAGTGTGGATTGGTTTGAGAGGATTTGGAGAATTTGTGATTTTTGAGGTTGGGGCGCCAAATGGCTAGGAATTGTGCGCCCGATTCTTTGCATGTTGAGGGTTTTACGTGATGTGTTCTTTGTGCTGGCGCCAATTTCCTAGAGAAATGGCGCTGTGTCCTTATGCGATGGCCCAGGTAAGTGGGTTTCTTTGTCAGGCGCGAGAATGTGGGTATTTTGGGGCCGGGAGTGAAACTTGTATTCTGGGCACATTTTCTCGTGCCAAATTTTGTATTCACCTGCCAACTTTCAATTTTAAGTGTTTTGGCTCGGGTGGTTTTTACAGTTGCAGGTGTTATTTTGAAAATGTCCGGTGGGGCTTGTTTTGTGTGTGTTTTGGGGCGGGAGTGCAACTTGTATTTACGAACATATTTCCTCGTGCAAATTTTGTATTCACACACTTGACTTTCATTTTTAAGTGTTTTGGCTCGAGTAGTTTTAAGTTGCGGGTCTTATTTTAAAAATGTCTCGGTGGGGGTGATTTTGTGTGTGTTTTGGGGCAGGGAGTGAAACTTACTTTTCTAGGCATATTTCAACTGTGCCAAATTTTGTATTTACACTGCCCAAAAACATTTTTAAACACTTTAGCTCGGGTGGTTTTGGTTTAAAAGTGTTGGGTGTCTTTGGAGTCGATGAGGGCGCCATGGCCCATGTCTTGCCAGGCGCTAGTCTGCTTTGCTGTGTCTAAGATTGTATGCAGGCGTATGCGAGTTTATGTCTAGAGTGCATGTTGCCCGAGCGCCCAGTTGCTAGAAAAGTGGCGCCCGATGGGTGTGTTGCCACGGCGCCAAAATCTTGAGTTTACGGCGCTAGTCTTTGTGTTGCACCGGGCGCGAGAATGTGGGAAAATGGCGCCTAGTCTTTGCCAAGTGCCTAAGAGGAGTCTTTGTTTTGGTCCACTAGGTGACAGATTTGGTCCACTAGATGATTGTTTTAGTCCTAAATGGTGGTTTAGGTCCACAGGTGAGGTTGAGTACTCTAGAGGAGAATAGTCAGGTGGGACTTAATGGTGTTGAGTTTACAATGAAGTGATTGAGCATGCCATGGGGGCATGGGCGGAGGGCCAAGCCGGGATGGCTATAAAATGAGATTAACAACGAGGTAAGAGTTAATGGGTGTATTGAAATTTATTTGAAATGGTGTTTGTGATGTACATGAGTCTCATGCATACATTGGCTGTGATCGTAGAAGTTTATAAAATGATTTGTGAAGCTTTGAGGCGGCCGGGGGGCCTTATAAAATGATTGTGAAACTGCGGGGCGGCGGAGGCAGTCATGAGGACTCCATTATTGATGAGAATCTTAGGTGGGCAAATGGTACCACATGCATCTTGACATTGCATACATTCCCATTAGTGCATGAATATTGTTGATTGATGGTGGTGTGTTTGAGTATCTTTGTAAACTATGATTATATATTGCTTATTATCACTTTTATTATATAGTTCGAGACTCACCCTTTACATTTGTTATTTACCACGGGTGAGTCGGGAGTGAGGGCTTTCTACCTTCACTTTCTCCCAGTCGATGCTGCGCTCACGATCGTAGCACCTAGGGGTTGGGGTTTAGGCTATTATTGCTTGTTTTGCTCCATGTTGAGCCTTATATGTATTTGTTTTGAGATTCTTTGAGTATTACTTTGAGATGCGGTTTGTTTCATTTTGCTTGACACGAGATTTTACCCCGTGTTGTATGGTGTTATGTATCATGCATGTTTACAGGCCCGACTATTGAGTTTTTGAGAGAGGCGTAACACTCCATTAGTGAAAATGATTTATGTTATACTATTAGTGTCTTTGAATGACTATGGCTAAATTGTGGTTTTACCCACTAAAGGTCGAAATTTCTTTATTTGGTGTATTTACAAGGGCATCATGAGAGCCTTGCAAAGGAGGTCAATACATTTGCAAGTAGTATCGATTACACAGAGTAATCCCATAGTCAATCAGTTCACTATTTTATAACACACTAAACTAGAAGATGATCGAGAAAAGATTTTTGTATACTCACGATTTTTGATTTAAATTCTGGGTAGAAATGGGGTGTTACATTAGTGGTATCGAGCAAAAGTTAGATGCAATCAGGCCAAGTGTGTCGATCTGTCATAGTATGTATGACAACTAGGTGTCTTAAAGTAATTAGGCCCGGTTGTTTATCTTTGCGGTGTTAGGTTGATATGGCGGAAGGATCGATCTTTGCTCTTCTTGAGGCCTTGCGGGCTATAAGCGCTGACTGTGGGTACCCAATGAGAATAATGAGACCGCGATGCAGCAGCGTTCGGAGAGAACCCCCTACCTTGAGGGGAGGTACAACCGGATGGTGCCTTGACTTGGTGAAGGAGATTGAGAGGATCTTGGGGTGATTGGGTGCGCAGCGATGAAGCGAGAAAGTCGAGTGCAGTACTCATACTTTATCTGAAGAGGCGATGGCCCGGTGGCTAGAGACCGGTGAGAGATTGGGTCTTTGCTGCAGAGAGATCACTTGGTTTTGTGTTCGAAGGGAGTTCTTGAGAAAGTATTTCGGAGGGCGTGAGAGGTAAGAAGAAAAGTTGGAATTCCTTGAGCGAGGCGGGGAAGTATGGCTATGGCGAATATCTTTGCCAAGTTCACGGAGTTGGCCAAGTTCTATCCACCTTATCTTTGAAATTTGAAATTGAATTCTCAAAGTGCATCAAGTTTGAGAATGGGTGAGAGAGTGATATCAAGCGGTTTGTGGGGTATCGAGAAAATTAGAGTATTCTTTGATCGGTAGATTCTTTGCGGGATATATGAGGAAGGCACAATGCAGCTCTAGGGTCATGAGAGACCGGAGGAAATTTCATCACAGAGGTAAGCCTTATGAGGCGTCTGTGACAAGGGAAACAAAGGTATTCGGGTGGTAACAAGTATAAGGGTGGAAAGCAGTCTGCTTGAGGGTAGGAGGTACCATGAGGGCAAGAAGCCAAGTGGGAGGCATGTCCCGATGTGTGTGTTTCAAGTGTGATGAGCCAGTCCACAAGAGCTTTGGTATGTAAGATGGAAGTGAAGAGATGTTTTAGGTGTGGAAAGAGTGGTCACATGGCATCTGAGTGTGATCGCAAGGAAGGCTGTATGTTTCAAGCGTGGTGAAGGCTGGTCACATTAACTTCAGTGTCCCAGCCTAAGAAGGAAAGATCTCTTGGGAGGTGTTTGCATTGGCGGGTTCGGAGGGACCTAATGATATCAGAGTACATGTCTCATCTGCAGGTACACCTTTAGTTGCTATTGTTGACACGGGTTGCTACGCTACGCTCTCTTTTATTGCATCTGTTTGTCTTTGAAAAGTTAAATTTAGTATTGTCTACTACTATGGAGAGAGGATGGTTATCGACACTCCCGGCTAAAGTCCGGTAACTACTTCTACGATGTGTGCTAGGTGTCTCTGTCGGTCTTGGCGAGAGATTTTACGGTTGATCGGTTTGTTTGCCTTTGGGTGGGTTAGATGTGATTACGGGCATGGGTGGTTAGTAGATAACCACGTGCACATCAAGCTGTTACGATAAGTCTATTAGTTTTCTCCTTCTGAAGAAGGAAAGAGTGCGCTCTGTTGTCTGGCGAGCAATTGCGCGAGAGTAATGAAAGAGGGTGGTCGGTTGTTTGCTTTGATGGCGTCTATGTCTGCTGAGAAGCAGTGTGTGGTTGATGGATTCTGGTGGTGTGTGAGTTCCACTGAAGTGTTTCCGGATGAGATTCCTAGTGTGCCCCAGAGAGGAAGTTGAGTTCGGGATTGAGCTTGTGCACAGTACTAGGCACATGTCTATGTGCCGTCTGGATGTCGGCTTAGAGTTGGGTGAATTGAAGAAGCGATTAGAGGAGCTTCTTGAGAAGAAGTTTGTGAGGCCTAGTGTATCGCCATGGGGAGCTCGGTTTTGTTGGTAAAGAAGAAGGATGGGAGTATGCGTGCGTGCGTGGACTACAGACAGTTGAATAAAGTGACTATCAAGAATAAGTATCCTCTCCAGGATAGATGATCTAATGGATCGGTGGTGGGTGCTAAAGTGTTTAGCAAGATTGACTTGAGTCAGGATATCACCCAGTTAAGGTGAAGGATGAGGATATCGAGAAGACGACATTGAGACAAGGTATGGGCATTATGAGTACTACGTAATGCCGTTTGGTGTCCTGAAATGCACGGGGGTGTTTATGGAGTACATGAACCGAATTTTCCATAGCTATCTGGATCGGTTTGTGGTGGTCTTCATTGATGATATTTTGGTGTACTCAAAATGCGAGGAAGAGCATCACGAGCACTTGAGGTTGGTGCTAGAGGTCTTGAAAGAGAAGTTGTATGCGAGTTGTGAAGTGTGAGTTACGGTTGCATGAGGTGAGCTTCTTGGGTCATATTATTTACGGTGATGGTATAGGCGTGGATCCGGCCAAGGTTGATGCGGTGTTGCGGTGGGAGAGCCCAAAGTCTGCGGCGAGATCGGGGGAGTTTCTTGGGGTTGGTGGTTATTACGGGAGGTTCATTGAAGGGTTCTCTAAGCTAGCCCTTCCATTGACTCGATTGACCTATAAGGAAAGGCATTTGTGTGGGATGCAAAGTGTGAAGAGAGCTTCCAAGAGCTAAAGAGAGGTTGACCACGTCTCGAGTGTTAGTGTTGCTGCGCGAGCAACCATTTGTTGTGTCTTGTGATGCTTCCAAGATGGGTTTGGGAGGGTATTGATGCGAGGATGTGAAGGTGGTTGCTTATGCGTCCGACGGTTGAGGACCCATGAGAAGAACTATCCCACTCATGACTTAGAGTTGGGCTGCGATTGTGTTTGTGTTGAAAATTTGGAGGCATTATCTCTATGGTACTAGATTGAAGTGTTCGGTGATCACAAGAGTGCAGTACTTGTTTGACGAGAAGAGAGTGAATATGAGAGGCAGGCGTTGGTTAGAGTTTGTTGAAGGACTATGATTTCGGCTTGAACTATCACCCAGAGCAAAAGCTAATGTAAGTGGTGATGCTTTGAGTCGGAAAACTTTGCATATATCGACTATGATGGTGAGAGAATTGGAATTGATTGAGCAATTCCGTGACTTGAGTTTAGTGCGTGAGGTGACACCCAGTGTCGAGTTGGGGATCTTGAGAATTGGGAATGACTTCTTGGTTAGTATCGAGAGGCGCGGAAAGCTAGATGTGAAGTTGGTAGATTTGTTGGTTCTTTGGTGAGCAAAAAGTTGATGATGGGGATTACAGGTTGGATTCCCGGGGTGTGTTGAGTTTCGGGGCCAGAATTTGTGTTCGGATGATCTTTGAGTTAAAGAAGATGATACTTGAGGAGAGTCATAGGAGTAAGTTGAGCATTCATCCAGTGCTACTAAGATGTACCATGATGCGAAGAAACTATTTTGGTGGCACAGTATGAAGAGAGATGTTGCGCGATTTGTATATGCATGTTTGACTTGCGGAAGTCAAAGATTGAGCACGAAGCTGCGGGGTTGATCTGACCTTTGGAGATTCGGAATGGAAGTGGGACGACATTTCCATGGACTTTGTGGGGGTTGCCAAATGCGTGAGAGAGTGCGACCTTATTTGGGTGATTGTGGATAGGTTGACCAAGTCTGCCCGTTTCATTCCTATCAACATCACCTTTCTGTGCCCAAAGTTAGCTAGGATTTACATTCGAGGTAATTGTGAAGCTTCATGGGGTTCGAAAGAGTATTGTGTCGGATAGAGACCCGCGGTTTACATCGAGTTTTGGGGAGCTTGCGGGAGGCTTTGGGGTCCAAGGCGAGGTTGAGTTGACTTATCACCCTCGGTGATGGTCGAGACAGAGAGGACCATCCAGTCTTTGGAGGATCTTTTGAGAGCTTGTGTGCTAGAAGCGAGGGAGGTGCGTGGGATACACATCTCCCAGCGATTGAGTTCACTTATAATACTTGGCTATCACTCGAGCATTGGGATGGCTCCTTTTGAGGCCTTTGTATGGGCGGAGTGCGAGAACTCCTTTGTGTTGGCATGAGTCAGGAGAGAGTGTTGTTCTTGGACCGGAATTGGTTAGGGAGGCAGGCGAGAAAGTGAAAATGATCGGAGAGAGATGAAAGAGTCTCGAGTCGCGAGAAAAGCTATCATGATAAGCGGAGGAAGGACTTGGAGTTTGGTGGTGAGCATGTATTCTTGAGGAGTCACGCTATGGCCCGGTGTTGGGCGTGCTCTGAAGGCAAAGAAGTTAACTCCAAGGTTCATTGGACCGTACCAAATCAACGAGAGGGTTGGAAAGGTTGCTTATAGGGTGGCCTTGCGCCTAATCTTTAGAACTTGCACGATGTTTTTCACGTGTCACGACTTGAGTATATTCGGACCCGTCTCATGTGATTCACATGGATGATGTGGAGTGCGTGAGAACCTCCTTGTGGAGACTATGCCGGTGAGGATTGATGATAGAAAGTGAAGGTGTTGAGAGGGAAAGACATTGCCTTGGTCAGGTAGTGTGGTTGGGAGGCTGGCGGTGAGAGTATGACTTGGGAGGGAAAGCAAGATCACGGGAGTCTATCGAGTTATTTGACTCGGTATGAATTTAGAGGGCGAAATCTCTAAGTGGGGAGAGTTGTAACACCCCAATAATTTAATTAAGAAATTGATTAAATTGTTTAGGTGTTGCACTAATTTTAATTATATTAAATTATAATATGGTGTTTATAATTTAGTAATTTATTTTAATTGAAGGGGATGGTGGAAGAAATGGAGAAGGGGGTGTAAAAGGGCCCAGTGCGCTTGCCCAATATACATATACCCAAAGTGGAATTTTCTCTCATTTGTGCAAGAGAGAAAGAAAAGCGAAAAGAGAGGAGGAGAGAAAAAGAAGCTCACGGCGCAAAACCCTAGGAGAAGAGGAGGAGAAGAGCAATTTAGTGACTTGAAGGCTTGGATTGTTGCGATGGTTTTGTTAGTGACTCCGTTCGGTTCTTCTCTACGGTTAATTTGAGGTAAGAGAGTCTCACTCTATAATAGAGGAGATAATGGGTGATATGTATAGCATAGGAAATTTGTTTTATGTTAAATTGATGATTGTATGATGATTGATTTCTTGAATTTGATGAATTCCTTGGCAAAATTGATTTAGAGCTTGAGTTAGGGTTTTATAATATATGATTTTGTGATTTTGATGTGATTGATGATTTATGCGTGTAATTGGTTGTTAATTCGTGAAATTAGAAGTGTTAGAATGATTAAAGTGTGGATTGGTTTGAGAGGATTTGGAGAATTTGTGATTTTTGAGGTTGGGGCGCCAAATGGCTAGGAATTATGCGCCCGATTCTTGCTATGTGAGGGTTTTACGTGATGTGTTCTTTGTGCGGCGCCAATTTCCTAGAGAAATGGCGCTGTGTCACTATGCTGATGGCCCAGGTAAGTGGGTTTCTTTGTGCAGGCGCGAGAATGTGGGTATTTTGGGGCAGGGAGTGAAACTTGTATTCAGGCACATTTTCTCGTGCCAAATTTTGTATTCACACACTTGACTTTCAATTTTAAGTGTTTTTGGCTCGGGTGGTTTTTAGTTGCGAGTGTTATTTTGAAAATGTCCGGTGGGGCTTGTTTTGTGTGTTTTTTTGGGGCAGGGAGTGCAACTTGTATTTACGAACATATTTCCTCGTGCCAAATTTTGTATTCACACTGACTTTCATTTTTAAGTGTTTTGGCTCGAGTAGTTTTTACAGTTGCGAGTCTTATTTTAAAAATGTCTCGGTGGGGGTGATTTTGTGTGTGTTTTGGGGCAGGGAGTGAAACTTACTTTTCTAGGCATATTTCAACATGCCAAATTTTGTATTTACACCTTGAAAACATTTTTAAACACTTTGGCTCGGGTGGTTTTGGTTTAAAAGTGTTGGGTGTCTTTGGAGTCGGTGAGGCGCCAATGTCTTTGCCCAGGCGCCTAGTCTGTTTGCTGTGTCTAAGATTGTATGCAGGCGTATGCGAGTTTGTGTCTAGAGTGCATGTTGCCCGAGCGCCCAGTTGCTAGAAAAGTGGCGCCCGTGTGGGTGTGTTGCCACGGGCGCCAAAATCTTTGAGTTTACGGCGCTAGTCTTTGTGTTGCACCGGGCGCGCGAATGTGGGGAAAATGGCGCCTAGTCTTTGCCAAGTGCCTAAGAGGAGTCTTTGTTTTGGTCCACTAGGTGACAGTTTGGTCCACTAGATGATTGTTTTAGTCCTAAATGGTGGTTTAGGTCCACAGGTGAGTTGAGTACTCTAGAGAAATAGTCAGGTGGGACTTAATGGTGTTGAGTTTTACAATGAAGTGATTGAGCATGCCATGGGGGCATGGGCGGGAGGAGCCAAGCCGGGATGGCTATAAAATGAGATTAACAACGAGGTAGAGTTAATGGGTGTATTGAAATTTGTTTGAAATGGTGTTTGTGATGTACATGGAGTCTCGTACATACATTGGGCTGCGATCGTAGAGTTTATAAAATGATTTGTGAAGCTTTGAGGCGGCGGGGGCCTTATAAAATGATTGTGAAACTGCGGGCGGCGGAGGAGCGAGTCATGAGGACTCCATTATTGATGAGAATCTTGCGGTGGGCAAATGGTACCACATGCATCTTGACATTGCATACATTCCCATTAGTGCATGAATATTGTTGATTGATGGTGGTGTGTTTGAGTATCTTTGTAAACTATGATTATATATTGCTTATTATCACTTTTATTATATAGTTCGAGACTCACCCTTTACATTGTTATTTACCACGGGTAGTCGGGAGTGAGGGCTTTCTACCTTCACTTTACTCCCAGTCGATGCGCTCGATCGTAGCACCTAGGGGTTGGGGTTTAAGCTATTATTGCTTGTTTTGCTCCATGTTGAGCCTTATATGTATTTGTTTTGAGATTCTTGAGTATTACTTTGAGATCACGAGTTTGTTTCATTTGCTTGACACGAGATTTTACCCCACGTGTTGTATGGTGTTATGTATCTATGCATGTTTAAGTATTTGTTGAGTTTTGAGAGAGGGCGTAACACTCCATTAGTGAAAATGATTTATGTTATACCCCAATTTTGTCCGTATTCTTTTTCTTGTTCTAGTCGCTTATTTCTAGTCGTTTATTTTTAACGCGCCCATTCCTTTTATTTTTGGTCTAGTCTTAGCGCGATTATCGAGTCAGGTCCTTTCGTTTTTATTTTTGGCTTTTCTTTTCCCTATTACTATTTTTATTCGCATTTTGTTTATTTAATTTATTTAAGCACTTAATAAGTCAAAAATGTCAAAAGTTCAAATTAGTTTAATTTACAATATTTAAGAGTCCAATATCAATTTAATTTAATTTACAATTTAAAAAATACTATAACAGTCCAAAAAATGTCAAAAAATAGTATTTAGTTTAGTTTAGAAATTAAAAGCACTTAATGGTCCAAAGAGTCCAAAAATACAAAAAATCATAATACTAAAAAATACATAAAAATGGAATCCGAAAATAATAGAAAAAAATGCAAAAAATGTAGAGGTGCAGCTAGGATTTTTCAGCTGCTCTCTAGCTGCTGATTTGGGCTGCAGATCTGAAAAAACCAAAGAAGGTCAAAGTTAGTCAAAGCCCAAGGAAAAAAATTAAATGCTAAACCTAGAATTTTTAATATAAAAATAGGATCGGACCTCTCGATCAAAGGGGAGAAATTAACACGAGAAAAAGGCTGCGAAAATCACACACAAATAAGGATTAGAGCTTCACATGAAAACCTAATCCCACAGTGATCTGATTACGAAACTCTAAGTTGGAAGATAGCAGCAGCGGCGGATTCTAGAGGAGCGATAGTAGCGGACACGATTGCGAGTAATATTTGATCCTGAAACCCACGAGAAAGTCTAACGAAGCAAGAATAATAGGTTGGTACCCAAAACCTAAACATTTAGATGCTCATGTAGTGTGTTGAATCTATATCTTTGCTTTTTTTACATCACGAGAACACATAAGCGAATTTAACAAGTTGTGATTTTTTTAAAAGCTTGTCTTGTTGTTATTGATCTAAATCGAGTAGTCCCCTCTCATTAGTAAAGTAATAAATATGGAGACCAAAAAAAAACACCAACGACAAGTAGCGGATCCCGATCAAAATCACAAAAATAGCATGTGACTTAAGGATTGGAATAACGGAAGAAAAGAGTAGAATAAAATTAGAAGAACCGAACTCGAAAAAAAAGCGGCACCAACCTTTAAAAAGCAGCGCTTGGAGACTTCGTCTTCTCGTGAAGCTCACGGCAAGACCCGTTATCGGGCCCAAAACCGTGAAAACCACCACGAAACAATCACCACCTCACTCAGGCAAAGCCTCCTTCTCACCCAAAGCGAACCGATAGATACTACGGATCCACCCAAAAAAAAAATAAGCGGGTGAAGCATGCATTTAGCAGAAAAAGGAGGAAGGGGAGCGAAGGAGAGGCGAAAAAAAAAAAATCTGGACCTATAGCTAGCTTGCCGTGAGACTCGCGGGAAAATGTGGCTCGGCGTTCTCTCCTTCACCCGAACCGGTCTCATTTGTTCAAGCCTCCTTCTCTCTCCCAGAAGCGGAATTACAGCGGCTCTCCTCTCACCCAGTGGAAGCCGTGAGTCTTTCTCCACAAAACTCTCACTCTCTCCTTTGCGTGTGTGCGACCTCATAAGTGGGAAAGGAGGAGGAATTTTAGGAGTTTTGATTTTAGGGTTTCCATATATATAGTGTCTATTTTTTTAGTTTTTTTAATAATCAGTTGCTAAGCGCACACCTCCAATTCATGCACGCACCCCACTCCACACTTAAGCCCGGTTCGCATTACGGGCCTCGGATCTGGCCCAGGGCTTTCCTTTTACACCCTTATTAATTATACAACGCCTTCTGCATCAATAAAACCCAATTTACTATATTTCACCCCTGTTTCATTATTTTTAATTCTTTTCCAATAACAATATAAATATTTTTCTATAAAAAGTAAATAAGCGGCTAAATCGGTTGTACAAGCGGGTTAGTCATTGTTTAAGACCAATGGTATGCAGATTCGGTAACCTACAAACCTAACGAATAAACTATTCTTTCTAAAAAATAAGCGGCTAAATCGGTTGTACAATCGGGTTAGTCATTATTTTAGGACCAATGAATTTACATGCTGATTCGGTAACCTACAAACTTAATAAATCTGAATAAACTATTTTCCTAAAAAATAGGGGATTAAGTCAATTTTATCTGATCGGGTTAGTCGGCGTTCTAGAACTAATGAGTTATGCAGATTCGGGAGTTCTAGAATACCTATTCTAAAAGCGAACCCACCTCACACCAAACCAATTTCTTTCAAAAACTCTCAAACCATTTTCAAAAAGTAGGGGCTAAGTCGGTTGTACAGCGGGTAGCGGCGTCTAAGAATCGATGGTATGCAGTTCAAGGAATCCTAGGATCCCTACATTAAAAACACCAACCCACAAACTTTTTGGGAAGAACTACGTGGCTTTGATTCCTCCATTGCATGCGGAGTGCGTAGGAGCGAGACTCGACCCTCGTCAAGCATAAAAAACAAAAATCTAAATAAGTCATTTTTAAAAGGGTAACAATTAAATAAATCTTAAATTAATTAGACAATAGGATGTTGTGGGGTGCTAATACCTTCCCCACACATAACGACTCGAACCCTCCCTGGCGCGCTTATCTTAAAACTTAAAGGGATTTTCGAATTTGCCACTTAAACTAAAATTTGGTGGCGGCTTCCTAAAGAACCATTTGAAGAATCCTTTCGGATTTTTAGGTCATTCTGTTGGCGACTTCACTTGAGGACTTATTTATTTTTAGAGAGTCAAAACCTAGTCTAGTTAATTTAGGATTAATTCAATCTTTACCCTTTTATTTATTTATTCGTTTACTTTTGCAATAATATGTTGCTTATTAGTATGTAAACCATAGGGTAGGCAGCGATATTTTGTATGTATGTTTGTTTTGTTTTGCGACTTTGGGTTTATTTTGCTCCTACACACACTTTGCACTTCTACACTTCACACACGTGAAAAGTCCTCTACCGGACTCGAGCATAAACCTAAGTTAGAGCGAGTTGCGTAGTGATGGCTGCGGGGGCGTGCGTCTCGTTGGGTGGTCACGAAAATCTCACCTAGAGTTTGATTCCTTTTGAGGATGCTATCCCTTCTAATAGCTTGCCTATTGTGAAAGTCGATGTTCTCATTGGGGTCCTTGGCTCTAGGAACCATGTGTAAGATTCTTTAGAACCACCCTTGTGAGGTTCACTATAAAGAAAACTTTAGACCCACTCCATAAGATACCTTCCTAGGTTCACAAAGGAGCTTAACACCCTTGCATTCAAAACAAACATTAGTGCATACCGTCTTTTACAAACACAAAAATCAAAAAAATCAAATCAAAGAAAACAAGAAAAATCAAATTGTTATTTCATAAAAAGCTTTTTACATGCATTTTCCTTTTTCTTGCATTACAAAAATATTGAAATAAGCGTTTTATATTACATGCATTTTTCTTTTGCATTTCAAAAAGTATTGAAATAAGCGTCGGGGAGTTAAAAGTTTTATGTTGGAGAGAAGCCATGCATGCTAAAGTCAAAATCAAGTTTTGTTCTTTACTCTCCAAGTGAAAGCTTATAACTCCCCAGCGTGATAAAATCAAATCATATGTTATCTTCTCATACATCTCATACACATACATTTCATGCGCATACATTATCATTTCATTTACATTTCATACTAATTTCATACTAACATCATGCATTGAAAAAAAAAGCGAGAAAAAAGGCAAAATTTGGTTCATCAACATCGTTATTGGACTCGCTCTCAAGTAAGGAACATGGCGAAAACCAAGACAATCGGATATTGAAGGATGAGGTTGAAAAGTTGAAAGAACAAATGAAAGACATGTTGGGTTTGAAAGATCGGATAGTGAGAGATTTTGAAGCTTCTCAGGAAGAATCACGGCGACAACATTTCATTTAGGGGCATCAATGGCCGGGCCACAAACATGCCCGATCCACATAACTCTGGTCCCGACACTCGGGGTGTTCAATGGCCTCAATAGGGTCTACCACAGGTTACACGCCTCTCGACCATGGGCGTTGTCAATAAAGAAGATATTTACGGGGTTCTTTGCCGCGAGAATCAAAATGGAATAGCGAGGAAACAATGTTGGCAATGAGGCAGAACAAATCCGGCTACAAAACTTATGGCACCACCCAGGGCTTTCTCAAATCCTCGTACGACTTCAAGAATCATAATGTGGGTGGTCTTTCTCATAGCTACCAAGTGAAGATCCTCAAGCAAGAGATAAAGCTGCAAATGCTAGAAAGAGCGTCTAAGAGCGGTGGAAGGATCAATGTGGAAATAAGTGGCGCATATGACCTATGTCTGCGTCCCCGATGTGGCCATTCCTTATAAGTTCAAAGTGCGGACTTTGATAAGTATCGAGGGCAACATGTCCTCTTAATCATCGACTATGTCTTTGCGGGGAAAATGGCTCGGTTTGCGCGCAATGATCATTTGCTTATTCATTACTTCAAAACGCAGTCTATTTGAGCGACTTTGGTGGTATCTGCGATTGGAGCGTGCTCATATCAATGTTGGAAAGATCGGCGATGCTTTCCTTAAGCGATACAAATATAACATCGATATGGCTCTGACGGGACCACAGTGCAAAATATGACCAAAGAGACAGGCCCCTTGAGGAATCGCCCGGCGTTGGAGAGGTTTGGCGCCTGGTAGCACCACCTCTATTAGAAAAGAAATGGTCGCCATGTTCATGGAAACTCT
This sequence comes from Oxytropis ochrocephala, assembly GCA_020916435.1. Taxonomy (NCBI): domain Eukaryota; kingdom Viridiplantae; phylum Streptophyta; class Magnoliopsida; order Fabales; family Fabaceae; genus Oxytropis; species Oxytropis ochrocephala. Next base: position 68,289,796 of record CM037090.1, read on the forward strand.
TCCATCCTCTACTATGACAAGCGATGGGGAGTATCTTCAAACTTCTCGGACATGGTAACTATAGGAGGAAGAATAGAAAATGCAATGAGGGCGGGGAAGATCACTCATAGTTACAGCGGGACTCCTACAATGTTCAATAAGAAGAAGGGAAGTCAGCGCTATAGTAAAGAATCAAGGAAATTCACACTATAATTCCTCGGCACCATCGAAGCCATCAAGGTCATCCCAATCGACCCCATTCCCATATCATACGGACGGACTGTGCAACCAACTTATCGGCCACAATGTGATCTCTCCCGTCGGATGAGACCGATTCGACCTCCATTCCCAGAGGACCACGACCCAAAAGCGGTTTGTGAGTTCCACGCGGCGAGGCGATCGGTCACTTTCGGTGAAAATTGTTATCCGCTTAAAGCACATCATTCAAGACCTCATTGACCTGAAGCAAGCAAGCGAACTTTGAGGAAGGTGGCGATTAAATAGCGATTGGCGAGAGTTATCAAAGTCTGCATGACGGTGTAAATCAATCATGTGCGATTTTCTCCTACAAATAAAGAGTTCGAAGCAGAAATGTTGATTTTTTTACGTGATTTTTAATTCAAAGTAATTTTACGTAATGCAAATCCTATGGCTCTGCCCAAGGCCTTAGGAAATTTCAATAAGAACACGCATGTTTCATTTCGATATCATTATTAATAAAATAACATTTTGAATTCTCTAATAAATTCTCATTCTATCTCCTCATTTGTTTGCTTTGCCTTCTTCTCTATCAGCTTTCACTTTCAACTAATGCGAAAAAAAAAAATCTCAAAAGTAGCAATGTCGGTGACTCATAGCATAACCTTGATCACCTCATTAATCAAAGCGAGAAAATGTCGAAGATAGTAGGAGGCCCCATGAGAATCTAGGTGGAAGCAACTAAGTCTACTAATTTGGGGCACGAAAAAGAAAAATAATACAAACAATTAAGGACATCAAACCAAGAAAACTCACACGAATCTTGTGATTGGGTGGCGTCATGGCATGGATACATCAAGTCACAAGAGGCTATTAAAAGCCCACCAGGTGTAACAAGATCTGTGATTGTTAACGATTTAGTCGGCCATCACGGTCTTCCAAAAAAAAAAAAAAAAAAAAAAAAAAAAAATCATGGTGGCGAGTTGTTTGGAGACCTCGGTCGTGCTCGTAGCCCTCCCATACCACCCAAAGGTAAATGGGGCAAGCTGCGGCGACAAGCAAAGAATATCAAAGAGATCATGAGAATCGACCCCTGGCTCTCCTTTGGCCTCACGTGGAGGTGGACCTCATTCCCACCTCAGCGGGGGCAACCCAGCGCAACAAGCGAAGTCATCAAACAAAATGGTTGCCCGTGTCATGACCAATTTGTATAAGATGAGAACAATGAAAGGTTAAGAATGTTTGTCTTGACAATTTCGAGAAAGAGACACGGTGCCTAAGGAAATCTTACCTATCGAAAAGGATTCTCAACCTCAAATTACGAAGAACCTTACGTGGTGAAGAAATCGTTCTCTAGGAGAGCCTTAATTCTCCACGGCGGTGAAGACCTCCCGATCGGCTTCGGATCTGATCAAGAAAAGGAATGATATAGAAAAAAGAAAAATGAGCCAAGCAAGAATAAGCTCGCTAGGTCGAAAACCCAAAGGGCGACCTAGGCAAAAGTTAAAGCGACCGATGGATCGAAAACCCAAAAGGCGATCCGAGGCAAAATTAGGGTCAAGAGAATGGACCAAAAATCACAGAGACAAACAACACTTACGAAAGTCGGACAATGAGGATCAAGGTTGTGAACATGAGTAGCCGATGGCGCTATCTCAAGGAGATTAGCTAGCTACCAACAAATCTGCTTAGTATTTTTGGCTTTTCTATTTCTTTTAACTCGATTCTTGATGTAATCTTGATCAATGTGCATACGCATACTCGGCTTCAATATCAAACATCAAACACTTTCCACTTCTCTTTCATTCTCTCTTTTGAAATGAGGTTTTATGATAAGCGATCTTGAATTGTGAAACATGTGGCATAATCATAAGCATTACTATCATTCTGAAAATTTTGCTAATCACGAAATGACACAATCTCCTACAAAAAGCGGTCATTGCGAGAAAATGAATAGCTCTTATGACAATTCCACGATCACCCGCATATCGACCAGTGTACAAATACACAAGGTGGCTTCATATCTCACATTGGAAGTCCGCGAGTTGATGAAACGATAAAAAGAGATTGCCAAAAAAAAAAAAAAAAAAAAAAAAAAAAAAAAAAAAAAAAAAAAAAAAAAAAAAAAAATTCATCCCATTTCATCCATCATCCCACCACGTGTCAATCATTACGTGCATACATCACATACAAGCATATCAATTTTATTGCATTATTAAATCGCCAAATGAAGATTTCCTTCTCATTTTCTAATGCGCTTACTAAGTTTTGATTGACACGACAAGTGTCAATCCATATATTTTGTTCCTTTAAAATCGGTAGCTTTAGCGTTGATCTCATATCACATCCGCGAGATCACCAAGTTGATCCTCGGACCCCGAGTGGTCGCCCGAGCACTCGCTCCTTGATTGCCTAAGTGGCCCGAGTCGCATGGCGTCGGTCGAGCGGCGGACCTTCGGACCCGCGTGGTCGCCCGGACTAGTTGTGTCGGCTGAAGACCACGATGTCGTCCTTCATGGTCAACATATCGATTCTAGACACGATCTTGACCCACCATGGCGCTTCAGTATAAAGGCCCCCTCGGGCCGTTTAATTAGTACAGTAGCTAGTTGCGCTCCTTGGACCACGATGGTCCTTCAATTAAGGCCTAAGCGACCTTCCGGACCTTAAGTGGTCCTTGAGCCTTATCGCTCATTGGACCTTAAGTGGTCCTTGAGTCTTAAGCGCTCCTTGAGGTCCTTGATGACCCTTCATTTAGATTCGGGTTAATGCAGAGTGTTAACCCTTCCTTGCTCCTCTCAAACCTTCACTTCCCCCTTTAACGGACAAAATTAGCGTCTATCTTATCTTTATTTCTATTTCTACTCGAAAGTTCTAGAGCTAAGCACTTTCTAGTAAAATATTAATAAAGAGAGGGCATTATTATACCCCAATTTTGTCAAGTATTCTTTTTCTTGTTCTAGTCGCTTATTTCTAGTCGTTTATTTTTAACGCGCCCATTCCTTTTATTTTTGGTCTAGTCTTAGCGCAGTTGTCAGGTCCGGTCCTTTCTCGTTTTTTTATTTTTGGCTTTTCTTTTCCCTATTACTATTTTTATTCGCATTTTGTTTATTTAATTTATTTAAGCACTTAATAAGTCAAAAATGTCAAAAGTTCAAATTAGTTTAATTTACAATATTTAAGAGTCCAATATCAATTTAATTTAATTTACAATTTAAAAAATACTATAACAGTCCAAAAAATGTCAAAAAATAGTATTTAGTTTAGTTTAGAAATTAAAAGCACTTAATGGTCCAAAGAGTCCAAAAATACAAAAAATCATAATACTAAAAAATACATAAAAATGGAATCCGAAAATAATAGAAAAAATGCAAAAAATGTAGAGGTGCAGCTAGGATTTTAATTTGCTCTCTATTTGAGATTTGGATCTGAAAAAAAAACCAAAGAAGGTCAAAGTTAGTCAAAGCCCAAGGAAAAAAATTAAATGCTAAACCTAGAATTTTTAATATAAAAATAGGATCAGACCTCAGTCAAAAGGGAGAGAAATTAACACAGAAAAAGCTGCGAAAATCACACACAAATAAGGATTAGAGCTTCACATCGAAACCCTAATCCCAGTGATACTGATTACGAAACTCTAAGTTGGAAGATAGCAGCAATGGCGATTCTAGAGAGCGATGTAGTAGCGGACACGATTCTGCGAGTAATATTTGATCCACAAACCCACGAGAAAGTCTAACGAAGCAAGAATAATAGGTTGGTACCCAAAACCTAAACATTTAGATGCTCATGTAGTGTGTTGAATCTATATCTTTGCCTTTTTTACATCACGAACACACATAAGCGAATTTAACAAGTTGTGATTTTTTAAAGCTTGTCTTGTTGTTATTGATCTAAATCGAGTAGTCCCCTCTCATTAGTAAAGTAATAAATATGGAGACCAAAAAAAACACCAGCGGCAAGTAGCGGATCCCAATCAAAATCACAAAAATAGCATGGCGACAAGGATTGGAATAACCGGAAGAAAAGAGTAGAATAAAATTAGAAGAACCGAACTCGAAAAAAAAAGCGGCACCAACCTTTAAAGCGGCGCGGAGACTTGTCTTCTCGTGGCTCAACAAGACCCCATTGTCGGGCCCAAAACCGTGAAAACCACCACGAAACAATCACCACCTCACTCAAGCCGAAGCCTCCTTCTCCCCCAAAGCGAACCGGTTAGATACTACGGATCCACCCAAAAAAATAAGCGGGTCGAAAGCATGCGTTTAGCAGAAGAGAAAGGAAGGGGAGCGAAGGAGAGAAGAAAAAAAGCGAAAATCTGGACCTATAGCTAGCCGCCGTGAGACTCGCCCGGAAAATGTGGCTCGGCGTTCTCTCCTTTCAGAACCGGTCTCATTTGTTCAAGCCTCCTTCTCTCTCCCAGAAGCGGAGTGCAGCGGCTCTCCTCTCACCCAGTGAAAGCCGTGAGTCTTTCTCCACAAAACTCTCACTCTCTCCTTTGGCGTGTGACCTATAAGTGGGAAAGGAGAATTTTAGGGTTTTGATTTTAGGGTTTCCATATATATAGTGTCTATTTTTTTAGATTTTTAATAATCAGTTGCTAAGCGCACACCTCAATTCATGCACGCACCCACTCCACACTTAAGCCCGGTTTACGCGTTACGGCCTCGGATCTGGCCCAGGCTTTCCTTTTTACACCCGCATTAATTATACAACGCATTCTAACATCAATAAAACCCAATTTACTATATTCACCCCTGTTTCATTATTTTTAATTCTTTTCCAATAACAATATAAATATTTTTCTCATAAAAGTAAATAAGCGGCTAAATCGGTTGTACAACGGGTTAGTCATTGTTTTAGGGCCAATGGTACATGCGATTCGGTAACCTACAAACCTAACGAATAAACTATTCTTTCTAAAAAATAAGCGGCTAAATCGGTTGTACAATCGGGTTAGTCATTATTTTAGGAGCGATAAGTTTATCTGATTCGGTAACCTACAAACTTAATAAATCTGAATAAACTATTTTCCTAAAAAATAGAGGATTAAGTCGGTCTGATCGGGTTAGTCATTCTAGAACTAATGAGTTATGCAGTTCGGGAGTTCTAGAATACCTATTCTAAAAACGAACCCACCTCACACCAAACCAATTTCTTTCAAAAACTCTCAAACCATTTTCAAAAAGTAGGGGCTAAATCGGTTGTACAGGCCAGGGTGGCAGCGTCCTAAGAATCGATGGTATGCAGTTCAAGGAATCCTAGGATCCCTACATTAAAAACACCAACCCACAAACTTTTTCGGGAAGAACTACGTGGCTTTGATTCCTCCATTGCATGCGGAGTGCGTAGGAGCGAGACTCGACCCTCGTCAAGCATAAAAACAAAAATCTAAATAAGTCATTTTTAAAAGGGTAACAATTAAATAAATCTTAAATTAATTAGACAATAGGATGTTGTGGGGTGCTAATACCTTCCCCCCTCACAGCGCCTTATCTTAAAACTTAAAGGATTTTCGAATTTGCCCTCTAAAATTCGGTGGCGGCTTCTAAAGAACCATTTGAAGAATCCTTTCGGATTTTTAATTACTTCTAATTATGTTATACTATTAGTGTCTTTGAATGACTATGGCTAAATTGTGGTTAGCCCACTAAAATTTCTTTGCAAGGGCATCATGAGAGCCTTGCAAAGGAGGTCAATACACATTGCAAGTAGTATCGATTACACTAATCCCATAAAATCAATTTTATAACACATAAACTAGAAGATGATCGAGATTTTTGTATCTCTTTTTGATTTAAATTCTGGGTTGGGGTTCAAATCTCTCCACAATAATTCATCAACAATTTAATCAGTATTTCAACAACACTACAAAATCTCCACATATCTACACTCACCTTCATTAAGGAAATTCTACAAACATGTTATATGCTTATTCAACAACATATCTATTCCAAAGTTACCAGAGACATGGCATTCCAATCGGACTCAAAACACAATACAATTAATCACATAACTACTCCAAACATGCAACAATTCAACAATTTCAAACACTCAACAATTCAATAGTCTAGAGCACCCAACAACCTAACCTATACATAACCATAATCCTAAAAATTATTATAGGTATAGAAGAGCCCCCATACCATTCCAACAACAATTTATAGGGCTTCTCATCAATCATTATACTCTAGCATATTTTCACTTGCCACTCGAATTGGGGATTTCCACAACATTTAGCATGCATAATTCAATCGCATTCTCATGGCATTCCAATTAGGCTAAGAACACATCAACAATCATGGGTTTAACACAAGCGATTAATTACTCGGCCATTCACAATTCAAACAATCATAATCCAATGAATTCAGCGTTCAAACATCACAACTCTAATAATCTACAACCCAACCTACACATAACACAATTCCTAAGAATTATTATTGGTATAGAAGAGCCCCATACCTTGAAGGATTGAAGAACTCAAAATCACTAGCAATGGAACCACCACGAGGCAAAGCTTCTCCTTTTCTTCCCTTTCTCTCCTCTACGGCCACACACCTTTCTCGTATCGATTGCGAGTTTATTCCGACAGAGGTGGCGAAGGTCGATGTGAGCTCTCGAGCTTCTTTGTATTTCTAGTGAGGCGTTGTTGGCTCGAACACCAAAAGTTCATGTGAGAGATTAGAATCAAGTATGTAACACCACTAAATGATTTAATTAAGCAATTGATTAAATTATTTAAAAGTGTTACACTTATTTTTAAATTATAATAGCATATAAAATAGTGTTTATAATTCGGTAATTTATTTTAATTGAAGGGGTGGTGGAAGAAAGCGGACAAGGGGTGTAAAAGGGGCCCAAGGTGCGCTTGGCCCAATGTACATATACCCAAAAGTGGAATTTTCTTTCATTTGTGAAGAAAGAAAGAAAGTTGCGAAGGAGAGGAGAGAAAGGAGAGAGAGGCAGCAGCGCAAGCCAGGAAGAGGAGGAGAAGAGCAATTTAGTGACTTGAAAGCTTGGATTGTTGCGGTGGTTTTGTTAGTGACTCAGTTCAGGTTCTTCTCTACGGTTAATTTGAGGTAAGGAGTCTCACTCTATAATAGAGGGTATAATGGGTTGTATAGGGATCATAGAAGGTTAATTTGATGTTAATTGATTGTTAATTGAGTTGTTGTTGATTGAATTTGAGAAATAGCATGATAGAAATCGATTTAGGGCTTTGATTTGGGTATTTTGTGTTCTTGATGAGTGTTGCGGATGATTTGAATGTATGGACTGAAATTGGATGTGTTTTAATGATTATTGAGTGGTTTGGAATGATATAACATGATTTGAATTGAAATAAATTGAGAAAATTTGGATTTTGGGGTTGGGCGCGAGATGCTAGGATGCAGCGCCACATATGTCTATTCCTGAGTTGAATTGAGAGTTTGTGCAGGAATATTCTTGCCCGGGCGCCACATTCTTTGAAATGGCGCCACAATGCCTTTGTTCATGTCTTTGGAATGTGTTCTGTGCGGTGTGTTACGCGAGCCAAGATTCTTTGGGAAAATGGCGCCACATGCCTTGTTTGTGTGTTGGAGTGCGTGTGTGCGATGGCGAGCGCAAATCTTTGCCCAGGTGCCCGAATGGCGCTTGTGTCCTTATGCTTGATGTGCAGGTGAGTGAGTTCTTTGTGGCGCGCGAATGTAGGTATTTTGGGCAGGGAGTGAAACTTGCATTCTACAGGCACATTTTCTCGTGCCAAATTTTGTATTCACACACCAACTTTCAATTTTAAATGTTTTGGCTCGGGTGGTTTTTACAGTTCTGCAGTGTTATTTTGAAAATGTCGGTGGGGCTTGTTTTGTGTGTGTTTTGGGGCCGGGAGTGAAACTTGTATTTCTAAACATATTTCCTCGTGCCAAATTTTGTATTCACACTGCCAACTTTCAATTTTAAGTGTTTTGGCTCAGTGGTTTTCTAGTTGCAGGTGTTATTTTGAAAAGCGTCCGGTGGGAGCTTGTTTTGTGTGTGTTTGGGGCAGGGAGTGAAACTTACTTTTCTAGGCATATTTCATTGTGCCAAATTTTGTGTTTACCTGCCCAATTCATTTTAAACATTTTTGGCTCGGGTGGTTTTGGTTTGAAAGTGTTGGGTGAAATTTGGAGTGTGAGGCGTAAGCTGTCTTTGCTGTGTCTTAGTTTGTGTATGCAGCGTATGCAGAGTTTGTGTCTAGAGTGCATGTTGCCCGAGGGCGCAGTTGCTAGAAAAGTGGCGCCAGTGGGCATGTTGCCACGGGCGCCAAAATCTTTGATTTACGGCGCTAGTCTTTGTGTTGCACGAGCGCGAGAATGTGGGAAAATGGCGCCTAGTCTTTGCCAAGTGCCTAAGAGAGTCTTTATTTTGGTCCACTAGGTGACATTTGGTCCACTAGATGATTGTTTTAGTCTAAATGGTGGTTTAGGTCCTGGTGAGGTTGAGTACCCTAGAGGAGAATAGTCAGGTGGGACTTAATGGTGTTGAGAGTTTATAATGAGGTGATTGAGCATGCCATGGGGGCATGGGCGGAGGAGCCAAGCCGGGAGGGCTATAAAATGAGACTAACAACGAGGTAAGAGTTAATGGGTGTATTGAAGCTGTTTGAAATGGTGTTTGTGATGTACATGGAGTCTCATGCATACATTGGGCTGCGATCGTAGAGTTTATAAAATGATTTGTGAAGCTTTGAGGGCGTAGGGGGCCTTATAAAATGATTGTGAAGCTTTGGGCGGCGGGAGGGCTAAGTCATGAGGACTCCATTATTGATGAGAATCTTAGGTGGGCAAATGGTACCACATGCATCACGACATTGCATACATTTCCATTAGTGCATGAATATTGTTGATTGATGGTTGGTGTATGCAGGTATCTTTGCAAACTATGATTATATATTGCTTATTATCACTTTTATTATATAGTTCGAGACTCACCCTTTACATTGTTATTTACCACGGTGATCGGGAGTGAGGGCTTTCTACCTTCACTACTCCCAGAGTCGATGCTGCTCGATCGTAGCACCTAGGGGTTGGGGTTTAAGGCCCCATTATTGCTTGTTTTGCTCCATGTTGAGCCTTATATGTATTTGTTTTGAGATTGCTTGAGTATTACTTTGAGATGTAGTTTGTTTCGTTGCTTGACACAGAGATTTTACCCCACGTGTTGTATGGTGTTATGTATCTATGCATGTTTAGGCCCATTGTTGAGTTTTGAGAGAGGCGTAACACTCCATTAGTGAAAATGATTTATGTTATACTATTAGTGTCTTTGAATGACTATGGCTAAATTGTGGTTCGCCACTTAAGTCGAAATTTCTTTATTTGGTGTATTTACAAGGGCATCATGAGAGCCTTGCAAAGGAGGTCAATGCACATTGCAAGTAATATCGATTACAGAGTAATCCATAGTCAATCGAGTCCACTATTTTATAACACACTAAACTAAAAGATAACTGAAAAGATTTTTGTATACTCGATTTTTTGTTTTAAATCACGGGTAGAAATGGGGTGTTACATTAGTAGTATCAGAGCAAAAAAGTTGATCTGTCGGCCAAGTGTGTCGATGCTGTCATAGTGTGTATGACAACTAGGTGTCTTAAAGTAATTACAAGCCCGGTTGTTTATCTTTGCGGTGTTAGGTTGATATGGCGGAAGGATCGTCTTTGCTCTTCTTGAGGCCTTGCGGGCTATAAGCGCTTGGTATGGGTACCAGCGGAATAATGAGACCCATGATGCAGCAGCGTTCGGAGAGAGAACCCCACCTTCAGGAGGTACAGCCGGATGGTGCCTTGACTTAGGTGAAGGAGATTGAGAGGATCTTGAGGGTGATTGGGTGCCTTGATGAGCGAGAAAGTCAGTGCAGTACTCATACTTTATCTGAAGAGGCGATGGTGGTGGCTAGAGACCGGTGAGAGATTGGGTCTTGCAGGGAGAGATCACTTGAGGTGTGTGTGCGAAGGAATTCTTGAAAAGTATTTCCGGAGGGCGTGAGAGAGTAAGAAAAATTTGGAATTTCTTGGCCCAGGCGGGGAAGTATGGTATTCTTGAATATCTTTGCCAAGTTCACGGTTGGCCAAGTTCTATCCACACTATCTTTGAAATTTGAAATTTGAATTCTCAAAGTGCATCAAGTTTGAGAATGGGTGGAAAGTGATATCAGCGGTGTGTGGGTGTCGAGAAAAATTAGAGTATTCTTGTCTGGTAGATTCTTTGCGAGGATATATGAGGAAGGCAATGCAGCTCTAGGGTCATGAGAGACCCGGAGGGGAAATTTCATCATGAGAGGTAAGCCTTATGAGGCGTCTGTGACAGAAACAAAGGTATTCGGGTGGTAACAAGTACAATGGTGGAAAGCAGTCTGCGAGGTAGGAGGTACCATGAGGGCAAGAAGCCAAGTGGGAGGCGCCCCATCGATATTGTGTGTTTCAAATGTGACAAGCCAGTCACAAGAGCTTTGATTGTAAGATGGAAGTGAAGAGATGTTTTAGGTGTGGGAAGAGTGGTCACATGGCATCGGAGTGTGATCATGAAAGGCTGTATGTTTCAAGCGTGGTGAAATTGGTCACATTAGCTTCAAGTGTCCCAAGCCTAAGAAAGAAAGATCTCTTTGGGAGGGTGTTTGCATTGGCGGGTTGGAGGGACCTAATGATATCAGAGGTACATGTTTCATCTACGGTACACCTTTAGTTGCTATTGTTGACACGGGTGCTACGCACTCTTTTATTGCATCTGTTTGTCTTTGAAAAGTTAAATTTAGTATTGTCTACTATGGAGAGGGATGGTTATCGACACTCCGGCTAAGGGTCCGATAGCTACTTCTGCGATGTGTGCTAGGTGTCCTCTGTCGGTCTTGGCGAGATTTTACAGTTGATCGGTTGTTTGCCTTTGGGTGGGTTAGATGTGATTAGGCATGGGTGGTTAGTAGATAACCACGTGCACATCAAGCTGATACGATAAGTCTATTAGTTTTCTCCTTCTGAAGAGGAAGAGTGCGCTCTCTTTATCTGTCTGAGCAATTCTGTGAGGTAATGAAAGAGGGTGGTCGGTTGTTTGCTTTGATGGCGTATATGCTGCTGAGAAACAGTACGTGGTTGATGGGTTCTGGTGGTGTGTGAGTTCCTGAAGTGTTTAGGATGAGATTCCTAGTGTTGCCCCAGAGAGGAAGTTGAGTTCGGGATTGAGCTTGTGCACAGTACTAGGCACGTGTGCTATGTGCCGTCTGGGATGTCGACCACGAGTTGGTTTGAATTGAAGAAGCGATTAGAGGAGCTTCTTGAGAAGAAGTTTGTGAGGCCTAGTGTATCACCATGGGGAGCTCGGTTTTGTTGGTAAAGAAGAAGGATGGGGTATGCGTGCATGCGTGGACTACAGACAGATTGAATAAAGTGACTATCAAGAATAAGTATCCTCTCCAGGATAGATGATCTAATGGATCGGTGGTGGAGTGCTAAAGTGTTTAGCAAGATTGACTTGAGTCAGGGTATCACAGATTAAGGTGAAGGATGAGGATATCAGAAGGCGACATTGAGAACAAGGTATGGGCATTATGAGTACTACTGTAATGCCGTTTGGTGTCCTGAAATGCACGGGGTGTTTATGGAGTACATGAGCCGAATTTTCCATAGCTTCTCTGGATCGGTTTGTGGTGGTCTTCATTGATGATATTTTGGTGTACTCAAAATGAGGAAGAGCATCACGAGCACTTGAGGTTGGTGCTAGAGGTCTTGAAAGAGAGGAAGTTGTATGCGAGTTGTCGAAGTGTGAGTTAGTTTGCATGAGGTGAGCTTCTTGGGTCATATTATTTACGGTGATGGTATAGGCGTGGATCCGGCCAAGGTTGATGCTTGATGTTGCGGTGGGAGAGCCCAAAGTCTGCGGCCCGAGATCGAGGAGTTTCTTGGGGTTGGTGGTTATCTGAGGAGGTTCATTGAAGGGTTCTCTAAGCTAGCCACTTCCATTGGCTCGATTGACTGTAAGGAAAGGCATTTGTGTGGGATGCAAAGTGTGAAGAGAGCTTCCAAGAGCTAAAGAGGAGGTTGACCACGTCTCGGTGTTAGTGTTGCTGTGCGGAGCAACCATTTGTTAATGTCTTGTGATGCTTCCAAGATGGGTTTGGGAGGGTATTGATGCGGGGATGTGAAGGTGGTTGCTTATCGTCCGACGGTTGAGGACCCATAAGAAGAAGAACTATCCACTCATGACTTAGAGTTGGGCTGCGATTGTGTTTGTGTTGAAAATTTGGAGGCATTATCTCTATGGTACTAGATTCGAAGTGTTCGGTGATCACAAAGAGTGCAGAAGTACTTGTTTGACGAGAAGAAATTTGAATATGAGGCAGGCGTTGGTTAGAGTTTGTTGAAGGACTATGATTTCGGCGAACTATCACCCGGCAAAGCTAATGTAAGTGGTGATGCTTTGAGTCGGAAAACTTTGCATATGTCGACTATGATGGTGAGAGAATTGGAATTGATTGAGCAATTAGTGACTTGAAGTTTGAGTGCGTGGTGACACCCCAGTGTCAGTTGGGGATCTTGAGAATTGGGAATGACTTCTTGGTTAGTATCGAGGCGCCCGGAAGCTAGATGTGAAGTTGGTAGATTTGTTGGTTCTTTGGTGAGCAAAAGTGTTGATGGGGATTCTGAGGTTGGATTCCCGGGTGTTTGAGGTTCGAGGGCGGAATTTGTGTTACGGATGATCTTTGAGTTAAAGAAGATGATACTTGAGGAGAGTCATAGGAGTAAGTTGAGCATTCATCCAGTGCTACTAAGATGTACCATGATGAAGAAACTATTTTGGTGGCACAGGTATGAAGAGAGATGTTGCGCGGTTTGTATATGCATGTTTGACTTGCGAGAAGTCAAAGATTGAGCACGAAGCTGCGGGGTTGATCTGACCTTTGGAGATTCGGAATGGAAGTGGGGCGACATTTCCATGGACTTTGTATTAGGGTTGCCAAATCTTTGTGAGAGAGATGACCTTTATTTGGGTGATTGTGGATAGGTTGACCAAATGCGCCCATTTCATTCCTATCAACATCACCTTTCTGTACCCAAAGTTGGCTAGGATTTACATTCGAGTAATTGTGAAGCTTCATGGGGTTCAGAAGAGTATTGTGTCGGATAGAGACCCGCGGTTTACATCGAGTTTTGGGAGCTTGCGGGAGGCTTTGGGGTCCAAGGCGAGGTTGAGTTGACTTATCACCCCTCGGGCCGATGGTGAGGTGCAGAGAGGACCATCCAGGTCTTTGGAGGATCTTTTGAGAGCTTGTGTGCTAGAGCGAGGAGGTCGTGGGATACACATCTCCCACTTGATTGAGTTCAACATAATACTGCGGCTATCACTTTCGAGCATTGGGATGGCTCCTTTTGAGGCCTTGTATGGACGGAGGTGCGAGAACTCCTTTGTGTTGGCATGAGTCAGGAGAGTGTTGTTCTTGGGCCGGAATTGGTTAGGGAGGCAGCGAGAAAGTGAAAATGATCGGAGAGAAGATGAAAGAGTCTCGAGTCGTGAAAAAGCTATCATGATAAGCGGAGGAAGGACTTGGAGTTTGTTTGGTGAGCATGTATTCTTGAGAGTCACGCCTATGGCGGTGTTGGGGCGTGCTCTGAAGGCAAAGTTAACTCAAGGTTCATTGGATCGTACCAAATCAACGAGAGGGTTGGAAAGGTTGCTTATAGGGTGGCCTTGCGCTTTAATCTTCGAACTTGCGATGTTTTCACGTGTCACGGCTTGAGTATATTCGGACCGTCTCATGTGATTCACATGGATGATGTGGAAGTGCGTGAGAACCTCCTTTGTGGAGACTATGCCGGTGAGGATTGATGATAGAGAAGTGAAGGTGTTGAGAGGAAAGACATTGCCTTGGTCAGGTAGTGTGGTTGGGAGCTTTCTTGGTGAGAGTATGACTTGGGAATTTGGAAGCAAGATCACGAGTCCTATCGAGTTATTTGGCTCGGTATGAATTTAGGGCGAAATCTCTAAGTGGGGAGAGTTGTAACACCCCAAATAATTTAATTAAGAAATTGATTAAATTGTTTAGGTGTTACACTAATTTTTAATTATATTAAATTATAATATGGTGTTTATAATTTAGTAATTTATTTTTAATTGAAGGGGATGGTGGAAGAAATGGAGAAGGGGTGTAAAAGGGCCCAGTGCGCTTGGCCCAATATCACTATACCCAAAAGTGGAATTTTCTCTCATTTGTGCAGAGAAAGAAAGCGAAAGAGAGGGAGGAGAAAAGAAGCTCACGGCGCAAAACCCTAGGAGAAGAGGAGGAGAGAAGAAGCAATTTCGTGACTTGAAGGCTTGGATTATTCACGATGGTTTTGTTAAGTGACTCAGTTCAGGTTCTTCTCTACGGTTAATTTGAGTGAGGAGTCTCACTCTATAATAGAGGAGATAATGGGTGATATGTATAGCATATAGAAATTTATTTTATGTTAAATTGATGATTGTATGATGATTGATTTCTTGAATTTGATGAATTCCTTGGCAAAATTGATTTAGAGCTTGAGTTAGGGTTTTATAATATATGATTTTGTGATTTTGATGTGATTGATGATTTATGCGTGTAATTGGTTGTTAATTCGTAGAAATTAGAAGTGTTAGAATGATTAAAGTGTGGATTGGTTTGAGAGGATTTGGAGAATTTGTGATTTTTGAGGTTGGGCGCTAAATGGCTAGGAATTTGCGTGATGCGATTCTACTATGAGAGGGTTTTACGTGATGTGTTCTTGTGCGAGCGCCAATTTCCTAGAAATGGCGCTGTGTCATATGCTTGATGGCTGAGGTAAGTGGGTTTCTTTGTCTGGGCGCGAGAATGTGGGTATTTTGGGGCCGGGAGTGAAACTTGTATTCTGAGCACATTTTCTCGTGCCAAATTTTGTATTCACTGCTTGACTTTCAATTTTAAGTGTTTTTTGGCTCGGTGGTTTTTACAGTTGCGGTGTTATTTTGAAAGCGTCCGGTGGGAGCTTGTTTTGTGTGTGTTTTGGGGCCGGGGAGTGAAACTTACTTTTCTAGGCATATTTCAACGTTGCCAAATTTTGTGTTTACACTTGAAATTCATTTTTAAACATTTTGGCTCGGGTGGTTTTTGGTTTTGAAAGTGTTGGGTGGTTTGCAGGTCGTGAGGTATGTTGTCTTTGCTGTGTCTTAGTTTGTGTGCGAGCGTATGCAGAGTTTGTGTCTAGAGTGCATGTTGCCCGAGCGCGCAGTTGCTAGAAAAGTGGCGCCCGATGGGTGTGTTGCCACGAGCGCCAAAATCTTTGAGTTTACGGCGCTAGTCTTTGTGTTGCACGAGCGCGAAATGTGGGAAAATGGCGCTAGTCTTTGCCAAGTGCCTAAGAGAGTCTTTGTTTTGGTCCACTAGGTGACAGTTTGGTCCACTAGATGATTGTTTTGGTCCTAAATGGTGGTTTAGGTCCACAGGTGAGGTTGAGTACCCTAGAGGAGAATAGTCAGGTGGGAGCAATGGTGTTGAGAGTTTATAATGAGGTGATTGAGCATGCCATGGGGCATGGGCCGGAGGAGGCAAGCCGGGAGGGCTATAAAATGAGACTAACAGGAGGTAAGAGTTAATGGGTGTATTGAAGCTGTTTGAAATGGTGTTTGTGATGTACAGCTGGAGTCTCGTGCATACATTAGTTCTCTGATCGTGGTAGAGTTTATAAAATGATTTGTGAAGCTTTGAGAAACGGCGGAGCCTTATAAAATGATTGTGAAGCTTTGAGGGGCGGAGGGCGAGTCATGAGACTCATTATTGATGAGAATCTTAGGTGGGCCAAATGGTACCACATGCATCTTGACATTGCATACATTTCCATTAGTGCATGAATATTGTTGATTGATGGTTGGTGTGTGTGGAGTATCTTGCAAACTATGATTATATAGCTGCTTATTATCACTTTTATTATATAGTTAGAGACTCACCCCTTTACATTTGTTATTTACCACGGTGATCGGGAGTGAGAGCTTTCTACCTTCCTGCTCTCCTAAAGTCGATGCTGCTCACGTCATCGTAGCACTGAGGGTTGGGGTTTAGGCTATTGTTGCTTGTTTTTGCTCCATATTGGAGCCTTATATGTATTTGTTTGAGATTATTTGTATTACTTTGAGATGTAGTTTGTTTCCATTTGCTTGACTGAGATTTTACCCACGTGTTGTATGGTGTTATGTATCTATGCATGTTTACAATTATTATTGAGTTTTTGAGAGGGCGTAACAACTCCATTAGTGAAAATGATTTATGTTATACTATTAGTGTCTTTGAATGACTATGGCTAAATTGTGGTTCGCCACTAAGGTCGAAATTCTATGGATACATGATTTACAGACCTTATAAAAAAAATTCTATGGATACATGAATGTGAGTGAAACCAAATCCTCTTTTACTACTCAAATGTAAAAGGAACCACCATTAATAGTAACACCAACCATAATAGCTAATGCCACGAAAATTCACGAGAATGAAGTATGTTTGTATGGGAAAGATTGGTATGATCAAATGAAGTTACACAGGGAGGGAAGTTAAGAAACTTACGATGAAGAATCCTAGTGAAAGCTTAAATCATCGACCTTCAAGGGCTGAAGCACGTATCATGCACAATATGGTAGTCACTCTCTGATTCCTAGAAGCGAGGAAGTTTTGAGCGAGTAAAACCTATTGATCTACTCTTGTCTATCACATGATCACTAGAAATAAGATTAACCTTCCATACATTATCTTTCATTATATGATAGACATGTGCAAAACCATTAGGCGGATCTCATCACACCTACATGGTATGTTCTTGACCAAATTATTCGGTTTTAAGAAAATCTGTAGCTAGGGAAGAATCAATACATGAAAAAACAACCTACAGGTCCAGAGTGCTAAGCAGATGGGAATTTGAAACCTTTTAGCAATAAAATAGAAATATTTCAGAGAAACAAAACACATTCATGATGAACTATCCTAGAACCAAGTCTGATAAAAACACACCTGCACATGTCGACCCCGCAGGGGAGCCAATAGGATCACGATCTGCTATCAGGCCCAGGCCCGTAAATTTAGCCCCACCAAAATCCATTTGAAAATTTAGTTGAATCGAAGAACCATCTCGAGAATGGAGAGAATTTTTGAAAATACATTAAACTTGAATGACACTCCAATTGAAAAGACCCGGCTTTGAACAAATGGAAGAAGAAGAAGCCAGTGAGAACCTCGGCCACCCTGAGACCTAGGAAAGCCTTTAAAACACGAGAACCAAGCACGAAACTATTCATACAGTTATAAGAATCTCTACCTTACGATAGAGGCTATCTGTTACCCATTCTCTCGAGGAGTCATTTGTGCACCATATACCACCTCTCATGAGGGGTCTAGCTGGAGGAGCTAAAGAAAATCAATCCCAAGTGAATGAGGAGCAGAAAAATGAACAAAAACCATGACCACTATCTCCTATCAACTCAAAAATTTGTTCATGAGGTAATTAGGGATATTGAGGACCAAACTACACAGAAAACCCTCAAAATCAAGCCACTAGCCACGAAATCATGCTTCTATTGCTCTCCTTTGAATTACTCCACACTCCTGATCCTCGATTGGTCCAAATACACAATCAACTCCTGCTCCTCTTCATCGCATGACATTCAAGGATCTGAACAAATAGCAAATTTATTTTCCCAATGGCGTGAAAATCCTAGAACTTCACACAGCGATACCGCTTATACGAAAACATTCACAAATTCATATTCTCTCTATGTATGACTCTTACGCACCAAAAAGGTACACGAAGGTTAGGGACCTTCTAAACTACCTACGATGCGCCAAAACAATTTGGATCTCTAGGATCCTTTTGTCAAACTATGAATGCACCTCTATCATCATCAGACAAGGTGTAACACCCACTTATCACCCATAATTTCCAACGTCATTATCGGAGTATTCCGCTTCTCAAAATATTACTTAATTAGTAGAAAAAGAATGTTCGTCTCCATTAAATTTAACTCATCGTATGCACCATTAAATTAGTGCAACAACACATACATCACAAAGTTAAAACTTCAAAATCATCTTATCCGCGTGGAAAATAATTATTGACTCACTAGTCACTCGAACACGTCACATAATTCTTCAAATAAACCTCATCTGAGTTAAGTAGTTTAACATCGAAATCCCAAAAATCGCCCCTAGGTGCTACGGTATCAAGAAGCGACACAAGCAGACCTCCGACGACTAACAGAAAGGCGGCTAGACCTTCACTCGCGATTACTGCGAGCGTTGCCACAATAGAGCAACATTCCAGCGAAGGGGTGAGAATTTCAATACAACATAATCGGATACATAATAGAGAAATGAGAGCGAGGCAATCACGCAGCAACATCATCATCACCAATTCATGGTCACCTGACCATGGCTCGAATCCGAATGACTGGCACAATTCTGATTATAATTATGTATGAAAGTGCAACTGTAACACCCCATTTCTACCGTCATTTAAATCAAAAATCGGAGTGTACAAAAATCTTTTACGGTCATCTTTTAGTTTGAGTGTGTTATAAAATAGTGAAGCCCAAAAGTGACTATGGGATTACTCGAATGGCGATACTACTTACCGTGAGCATTGTACACCTTTGCAAGGCTCGATGATGCCACTTGTAAATACACCCGTGAAAATTCTAGCCTTAGTGGCGAACCACGGTTTAGCCATAGTCATTAAGCCACGCTAATAGTATAACATAAATTAATACTCATTAAAATGGAAGCGTCGTGGCTCTTTCTCTTGAACCAAAATCCGAATCATGTAACACTGATAGATAAACTCATAGAAATATAGTTTCACATAATGCGTGGAAAATAATCATTATCTCAGCAGCCTAATCGATGATTATCAAAACAAATACATATAAGGCTCAACGAGGAGCAAAACAAGCGGCAACAGTTTAAACCCCAGGCCCACAGGTGCTACGTATCGGAAGCGAGACCAGGCTCGGGAGTAGTGAAAGGTAAAGCCCTCACTCTGACTACTGCACGTAGTAAATAACAACGAAAGGGTGAGTCTCGAACTATATAATAAAAGTGATAATAAGCGTTATATAAGCATAGTTCTGACACACTCAAACCGCGAACATCGATCCAGCAACATTCATGCACTAATGGGAATGTATGCAATGTCGATATGCATGTGGTACCATTGGCCCATTGCCGCCCTCGAACTTCACCATCATTCTATAAGGCCCTCGGCCGCCTCGAACTTCTGATCATTTTATAAGGCCCCAGAGCAGCCACTCGGAGCTTCATCGTCATATTATAAACTCTACGACCCTGACCAATGTATGCATGAGACTCCATGTACATCACGAACACCATTTCAAGCACTTCGATACACCCCAGAATACTCTTTACCTCGAATTCAACCTCATTTCATAGCCCTCTGGCAGCCTCGACCCGTACCCCCATGGCATGCTCCAATCACCTCAATATAAACCACTTAACACCATTAAGTCCCACCCAGGACTCTTCTCCTACTAAGTACTCAACCTCACCGAGGACCTAAACCACCATTGGGACCAAAACAATCATCTAGGGACCAAAAAGCTGTCACCTAGGGACCAAAACACCCTCACCCTCTTAGGCACTTGGCGGCACTAGGCGCCATTTTCCCCACATACAGCGCGCCCGCGGTGCAACAGACACTAGGCGCGAAGCTTCGGCATTTTAGCGCCCCTGCAACTTGACCACGGGCGCCACTTTCTCTCCTGCAATCGGCGCCCCACAGGCAACACGAGACCTAGACACAAGCTTCCGAACCACGATTTGAACACAAGCTAAGACCGAAGGCGGCCGCAGGTTTAGCGCCCCCTGCTTGACCCGACACGACACTTTCAAACCAAAACCACTGAGCCAAAATGTTTAAAAATGAATTTGGGCAGAGTAAACACAAAATTTGTACGATGAAATATGCTTAGAAAAGTAAGTTTCACTCCCAGACCCCAAAACACACACAAAACAAGCCCCAGGACACATTTCAAAACCACACCTGCAGCAGAAAACTACTCAGGCAAAACACTTAACAATGAAAGTTGGCGGTGAATACAAAATTTGTACGAGAAATATGTTTAGAAAAGTAAGTTTCACTCCCAGGGCCCCCCAAAACACACCACAACAGGCCCCATGCGGGTTGTTTTCAAAATAACACCTGCAACCAGAAAACCACTCGAGGCAAAATGTTTAAAATTGAAAGTTGGCAGTGAATACAAAATTTGGCACGAGGAAATATGTTTAGAAAAGTAAGTTTCACTCCAGACTGAAACACACCAAAGCAGGCCCCATAGGGTTCATTTTCAAAATAACACCTGCAGCAGAAAACCACTCGAGGCCAAAATGTTTAAAATTGAAAGTTGGCAGGTGAATACAAAATTTAGCGAAGAAAATGTGCCCAGAAATGCAAGTTTCACTCCGGGCTCCAAAATACCCACGTTACGGCGCGGTGACAACTCACTCACGGACAACTCACGGTGACGAGCGCCACCGATGCAGGCACCACAGGGCGGCATTTGGCGCCCCTGTCCCTTTGGCACACACGCACCCAACACAAGCGATTACCTACCGGGCGCCATTTTCCCGGCCCGAACACAGGCGCCACTGGCGAGCCCGCTGCCTGAGAACACATTCCGGCACATGAGCGGAGCGATTAGGAGCCATTTTCCCGGCCAATGTGGCGCCACTGGCGATGCCATTCTGCACAAACTCTCAATTCGACTGTATGAGCGATTACGAGGCGCGAATCCTAGCATCTTGGCGCCCGAGCTCCAAAACCCCAATTTTCTCAAAATCTTTAAGCAATTCACTCGATAATTCTTCTAACACTCCTAATTGCATAATCCAACAACCAATTGCATGCTCAAATCATCAATCATCAAAATCACAAAATTATATATTACAAAACCCTAACTCACGCCTATATCAATTTTACCAACAAATTCATCAAATTCAAAGGAATCAATCTGACATCACGATCATCAATTAACATCAAAAGCATTCCTATGATACATATAATACCCATTATCTCCTCTATTATAGAGTAGAGACTCCCCCTTACCTCAAATTAACCGTGAAAACCACCAGGAATCGAGTCACGAACAAAACCACTTGCAACAATCAAGCCTTGAAAGCCACAAAATTGCTCTTACTCCTCCTCTTACTCCTAGGGTTTGGCTGTAGTGCTCTCTCTTTCTCTCCTCTCATTATAACTTTCTTTCTTTCTTTCACAAATGAAAAAGAAATTCCCTTTAGTGGTATATGTATATTGGGCAGCGCGCACATAGGCCCTTACACACCACCTACTCATTTCTTCCACCATCCCGGCTTGATTAAAATAAATTACTAAATTATAAACACCATATTATAATTTAATATAATTAAAATTTAGTTACAACACCTAAACAACTTAATCAATTTCTTAATTAAATTATTTGGGGTGTTACAACTCTCCCCCACTTAGGAGATTTAGGTCCTCGAAATTCATACAGTCAAATAACTCTGGATAGGACTCCTTGTCTTGCTTTCCCGGCTCCCAGTCATACTCTCTCAAGTGCTCCCAGCCACTTTACCTTGACCAAGGCAATGTCTTTCCTGCTCAACACCTTCACTTCTCACATCCTCCCGATCCTCCTTTGGCATAGTCTCCACAGTGAGGTTCTCACGTCTCCTCCACATCATCCATACATGAATCACATGAGGCAGATTTTGGAATATAAGCAATGCAACTTC